>JAOUQZ010000032.1:10919534-10948385 GCA_028564935.1 Neosilurus hyrtlii | reverse complement strand
AAGCACTTACAGAGCAGCTCTGGATCTCCTTCCCAAGAGGTGTCACTCCACTTCACACCTTGATTCAGGTGACCAAATGACCCCATATCTAGAACAGGTAAACAAACCTAGTGGACAAAGGTCCCCAATGAGCGATGGAATGGATGGGAGGGACAGTGATTTGCACTTGACTTGGGAGTTTTTGCTCAGCCTATATAAGGCTGGAACTTTCCACCAGAACTTTTAACTGATGAAGCTTTTTGGATTGAGAGTGAAATGTCTACAAAAAAACACAAAGAGAAGTCCAGTTGCCTCGACTCAAGCTTTTTAGGATTACCATAACCTGGATGATTGAGAATCTACACCAACGTATGAAAATTAGTGATTAGCAAGAAAGCTAATATTCACAACTAGACTAGCAGAGATTTCAAAACAGAAAGAAAGATATTTGCCAGAAATCAAGACTACTGGAACAACTCTGAGGTGAAAAAGTAAAAAAAAGAGAGAGAGAGAGAGAAAGAGAGATTAGCAATAAGAGTGATGAACAGCGTGCCAGATTAGCAGTGATATTAACAGCAGTTATGAGGTTAGTATGAAAAACTCAAAGTTAACTGATAAGCAGAAACACAGAAGGATTAGCAAGGAGAGATTAGCAAGAACACATGTTAGCATAGACAAAAGAATTATGAAAGAAATTTTGGAAGAGAAACCAAGTGGTGTTGATGGATTAGCATGAAGAGACATAAGTGGAGATGGAGAGATGAAGCGAGATTAGATTAGCAGAGATACATTAGCTGAGAATAAGAGTTGGATTCTGTCTGAAGAAGAGGAGCACTGAGACGAGACTGACATTAGCAAAATATAAGATCAGAAGGAGAGAGATTAGTGGAGAGAGCTAGCATAAATTATTAGACTTAGCAAAGATTAATATAGATTTAGAAATAAACAGATAAACAGAATGCAAATATAATATTGGCAAAGTGAAACACAAACAAACACACAAACACCTTTTTCTTAGGAAAAAAATTAAGAACCCCTCCTTGAATCGCCACCTTATTGTGGTGGAGGGGTTTGTGTGTCCTAATGATCCTAGGAGCCATGTTGTCGGGGGCATTATGCCCCTAGCAGGGTCACCCAAGGCAAACAGGTCCTAGGTGAAGGTCCAGATCATCTTGGTGCCCACATGTTGGGGTTCTCCCTGGTTGATGAAAGGGTAGCTTTCCTCCACCTCCGGGTGGGGGGACGGGTCCTGACTGTGGTTTGCTGTGGACGACAAGGTCCGGTGCCTCAGCAGGGGGAAGCAGTTCTCCAAAAATACTGTTTACAGTGGAAAGGGTGGATGCTCACCTCGACTGGGGATGTTGTTGGGAGGTGGAAGGAATACTTTAAGGACCTCCTCAATCCCACCAACCCGCCCTCAATGGAGGAGGAAAACCCTGGGGGTTCGGGTGGGGCTGAAGTTGCAGAGGCAGTCAAAATGCTCTTCGGTGGCCGGGCTCTGGGGGTGGATGAGATCCTCCCTGAATATCTCAGGGCTCTGGATGTTGTAGGACTGTCTTGGTTGACATGTCTCTGAAACATTGCATGGTCATCAAGGGCCGTAACTCTGGATTAGCAAACCGGGGTGAAAAGTGGGACTGAAGGGTGTGTTTCAACTATCGTGGAATCTCACACCTCAGCCTACCTGGGCAAGTCTATTTAGGAGTACTGGAGAGAAGGAGCCGACCGATAGTCAGAATCAGGAGGAACAATGCGGTTTTCATCCTGGCTGTAGCACTCTCGTCCGGCTTTACATACTCTACAGGATCCTGGAGGGGGCATGGGAGTTTGCCCAATCTGTCCACATGTGCTTTGTGCATTTAGAGAAGGCTTGCGACGGCGTCCCTTGGGCTATCTTGGGGGGTGTGCTCCGGGAGTACGGTGTACTGGACCTGATGCTACGGGCCATTATGTCTCTGTACCACCGGAGCCAGAGCTTGGACTGCATTGGTAACAACAGGTCAGATTCGTTTCCAGGGAGGGTTGGACTCTGCCAAGGCTGTCCTTTGTCAACGGTTCTGTTCAGCTGAGCCGAAAGTCAAAGCTCTCAATTTACCAGTCAATTTACGTTACAACCCTCACCTATTGTCATGAGCTTTGGGTAGTGATTGAAAGAACAAGATTGCAGATACAGGTGGCTGAAATGAGCTTCCTTCGCAGGGTGGCAGTGCTCTCCCTTAAAGATAGAGTGTGAAGCTCAGCCATCCGGGAGAAGCTTGGAGTAGAACCGCTGCTCCTCCACATTGAGAAGGGCCAGTTGAGGTGGATCTGTGTGGTTTTTTCAGGCATGTACAACCAGAAGGAGAACCTTGGGTCGACCCAGAACACACTGGAGGGGCTATGTCTCTTGGCTGGTCTGGGAGCACCTTGGAGTCCCCCCAGAAGAGCTGGAGGAAGTGGCTGGGGAGAGGGACATCTGGACCACACTACTTAGGCTGCTGCCCCTGTGACCTGACCCTGGATTAAGCGGAAGAAAAAAGGAAAAAAGAAAGAATATTAGAGACAAATTAAAGTAAATTATAAAAGAGAAAATGTATGAATGAAGGTAATAAATTAAGAATATAGAGTGTAGAAAAAAATATAGAATATTTATATAAAAACCAAAAAATACAGGAGAAAAATAAAGGGAGAAATAAAAAAAGAGAAATGGACACAGCCAGAGAGACATCCTGTGTGCCTCTGCCCCTCCCTCAGGGCCAATTTTACTAGGTGTGTTACAAGAACTGCACATCATCAAATGTCCTTCGGTATATTTACTCAGGGTTTACACAGACACACACACACACACACACACACACACACACACACGCAACACACACACACAGACACACAGAGCTGTTGTATTATTATTCAGGGATATATCTGCTGTCTGGATTAATGCTGGCGGTCCTGATGAGACATCAGCTGCAGGTTCCACCTTCATGTTTATGATCAGTTTAATGAGCTGCTGTAATATCTGTGTAAAATCGCTTTCCTTTAAATGAGCATCGTTTGTCTGATGCACGTCGTGATAACACTTTTATTTCATTTTTATTTAAGAACCACGCCAGACCCTGCCTTGTGTTAATAACACCACAACCTATAACAAACAAGATGAAGATGAAGATGAGGGGCTGCTGCGACACTGTTGTTTGCTTACATTACAGAAAAAAAGGGGAATAAAAGAGGAATTTTTAGAGAATTTAATGTAAAAAGTGTTTAATGTAAAAAGGACTGACTTAATAATTTAATTCTACACACAAACAAACATTATAAGAGAACGTGAGAAAGAGAGAATAGGACATGTTCTAGCACCATTCACTCTGGAGAAAAGCTGCTCAGGGAACAATGAGATGAGGAACAGAGATACACTCTGTGTGTGTGTGTGTGTGTGTGTGTGTGTGTGTGTGTGTGTGTGTGTGTGTGTGTGTGTGTGTGTAAAACAAGCTAAAGCTGATGATCCTGATTTGGGAGAGAAAGAGAGAGAGAGAGAGAGAGATAGCAAAGAAAAATAAAGAATTAGGGAAACATGAACGAGAAAGAAACAAAAGTAAGAAAGTAAAAGAAAAGAAAAGTAATGAAAAGGAAAAAAGGGGCTCGAAGGCGAGCACCTGGTGGTCGGGCTTCTGCCCATGGATCCCAGCCGGGCCCAGCCCAAAGAGAAGACTCCGCCCTCCCATGGACCCACCAACTGAGGGAGGAGCTATAGGAGTCAGGTGCAGTGTGAACTGGGAGGCAACCGAAGGCGTGGGTTCTGCTGGACTGATCCGTGACTACTGACTTTGGCTTTTGGGACAAGGAATGTCACTTCTCTGGCATGGAAGGAGCCTGAGCAGATGCACGAGGTTAAGAGATGCCGACTAAACATAGTCAGGCTCACCTGAACACATAGGATGAATTGCTCATGGGGAGAGGTGGCGTGCCGTTGTGGGCATCCTTGTTGCCCCCCCCCGTCTCAGTGCCCACATGTTGGGGTTCTCCACAGTTGATGAAGGGGTAGCCTCCCTCCACCTCCAGGCTGAGGAACAGGTCCCGACTGCTGTTTGTGCTTATGTAAAAAATTACAGTTCAGAGTACCCACCATTTTTACTTTTGCGTTTTTTTGCTATACTGTATTAATCCTGCAAGGAAAATTATTGCCTCTGCATTTTACCCATCCAAGGTGAGCACACACATGTAAATAGTGAGCACACACACTTGAAGAAGTGGGATGCCACACACATTGGGGGCGCCTAGAGAGCAGTTGGGGGTTAGTTGTCTTGTTCAAGGGCACTTCAACCATGAAGGTGGAGAAAGGGATAGTGCAGCTTACTCCACTACCGCCACACATTTATCTTGCTGGTTTGGGAACAAATATGTGGCAGTGGGGGAGTGAGCTTTTTCGAGTCCTTAGGGGTTGTGCTAGACAGGCCAAAAGTGCTGCAGCCCAGGCTGTCCTTGATGCAAAATCTCGGGTGTGGGAGGATTTCGGTGAGAGCCTGGAAAGAGACTGATAGGCTGGCCTTGAAAAGGTCTTGAACTGCCATAGGACGGGGATGCAGTAATCAAACACTGTTTACAGTGGAAGTGTGGGGGGGGGGGGGGGGGGGGGGGGGTGGGGGGGGGGGTCTCACCTCAAATGGGGATGTTGTTGGGAGATGGAAGGAATACTTTAAAGACCTTCTCAATCCCACCAACACATCCTCTGTGAAACAGTAAGAGCCTGGGGGTTCGTTCATGCGGGAGTTTACCTATCACTGGGGCCCGAGGTCACTGAGGTAGTCAAAAAGCTCCTTGGTGGCCGGGCTCAAGGTGTAGATAGGTCCACCCTGAATACCTCAGGGCTCTCTATGTTGTAGTCTTGGTTGATACCTCTGAGCAGTACCTCTGGATTGGCAAGCCGGGTGGTAGTTACCCTTTTTAAAAAAAGGGGACCGGAGAGTGTGTTCCAATTATCGTGGAATCACACTCCCCAGCCTACCTGGGAAAGTCTATTCAGGAGTACTGGAGAGGAGGATCTGAGCAATGGTTGAACCTAGGATTCAGGAGGAACAATATGGTTTTCATCCTGGCCGCAGCACTCTGGACCAGCTTTACACACTCTCCTCCGAAAAAGGGTGGAATACACCCTCAGGGTCTGAAATGAGTTCGTGCCCCAAGTGGAGGAGTTCAAATATCTTGGGGTCTTGTTCAGTAGAGAGATCAAGGACCACCTCGCCCCTCATGAAACTCCAGCCGAGTTTGAGGACCTAGTGGACCTAGCAATCCGCATTGATAATCGGCTTCAGAAAAGGGAGTCGGATCGCCAACGCCGCCAGAGGATGGGAGCGTGCTATTACTGCGGGCAAACCGGCCATCGACTAGATTCTTGTCCGGCCAAGAGACCTGGTTCACTGGGCCTAAGGAGTGCACGTGCACTCAACAACCAGCTGCTAAGCCAGGTTACCCAGAGACCCTCCTCATGTCTATTGGCGGGGATCACACGGAATCCATTTCGTTCCACCTCTTAGATTGCCCTCATCCCCCCCTTGTACTAGGGTTTCCTTGTGTGTGTGTGTTGGTTAAATGCAGAAGTCAAAGTTTCTCCTGTGAAATTAATACAGCATAAAATAAATAAATAAATAAATAAAATATAATAGTAAAAATAATAATAATCGTAATAAGTATATAATGTTACAGAATGTGAAGTGTTTCAGTGTTGGATGATGAAATGAGGTTCTTCTTGCTAATCATCTCTCACTCATTCATCACACGTGGTGGCGTCAGCAGAAGTGACAGCCTTCCTGCAATTAACCATAAATATTTCAGGGGGAATCTGCAGGACATCTCGGCATTTATTTGAGGTTACTGTTTCACTTATCATAATCAATAAAACCATCATGTCAAACCACCAGTTATCGACTGGTCACATGATCATTCCTCAAGAAGCTTAGAGCATAGCTATTAAGGTCTGTCCTGTGTGTGTGTATAAGTGACAGAAAATAAGTAATAACATTAGAAGGGTAATAGAGACACAGACAGTGAAAGCAAGGGAATGCAACCACTGTTTCTATGATGGTGTAGCATAGGTCGGTGCCTTGAGGCTTTTTGCTAATTCTGTTGTGAAAAAGCCAAATTCCATTTCTAGTCTCTATGGAGACAGAGAGAAACACATCAGCACCAAATTACTACAATTTCCTCAAATTTTACAGAAAGGACAAAGCAAATGTACCCTTGTTCTCTACCACCTACTCTCCTGTAACCCTCTGACCACTCCCATCTGCTCACCTGTAACCCTCTGACCACTCCCATCTGCTCTCCTGTAACCCTCTGACCACTCCCATCTGCTCTCCTGTAACCCTCTGACCACTCCCACCTGCTCTCCTGTAACCCTCTGACCACTCCCATCTGCTCTCTTGTAACCCTCTGACCACTCCCATCTGCTCTCCTGTAACCCTCTGACCACTCCCACCTGCTCTCCTGTGACCCTCTGTCCACTCCTTTCTGCTCTCTTGTAACCCTCTGACCACTCTCTCCTGCATTCCCTTAACCCTCTGTCCACTCCCATCTGCTCTCCTGTGACCTCCTTTCCACTCTATGCTCTCCTATAACCCTCTCCTATAACTCCCACCTGCTTTCCTTTAACCCTCTATCCATTTCCACCTGCTCTCCTCTACCCTCTGACCACTCCCATCAGCTTTCTTGTAACCCTCTTACCACTTCCATCTGCTCTCCTGTAACCCTCTGACCACTCACACCTGCTTTACCTTAACCCTCTGACCACTGCCACTTGGTTTCCCTTAAACCTCTGACCACTTTCACTTAACCCTCTGTTGACTTGCATCTGCTCTCCTGTAACCCTTTGACCACTCCTATTTGCTGTCTGGAAACCCTCTGACCACTCCCATTTGCCTTCTCTCTACCCTCTGACCACTTCCACCTGCTTTAGCTTAACCCCCCATCCACCCCCATATGGTTTCACTTAACCCTCTGTCCACTCCCATCTGCTCTCCTGAAATCCTCTGAGTATTCCCATCTGCCTTCCCTTAACTCAGTGACCACTCTCACCTGCTTTAGCTTAACCCTCTGACCCCTTCCACCTACTTTATCTTAATTCTCTGACCACTCCCTTCTGCTTTCACTTAACCCTTTCTCCACTTCCATCTGCTCTTCTATAACCCTCTGACCACTCCCATCTGCCTTTCCTTTTCCCTTTGACCACTCCCACCTGCTTTAGCTTAACCCTCTGACCACTCCCATCTGCTTCCACTTAACCTTCTGTCCACATCCATCTGCTCTCCTCTAACCATCTGACCACTCTCATCTGCTCTCCTGTGACCCTCTGACCACTTCCACCTGGTGTAAAGACACTCTGATTAGTCCCACCTACTCTAAAGACAGTTTAATCACTCCCAACTGCTTGTAAACATACTCTGTCCACTCTCACCTACTTTAAAAACTCTCAGATCACTTCCACATGCTTCCAAACGCACTCTGACAAGTATCACTTGCCATAAACACACTCTGTTCACTTCCATCTGCTCTAAATACACTTAAATCACTTTCACCTGCTTCCAAACACACTATACCCACTCCCACGTATTTCCAAACACACTTTGACCTCTCCCACCAACTCGAAAGACACTCCAGTCTCTCCTACCTGCTTTCAAACACACTCTGACCACTCCCAACTGCTCTAAAGACTCTTCAATCAATCCCACCTGCTCTCAAACCTACTCTGACCACCCCATCTGCTCTAAAGACACTCCAATTACTCACAATTGTTTCTAAACCCACTCTGACCACTCCTACTTGCACACAAGCATACTCTGACCACTCTTACCTGCTCTAAAGACACTCTGACAACTCCCACCTTCTCTAATGACACTCCGATCAGTCCTAATTGCACACAAACTACCTCTGACCAATACCACCGGCCCTAAAGACACTCTAATCACTCCAGTCTGCTCCCAAACACACTTTGACCACTCGCACCTGCACCGAAAGACACTTCAATCACCCCACCTGCTCTAAAAAGACTCCAACCTGTCACTTGCTCCTACTCTCACTAAACCTCCCACCACTTACTCCAATTCCCAAAAACTCACTGGTAGAGAGACTCCATCACTTCCATCTAAAAACTTATACCCCAGTGGTAATCATACCAGTTCCTGGAGATCAACTTCCCTGAAGACTTAGGCCCACCTGAACATGTAATAATTAACATTACCTTCTTGATAAGCTAAAAGTGGTATGTCAGATTTTGTTCGGAGATACAACCTGCAGGAATGTACATCTCCAGGCACAAGATTGATGACCACTTCTCTCTGCTCATCCAGAACATCTGACCACTCTCACCTACTCCTGTAGCGAATCCAACCCACTCCCAAACATACTCTTGCCACACCCAGCTGCAAGGTACCTTTAACTCCCCCCACTCCTCGCACAGATACTCTGACCATTCCTTTTAACTCCTGAATGACCTTCTCACCTCCTCCCAAGGATACAGTATCCTGTTCACTCTCAAACACTACATTTTTACATGCTTTACCAGAACCTCTAGCTGTTCCCACTCACTAAGCATATACAGTACTCTCACCACTGCCTCCTACTCTCAAAGAAGCTCTACCACTCCTACTCACTCAAGAAGATATTCTTACCATGAACTTCCACTTCCACTGTCTCCCCCAGAGCCCCAGATCACATCACTTCCTCTCATTTGCCAAGAGACTCTGGTTACACCAGCATTGGTCCTCCCTAACCTTTGATCACGCCCCCATACTTTCAGAGCTTTTGATTACACCCTTACCCTCACTTTTGATCAAACCTACAGAACCTATTCTTGATCTTCACCCTCAGGATCTCCGATCCCATCTCTGGAACCCCTTATTGCTGTCAATGACTCTACAAGAATCTCAATTAAAGACACAAAGGAAAGAAGCAGGGATCAATTCACTTTGCAATTTGTTCATCTCGGGTGGCATGGTGGCATAGTGATTAGCATGTGTGCCTCACAGCAAGAAGGTCCAAGGTTCAAGTCCCAGGCTTGGCTAGGGTGTTTTAGTGTAGAGTTTGTATGTTCTCTCCATGCTTGCATCTTCCGGGTACTTGTATGGGTTTCTTCGTACAGTCTGAAGACATGCACATTAGGGTAACTGGCTGTTCCAAATTGCACCTTGGTGTAACTATAAATGGTTGTGTATGTTGCCCTGCAATGGCTTGGCGAGCTGTTCAGGGTGTACCCTGTCGGTTGAGTTAGGGTCTAGCCTCCCTGCAATCCAAGGATTAAGCTGTTTGGCAGGTGAAGGGTTCTAAAACCTTGG
Organism: Neosilurus hyrtlii; assembly: GCA_028564935.1. NCBI lineage: Eukaryota > Metazoa > Chordata > Actinopteri > Siluriformes > Plotosidae > Neosilurus > Neosilurus hyrtlii. Next base: position 10,939,107 of record JAOUQZ010000032.1, on the reverse strand, counting down.
AAACAAGAGCTAATAGTGTTTAATTCTGTCTATTGTTTATCCTTCTTTTGCTTTCTCCTTTCTTCCTGACTGAAAAAAACTTGCAGCTGCACCGTTTTTGGTTTGGTCCCATGGGATTTTTGTTCTCCAGTGCAGCCTGTTGTCATACTCATTCTTTTCTGGTACCTGCTGGATCTTCTTTCCTCATGGGAGGGGCCTTTAACTCGTGGCTTGTTATCCAAAACATACAAAGTGTTGAGGATCAGATGAGATATGATGGTGAAACTGTGGCTGTGATAGCTGAGGCATAGTCTCCATCCTACACATCTCAAAGTCTCGAGTCCTTGGTATCAGAGCAAATCCGGCCCATTGCTTTATAGATATGGAAAACATCTTCCATCTTTGTGTGTGTGTCCCCTCAGGCCTCCCTTATGAATTCAGTGTTTATATTGGCTCAGACTACGGCTGATCCGTTTGCTTGGAGTGGTTTTCCGTTTTAACAGAAAATAAGAAATTGTGTGTGTGTGCGTGGCTGTGTGTGTCTTGCTATGATGTCAAATAAGCAGCAAGATAGAGGAGAGACAAAGCAAAGTTGCCGCTGATATATATTTTAACAGAATAGAGAGAGACATAAAGAAAGTGAGACAGAAGAGATAAAGACAAACACATCCATGTTGTGTTCAACTTGTGTATTTAAGTTATTTAAGTCTATATTTGAGTGTAATATCAAACAGCTCAAGCAATGCTAAAGTCACTAATAAGACAAGTCTTAGTGCTGAGTGGGCGTGGCTTAATAGAAAATGTTTGATGGTCAGCCCTGTGACCAATCCCTCCCAGCCTGCAATGTTACTCAAGGACACAAAGACATTGATGGAAGGAGTCTCCAGTGCCTGCGATTTGTAACCATTAAAGCCATTAAATGTAACCATAAATGGATAAGACAATATGCCATCTTCATGTTTTAATTCTCACCATGACATCAGCTGATGAAACTACACCTCATGATAGTCTTTTGCTTTGAATTGGGAAATGGCTTATAGGAAAACACGTCCCAGGATTTTCCTGCAGCTGTGAAAGATCTTGGCAGATCCACTGAAATTAAGCAGCTTGTCACTTCATTGTGGCTGAGATTTGACAGGTGAGATCTTTAGACCAGCCCGGAGATGAAAATGGCCAGCATGTTTGGCAAGAAGCAATGGTTTGAGAAGATGAAGAAACCCCTTGTTAATTTGATCTCTTCTTGCGAGATGATCTAGCACCTTTCTTTTCTAGGACTGACAGAAGTCTTATGCTAAGGTCACCCATAACTGGTTGAAACATGAGATCTGTATCTGGACATTCTGATGGATTTTGAAGGCAGTCTGATGTAAATATGGGTGGGAGGAATGTGCAAATAAAGACACAGTAGCTGGTTACATTAATCTGCCATGTAATCCTTGAGAATTTGTAACATGACCATACTTTCCAGGAATGTAAGTCAGGCCCTTCCGGTTCTCAAGGTAGCTCCTTGGCACTCAAGGACCTAGAACACTTACTAGATAATGCCAGTTGACTCCAAAAAGGCATAAAAATGACCAAGGCTTTAGCCCTAAACCCTAAGGCAAGAGTAATGATCACAACCTTCAAAGGCAACTCTTTGTCCTCTTCTTCAGGTTTTATATAGTCTCTTTCTTCAACTGGTTTGCAGGAGTGCCTCAGTGGTTAAGGCTTTCGGTTATTGCTCAGTTGTATAAATTAGATTAAACATGTAATTTACTCTGGATAAGCTCGTCTGGCAAATGCTGTAAATGTAAACTGGTAAACACACTGATGAGCTTTATTGTTTTGAGCTTTTTGATAGTGCTATTCAGTGGCAGGCCGTGAGGGCCAGCAAGGCCTTCTCCACTGGCCCAAACACTATCAGAAGCATTGACCTACATTTACAACCTAAATTCTAGTATTTGTTCCCTGAAATTGTATTAATTTATTCCCAACAGTCTATTCTCCTCATTTCATAGCGTGTCTCTTGACTGCATTGCTTCCAGTATGTGGATGTTATGTGGACGTTAGATTTCTTGTCCAATCAGCTTTCAGCCTCTATGTGCTGTCATTTCTTTACACAAACAGATTTCAAATTCGCCTCACAGGGCCTGCTAGCCCACAATAACGTCAGCATTAGTTGGTCAGAGCAATACTGTTAGAAAAACCAAGTTCGGATTTTGTCTATAAATAATCAGCATTTCTAGTGAGTATGATGTATTTTAAAATTTTTTAATGTTTTTGTCATGTTATTAGATAAATATTGATTCTGAACCCTTTATCACCTAGCCTTTACATTTAAGCTTGTTACATTTGGCCAAGTACCGAATTTACAGACAGCAGTGGAAGTTACGTAATGCTAAATGGGTTAATTGGGTTTTTTTATGTTAATTGGGCTAATTATGGGTTACTTGGGTTTTTTGCTATAGTAATAATGGTATTCACCCTCAATACACAAAATGCCTCTCTCTTTGTAATGCCAGGCTTTGTCATATTGCGTTTTTGTATATTTCTAATGGTTTCTATAATTGCAACGTTATAGTGGTATTATTAAGATGTGGATTAAGTCCATTATGGCCCTAGTGAAGGCCCAGGTACCAAATGCCACTGGTGCTATTTAGATAGATTAAACATTATTTTTTATCAGAGCCTGTTCTGAATCACTGTTTCTTTAACTCTTGCAGTTCTTCAAAATGTCATGCTTTATTTATATATGTACCTGATTGCAATGACATGGACAAGGCCATGCGGTGGTGTAGTGGTTAGCATGTCCGCTTCAAAGCAAGAAGTTCCTGGGTTCAAATTCCAGCCTTGGAGAGGGTATCTCTGTGTGGAGTTTGCATGATTTTCCCCTGCTTGCTTGGGGTTTCCCTCGGTACTCCGGTTTCCTCCAACAGTCTAAATACATGCACATTGGGCTGACTGGCCGTTCTAAATTGTCAATGGTAATTGATTATCCGGTCCACTCTGCAATGGACTGGTGAGCTTTGCAGGGTGTACTATGCCTTTGCCCAGACTCGGCTGAGATAGGCTCCACCCTCCCCATGACCCTAATAGGAAAAAGCAGTTTGACAAATAAATGAATGAATGAGTGAATGAATGCAGTAGCTTGTGCATGCTAGCTCTCTTATGCTAGTTATCCCTCATACCCTCTCATTGTTAGCCCTCTCATGGTAGTTGATTGTTTTCTTGCTAGTGACAGTAGGTAGGTACTTAATGTCAAATCAAAGAGATTGTTTAAGCATGAATACATGGTCTGGATGAGTGTTTTTCACCAACACTGCTAGTCAGGTAGGAATGCAACCAACCACAACCTGAATCTGAATAATATTGTGATTGGGTGATTAATCATGTTACATGTCCCTTGGGTATTTAAGATGATTTGGGCCATTATGTAAACATTCTTGTAAAATAGCTGAAATCAAAGTCAATATCAATCCAACGGTACTTGCTAATACTGTTTCAGTGCTGATTCTCGGTATCTGTGGGAATGGTGAGTCCCTTGTGCCTTGGGTTTTTCACCTGCTGGTAATAGAGAAGCAGAGCGAACCCCAGAGCTTGTGTTCATTTTTAATAACCTCACACACTTCTGTGGCTCAGATGAGTCAGAGGCTGACATGTTTGAAGACCTGACAACTTTCCTCGAGAGGGAGAAAAAGGGTTAGGGGGCAATATGAGTGTGTAGGGGTGGATCTCTCTCTCTCTCTTTCTCTCTCTCTTTCTCTCTCTCTCTTCTCTCTCTGAGACAGACTCACATGGAGGATCACACGCTCCACAACAGGATTTTATTGTCCATTTTAGTGGCTCTCCAGGGATATAAACATGCACATTGTGTTCAGATAACAGCAGTTTTATTCCTTTGGCAAGAGCTTTTTGAAATTGATCCAAGACGATGAGAGATGCAGACAAGGTGTGATATAAACTCACAACCTGCTGGTCAATAGGACAAGATTTGAGTCTGAGTCCAAATTGTCCCTAGGTGTTAAGGTGGGTGTGAGTGATTGTATCTGTGTTATCCCTGCTATAGTCTGGTAACCTGTTCAGGATGTACCCCACCTTCACACAGAGTCATCTGAGAACCCCTCCCTGCAACCCTATTAGGATGAAACAGTTTCACAAATTAGGGAGTGATATGAAAATAAGAGAGTGAGAGGGAGAGTGAGATAGACCGATAGTAGCTGTTTAGATAGATGGAGCTTATCTCAGTGAAATTTGGGTGGAGGCAGGGTACACCCTGAACAACTCACCACCGCAGGGCCATCACACTCAACCATTCACAAACTCACACCTAGGGGCAATTTGGAGCAGCCAGTTAGTCTACTGTGCATATCTTTGGACTGTGGGAGAAAATCAGTGTACCCACACCCACACATGGGTAAAGCATGCAAACTCCACACAAAAACACCCTTGCCAAGCCCTGGACTCAAACCCAGAGCCTTCTTGCTGTGAGGTGGATGTGCTTACCCCTATGGATAAAGATCTACAGACAAATAAATTGTGAACTATATGGACTCAGTCACCGATGGAGATATGTAGAAGTTTCTAGATCCTGCACATCATCAGAAAAAAAGGTCAACAGTAAGTTTGGCCAGGTGGATATTTTCTGAATTGTGTAAATGTAATGATGTGTAGCGCTGTATCATTTACATGAGAAGTACACACTTACATAAGATAATGGGCCAGCTCTGGCAGGTCAGTGTGATGCCCACACATCCTACTGCTGTACTAAATATAGGACAGTGTGTGTGTGTGTGTGTGTGTGTGTGTGTGTGTGTGTGTGTGTGTGTGTGTGTGTGTGTGTGTGAGAGAGTACTTAATTCTGTTAGATAGGAATGTAATGCTCTAGAAAAACAGGAGAGAAACACTGTAGGAAAAGTCTTGAGCACAACCAATCAAGCGTTTTGCCATAGAAATTAGAGATTTTTTAGAATTACAGAGCTAGTGAGAAAGAGAGAGAGAGAGAGAGAGAGAGAAAGAGAGAGGAAATGTGTGTGTGTGTGTGTGTGTGTGTTTGTTTGAGCAAGGGAGGAGGGAACCAGGGTTACCCATAGCAACAGAAGCTTTAAAATAGCAGTGCACTGGCCTGCTCAGGCTGCTGAAGGTGCTTCACATCTGCACACCTCGTCTCCTCTCTGTTATTGCAGGGGCCCCTACGACGACAAATCTTTCACCTGAAATGGTGCACTCGCTCTTCATCCCTCCACCTTGCAGATGGATTAGATAGACAGTCTGAGTGATCTTAGTTAATCAGTTATACAGTTTTGAAGGTTACACTTGAGAAAATAAACAACATATATATTTTAAAGGCAGCTGCACATTTTTGAGATCAGCTGGAATATTTGGTAAGATCAATGGCCAAGACCAGGACAAACATGAAAGCAAGTGCCAACTAGTTCAAGACAACTCGGACCTCAGAACCATGTGATCAGTAGACCACAGACTTAAGGAGCAGTTACACCTTGCTATATAGCATAAATGAACATCGGACAGGAAGAAAATAGTCTGTTTGTGAAAGTCATCTCCATTGCTGCTCTAAGCTCTCTTGAAACCTCTGAGGATATACATCGATGTCCGTTTGTTTTCCTGTACTTATCCTGATGTAGCCAGTTTTGTCCTGTTAACCCCTGGTACACATCCCTTATTCATCAGTTCCCATGTGCTCCTTGTCAGTAATCATTCACTGAACATGTGGTCTATGTCTAGCACACCTCCGGTTCCCCTGTTGCATGTCAGGTAGTATTCCAGCTACAAGTTAGGTCCACCAGATATCAACGCCCGCTAACTGACAAGTACAGGATAAGGAAAGAACAAGTTTCAAACAAGCCCCAGTGGATGCAGGGGAGTTCGTTTCAAATCTTTCTGCCAGATTGAACGAACCTTGTCTGACAACGAATGCATTTGCTGTGTGAGACACAGACAAGAAACGCATAAGAACGATGACGATCAGATTAAAGATGATGTCCGTTTATGATATCCAGCAAGATGTCACTGCTGCATTAACCATGAAGCCACCTCCTGCCTGGTCTCACCATTAAAATAAGCTGCCTAGTAAAATCAGTGACTTATTAAAAAAAAAGTGATCCCTGCCCTCTCTAGAGCTCACTCCTAACCTATTTCTGATCATAAGTGAGCTGAAAATGTTCATGAGGAGAATCATTTAAATGATAAAGGGATGTGAAATTGGAAGAGTTACTGTTGCAGGGTAATGGAAAGTCTGACTTGTTTTCTTCCCTCTCCAGAGGCACTGCGATGTGAATGGTGTTGTCATGCTCCTACAGAGCAGTATTCACACCATCGCAGCAAAACCCGTTGGCTGGGAGACTGATTAGTGTGCATGCCGAGCCTCTTTTCACAATCAGAAAGAGCGAGAGAGGGATTGCATGAAGTCCATTTCGTGAACGAAGTGGAGAGTGAAGCAGCCACTGAAGCATGATTTTCAATGCACAAGCAACAGAGAGGAGTGGAGGATTTGTGAATGTGCATGGCAACCCCCTAACCCTCCCACTCCATCTCTTGCGGTAATACTGATAACTCCAGCTCTAAACAGCCCTTGTTTGAGATGCCTGTGTTCCCTTTCCTCTTTTAACTCACAATTAACTCAAATTGTTTCTCTCTATGAGAATCTAGTACTCTTCACGTGCGGGTGCGGCCCAGCAGGGGGCCCTGATTACTATGATGTCTGCTGTGACAAGGCTAGAAACTCTGCAAGTCTTCATGTAGTATTGATCTGTTGGAGGTTTATTGGGTTTATCGATACCCATGGGTGGTGCTGGAGAAACTCCATGTCTCTACTAGGGACATAAAATCTGCTCTACTCTGCTAGATTCTCAACAATGTATTGATTATTGTCTGGTGAACATTTTTGCCTAATCAGTTTGATTGCTCTATAAAGTCTCTGATCATGGACACTTGGTTCTCAGCCTTTAGTGGTTTTCCAGGCATTATTTTCTTTTTCGATTTGTATTGAAAGAAACAACTTGAAGCAGTGTGTAAAGGTCTCAGGGTGGGATTTCCCAGTGAGGTAGCACCCCTCTCTGTGACATCATCACACTGTGTGTATGTCAATCAGTAAGTGATACTGGTAGGACACTGGCAGGACATCATGACAGAAAAAATGACATACATCCCTGTATGCCCCGTCTCCACATAGACCTGATCTCCACCTCTTTTCTATTGGTCTTGTTTACACCTTATCTCTGTATGTTCCATCTTTATCCCATCCCTGTAAAAGCCATCTGGCCATTTTGTTCAATCCCACCCTCTTAAGCCCCATCTCAAACCCATCTCCTCAGGCCCTATTCCTATAAGCCCCATCTCCATCTCACTGATGTAGACTCTATTCACATCTCATTCCTGATAATCTCATCTCCCTCCTCCCAGACTACACATCTCCACCGATCCTTATAATCCTTATTTCCATCTCATTCTCATAATCCCCATCTCCACATCAATGTTATGGTCATTACCTCAACCCAATCCCATAACCCTAATCTCCACCCATTCCATAACCCTCATCTCCACCCATTCATGTTACCCTCATCTCTTTTTTTTCCTTTTTTCCCCATTTTTTCCCCCTAATTTAGTCATATTCAATTCCCACCCATCAACTTTTGCCTTCCCTATCACACGACCATGACGGACGAGGGAGGGGCGTAAGCATGCGCATGCCCCCTCCGTGACATGCAATGCTGCCACCCGCCTCTTTTCGAACTCATTCCTAAGAATGAGCTCACAGACGCCCATGATTGGCTGGTAATCGCTGTGAGTGACAGGGAAGTGAGCATATGCCATCCCTCCCTCCCGTGAGTGGCATGAATCCGGATTTGAACTTGCGATCTCAGGGTTGATAGTTGCGCAACTTGTCGATGCGCCACTCGGGAGTCGTTACCCTCATCTCTACCCATTCTCAAAATCCCTATCTCCACCCAATTCTCATGGACCTTATCCCCACCCATCCTCATAATCCTAATCTCCTCCCTATCCTCATTATCCCCATCTCCATCCCAATCTTATAATCTTCATCTCCACACCACTCTTATAATCCTCATCTTCAGCCCATCCTCATTATCCCCATCTCCACCATAATATCATAATCTACATTTCCTACTCATTTCTCATAATTCTAATTTTCTCCCCATCTTGATTATCCCCATCTCCTCCAATTATCATATCTCTCATCTGCACCCATTCTCTTAACCCTCATCTCCACCCATTCTCATGACCCTCATCTCCACCCATTCTCATAACCCTCACCTCCAATCCATTCTAAGAATCCCCATCTCCACAAATCCATTCTCCACCCCATTCCTATAGTCCTTATCCAATTTCATCATCCTCTCCACCCTATTCCTGTAGGCCCTATCAGGCCTCTTATTCATCTCCACTTTACCTCATTGTCCTGATCGGATCTCTCCATCTCCTCTCCACATTTACAGCTCTCAGTAGCTTCCCTTCTCTTCATTCTCCTACTTTAGCATTTCTTTATTGATCTGCAAGCTCCATTTCATCCCCATCCTGTCCTCACGAGCTTACATCCCTCCAGGCTCTGATTCCATCCTGCCCCTGGTCCACATTTTCTCACTGTATGAAGATTGATCTCTTTTGTACTCCTAATAATGATTTATAAACAAATTTATTCATAATCAGTTTGATAAACCAGACTCATTGTTTGTTGATGTAGGTGTCATGTATTTTGGAGAGTTAAATGGAAAGCGCATTTAATTTGTAAACATTGTGCCGAGTCTTTAGGGTTTTGGTGTAATTTGAACTCGGATTATTTTATGAATAAATCAGAGATGGAGCAGAAACATGGATATGATTACTGAGCTTTATTTAATAATCTTTTTAGCAGAGATTAGATTTTGGTTGTGAATTAGGAACACTGATTTTTGGTATAATTCCTTCATTTCAGCGTCCTTTCTCACACACTCTCGTTCTCATTTAAACACGTTCCACACAATGACTGACCCCCTCAGCACCCACATAGCCAAGGCCACACAGAGTCACTAAACCCTCATTTGGAACAGTTAATAGCTATGAACTGTGTGCAATTTGCCTTTCAATTGCTATCTGCGTACATTTATTCACTCGCTAATTACTCGTTAAGTAATAATGATGAGCTCTCAAGCACATTCTGTCTGCAGGCCAGCCGAGGCGCTCACGTTCCGCATCCAACCTGCCGCTGGCTGAGGCGTTTATTGGGTTGTGTATTTATTTACTCAACTGGTAATGATACTTGAATACTTTCTTCAGAAGAGTATAACTAACAGCTCAGAAAGAGAGAGAGAGAGAGAGAGAGAGAGAGAGACAGAGATGATGCATTTGTTCTTTTTACCTGAATAACCTTTTATGGCCATCATTTTTTTCTCAGCGGAATTTGCATAATATTTCAAGTGTTTGCATTTGTTGGCTTCAGCGTAAATTGGAAAAGGAGAAGACTAAACTTCTGACAGAGCAAGCATAGTGTGTGTGTGTGTGTTTGTGTGTGTGTGTGTGTGTGTGTGTATGTATGTATATATATATATATATATATATATATATAAATATGTTAGATTGCTGTGTAGCAAACAGCATGTCCGCCCTACAGCATGTAGGTCCTGGGTTCAAGTCCCTGGCTTCCCAAGGGCATTTCTGTGTATGTTCTCCCTGTGCTTACATGGGTTGCTACTGGCTGTCGCCGAGCCAGGGACTCAATCCCAGGACTTTCTTGCTGTGGTGCTAACCACTACACCGTTGTGCTGTCCACATATACATCAGGACAAAATAAAAAGTTAGAATTTATTAAAGATAATAACTATTAATGTATCACAAGAAAAAATTATAAAAATTTAAAAATATTCTCCACAGTGCAGCTAATTGGGTTATCAAATGCCGGCCATGTTTCTCACTGTCTATGAGAGGCATGTAAATGAACCATTGCTGATTTTCTTCAAGAGTAGGCTGCATAGCCGTCAGCATGTTTCTGCCCTGCGATGGCCTGGCGAGCTGTCCAGGGTGTACTCTGCCCTTGCCTGAGATGGGCGCCAGCCTCCTCGTGACCCTGATTAGGAATAAATGCTTCAGAAAATGAATGGATGATGAAAAAAAATCTTCTCCTTCCTGATTTAGCATTTGTTGAACTTTCTATTTTCCGAGCGCAAGATTCTGTTCTGCTCTGTTTTCTTTAATTATATTTCATTCCTATTAATATTTTATTTTATTTTTCATATAAAAGGAAACAGAGGAAGTTTACTTGCTGGAAAGACTGGAGGAGGAAAGGAGAGAAATAAAAAAGGGATAAATAAAATAAAGAGAGGAAGAAAGAGTGAGCTTTTGTTGCTCGTTGGTGAAGTGAAATAAAATCGGAGTGAGAACAGAGTGATTGAAAGCCAGGGATTAAAAAAGGAAATAAACATGAATCAGATGATTTACCTGCTGTGTGATGAGTTCACTCTGGTGCTGATTAACCCGCCAGCACTGAACTGAAAATGATTACTGTTTGTTTTTCTTCTGTGAGTTTTGTTGGAAATTTCATATGTGTATTTGTGTGTATTAGTTACTGCCGCAGGTTTAGTTCACGTCCTCCTGCTCTAGGAGGTGTCACTAATAATTTTATCTGAGAAAAGACAAGAGGATTAATGTGAATGTTACATGTTTGTACATTCACTCATCTCACATTTGCCGAACCACTTGTAACATTTTAATATTTACCTCTCATGGATGTTAGCTTATTAGCATTCGTTATTACTTAAAGGCTCATTACATATATTAGCTTAGTCATTTGATTCCCTGTAAATGTTAGCTAGCTAAAAATAAATAAACCATCAGAATGGTGTAAGGAATTTAAGTTTCAGTTATGACCTGAAAGTGTTTTATTATTTTTAAACCTCAACAGTCTCCTAATAATGACTGTTTACATGATTAAAGAATGACATGAACTTTTTATCCATTTCTACTTCATCTTCATCATCTTCTTCCACTTAATCTGGGGTTGGGTTGTGGGGGCAGCCTAAGCAGTGAGGTCCAGCCACTTCATCCAGCCCTTCCAGGGGGATGCCAAGGCATTCCCATACCAGCCAAGAGACTTAGTTCCTCCAGCGTGTTTTGGGTTGACCCCGGGGTCTCTTCCCAGTTGGACAGCCCGAAACACCACACCAGAGAGGCGTTCAGGAGGCATTTTAATCAGATGCCCAAGCCACCTCAACTGGCTCCTCCCAACACAGAGGAGCAGCGGTTCTACTCCACGCTTCTCCCGGATGGCTGAGCTTCTCACCCTATCTCTAAGGGAGAGCCCCGCCACCCTGCGAAGGAAGCTCATTTCAGCCGATTGTATTCGCGATCTTGTTCTTTCGGTCACCACCCAAAGCTCTTCACCATAGGTGTGGGTAGGAACGCTTCATACTCAGCTGTGAATCGCTCCAGCCAGAGCTGAAGGTCCCGTCTTGATAAAGCCAAAAGGACAACATCATCCTCAAAAGCAGAGACGAGATCCTATGGCCACTAAACCAGAACCCCTCAACACCTCTGCCATGCCTAAAAATTCTAGCCATAAATATTATGAACAGAACTGGTGATAAAGGACAGCCTTGGCAGAGTCTATCATGTGATTTCACGATTGTTGGAACACACCCTCCGGTCCCCTTCTTTAAAAAGGGGAGCTACCACCCCGGTTTGCCAGTCCAGAGATATTAAGATGACCATGTGATGTTGCAGAGACATGTCAACCGAGACAGTCCTACAACATCCAGATCCCTGAGGTATTCAGGGCAGATCTTGTCCACCCCCAGAGCCCGGCCACTGAGGAGCTTTTTAACTACCTCCGCGACCTCTGCCCCAGTGATGGACAGACCCCCTCCCAAACCCCCAGGCGCTTCCTCTTCCACAGAGGGCGTGTTGGTTGGATAAGTCCTTGAAGTATTCCTTCTACCTCCCAACAACATCCCCGGTCATGGTGAGCAGCTCCCCACTTCCACTGTATAGTGTTTGTACTGTACTGCTTCCCCTCCTCAGGTGTTGGATGGTGGTCCAGAACCTTTTTGAGGCCAACCGAACCAAACTCCAAACTCCTCCCACACATGAGATTTTGCATCGGTGACAGCTCGGGCTGCAGCATGTTTGGCCTGTCAGTAGCTGTCCGCTGCCTTGGGGAGCCCCACAGGCCAAAAGGACCTGATAGGTCTCCTTCTTTATCTTTATTTATAAAATGTATCCATTTTTATTTACACTTAATGTTGTGAAATGTCACTGAAAGTTACAGTGAAAAGCTAAATGCTACAAACCTCTACGATAGAAAACACTGTGTGTGTATGTGTGTGTGTATATGTGTGTGCGCTAGTATATGAGTGAGGATTAGCTCATTAGTGTAGCATATCCCAAAATGCTGTGGGGCAGAGGTCGTTAGCAGCCTGGTCTGCCTTCAGCTTGTCATGGCCTCTGGCACTCATTCTGTCAGGATATACACCAAAAATTAAGTGTGTGTGTGTGTGTGTGTGTTTGTGCGTGTGTGTGTGTGTGTGTGTGTTATTTTATTTTTGCTCCATCTGGTTCTCGCCTTCGCTCATACACACACACACACACACACACACACACACACACACTCACACACACACTTATTATCCCTCCCGCTCTTACTTTTTGTGATGTTTTCTACTTTCCAGCTAAAAGTTTTAGGGCCAGTTGTCCATTTTGCATTTTATAGAGAACGTCTGTATGCTTATTCGTGCTGATTAAATGATTTCATCTCAAACTCAGATCACAGAAATCAAATCCCTCACTTCAGAGTTGTAACTAAACTTCCATTTTTATTCTGTCCCAGGTCACTAGATATTTTGTGATCTTAGTGGACGATCTAATATCTGGCTATATCAGCTGTGACCTCAACGTTACTGCAGAAAAAAAAATAAAGGCAATGGTCATGACTTGTTCTATGCTAAAGTATTCTATGAAAATATTTTTTTTTATTTTCAAGAACTCAATTATGTGGTTCAGCAAAGTTATCAATTCATATTTACATTTACATTTACATCATTTAGCACATTTACATCATTTATCCAGATCGACTTACAGAAGTGCTTTAAAGTCATTATCAGTGAATATATTCTTATACTGGTTCGTCAGGACACAGACTAAGTATACCATCAGTCAAGAACTCAGTGGATAGGTGCTGTGTGCAGATTTTTTGTACATTTTTGTTTGTTTATTTATTTGTTTATTTATTTATTTATTTGGTGTGTGTGTGTGTATGTGTGTTTGTAAAATAGTGCTAGTTTAAGTACTAGACATATCCATTCACAGGTAGCTGAATAACTATTAAATATTCATGCCCATTAAAGACATGATATTTTATTATGAATGAATTAGGAACTGTTAAAAATGGCAAGTAATTCATTAAAAATGTAATTCAGTAATTATAAACTCATTCTAACATATCTTAATATTAGCAAAGGTTTTCTTTCGGTTTTTACTCAGACGAGGTCAAAGAGGGGAATAAACACAGATGCCTTCCTCTTCTTCTTCTTCTTCTTCTTCTTCTTCTTCCCTAAAGGCTTCCCCTCTATAGTAGATAAGGATGAATTGAAGGACTTAGAGCCATGTTCTTCATTAATTAATGTAAACATAATTATAATCACTTATGATGTAGCAAAGAAAGTTTTCAGAACAAGGTTATGGGTCATGAGGATATTTTTGGAATAGTCCAGTCCTTCTGATGTTTAGAAATGACTTTCATTTAAAAGAAAGAAAGAAAGAAAGAAAGAGCAGAAAAAAATTCCCTCAGTGCTCAAAGCTTCAGCCAATTAATAATACAGTGGCTAAATATTCCCATCGGACAACCCAGAGACAGGCGCCCATTTTAAATAACCTCCAATAATCTCTCTTAGACAAGAAAAAAGTTAGATGTGCTAAATAGGTTTTAAATAAATGCCATGCATAACTGCAGTGTTGTATATGTTAATGTATGAACAGCTCAGTTGATATTCCATTTGTCTGCTTGCTTTGTGGGTGAAATCCAAACTACTCAGTCTTGCAAACAAGTTAAAGCTAAAAATGCTAGCTGTAGGGAAATTTCCACTTCATTTATTTATTTTAAGCTCACATATTTCAAAATATCTGAAAAAACTAATTTCCTGAAGAAATGGTTCTAGCAAAGCAATAACATCATCATTGGATTAACAGTTAACCAAACAAATAAAATTACAAATAAATCAATCAATAAATAAAAAAATAATCAAGCCATACACAACAAACTTTTTCAAATTCTCATCTTTAAATACAAACTTTATTTAACATTTTTTTTTTAGATTTGTTTGGTAAAGCTGAAGGTGAAAAGTGTGAGGTGTACCTCAAGGCCTTCTTCTTGTGCTGCTTGTATTCTACTGTTTTTCCTCAAATTTATATAGTTTTGCTATAAAATATGTATATATATGATATATGTGCATGTGGGTCCTTTCATGCCAAATCAACCAGGGGCTCCCAGGTCACCATCCCAGAAATGTTTAAAAAAAAATCATAGATGTTGTACTAACTGAGCAATGCACATGTGTAAAATTTTAGGTCATTCTGTACAATAGTTGGTGAGATACTAAGATAGCATGATTTTTACAATAAGATGAGACTTCACTAATTTTTCTATTCAATTTTTTTTATTCATTCATTGTTTCAATAACTGTGGCAGCAGGGACAAAACCTTGTGCTGGTCATCGGCACTCGAAGTATAGTGATGGGCACCCCTACCTTGCACATTTGGTACAACAACTATAAAAATAATATTTTGTAGTGGCACCCACCATTCATCGTTCTTTGACACTGGAGGCCAGAAAGTACATTGTTCTTTGGTCACTTCATAAAATTGACCAGCATATCATGATTCTCATCTGAGCAATCTTTAATGTTGCCTACACACCATTTCGAATCATAAATGCAAGCAATGTACCTGCATGTACCATGCTGTCTTAGCATCTTTAGGCATTTGAAGGAACTAAATGTCAGCTTGTAACACGTATTTCATGCATTTTGTATTGGTTTGGTGGATTTTCCATGTATTGATAATAGTACTCAATGTGTGCATAACCTAAGTTTGAAAATTTACCAGTGTGTCAGTGAAGTTCACGCCTTCTCTTACTTTTTTGTCCTACAGAGATCTTTATATGTTTTACCTCGTATATTCAGGTATATGATTTGCCGTGAGATTGACTGACATGATAATTTAAAAAATAGGACCAGTCTGATACTAGACATGAAACTCTAGACATCATATTCTTTGTGTACAAGTGGAAAAATTTCAATGCTGTCATCAATTGCCATCATGTAGTTTTTGTAGTGTGAAAATTGCTAATTTTTGAAAAAAACAAAAAATTGTATTATTTTTATGGCTCACTGTTGCTAACGTTTAATGGAAGTCATGTTTTTATTTATTTACTTTTTTTTACTGTATAGACATGTTTAAATGAATAAGGATTGATAATAAAAAACATTTCACCACTCAGTCTTGAGTCGCTATCCTGCAGCAGTGCTCTGAAGTTGCACATTTTCTAAAATTAGCTTTCGGACAGTGTTTAGAGCTTAATAACCAAGCAATGAAAGCAGACAGGTCCATTTTGACCTCAGAAATGAAAAAATCAGGAAAAATTAGTACAAGGAATTAGAGGCCTGTGTTGACCATAGAATGCTGTATATGCTGCATTAAACTTGGGCAAAAACACATTTTGCAAAAAAATTACTGTAAAACATAAATGGTCATGTCTCAGCAACTATTGTAGAGAATAACCTAAAAATGTATACATGTGCATTACACAGATAGGACTACATCTATGAATTTTTTAATTTTTGTCTGAGATGGTGACTCAGGAAAGTTGGTTCATTCTGATTGATTCGGCATAGAATAACCCATGTGTTACAGTATAGTAGGTGTAGAAAGAAGGGGATTCTGGGTAATTCCTTGAGTTTGAGTGCCTGAAATAGCAAGCAGTTCTTCTTTTCATAATTTAATTTTTTAATTGTAAACTAACTAATCCTGGGGTTGAGTCCTGGGCTCAGCATTTCTGTGTGGAGTTGCATGATCTCCATGTGCTTGCATGGATTTCATCTGGGTACTCTGGTGCTTCCCTCAGTCTAAAGACATGCACATTAAGCTAATTGGCCATTTCATATTGTGAAAACTCAAATTTAGATGTGAATATAAATGGTTGTGTATATGCTGGCTCTGTGATAGTCTGATGTGCTGTTTAGGATGTACTCTGCCCTCACCTAGTTTCAGCTGAGATAGGATCCAGCCTTCCCTAGACCCTAATAGCATTAAGCGACTCAGCAAATGAGTAAGTGAGTGAGTATTTCTGTGGTATACCTCATGGCTCTTTCCTTGGGCAACTTTTACTTTATGTTTTTATTTTGCATATTGATTATTTCTCTTCAAATCAATGATCAGGACATCAGTATCCACAGCTATTACACATTATCCACAGCACATGCACAAGATGAATCTGATGCAAAGCTTCTAGATAAAATTATAAGAAAATAGACAGGATAGTAACTCTGGGAATGTTGATGAATTCAGTTCCCATCCCTACATGAATGATGCTGTATAAACACACTTCTTTCTCTTGTCGGCTAATGTCCGTCAAGTCTTCACTATTTAAAGCCTATTAACCAGAGAACACTTCATCTTCTGCCAAGGACAAAACCCACTGTCTGTGTGGTCATCAGTTATCAATGACGAGTAATCAATACTGCAATGGTGTCATATCAAGGATGGAAACAGCATGATGCCAGCCTCCACCCCACTATTCTAATCGCTATATTCTTAAACTCTGCATTTTTTCTCTATCGCTCATTCTTGCCGCTCCTCGCATATCGATTTGCTGTTGTCATCTAATTGCTCTCTTGACAGGACAACAATATGGCACTGTGATTGCCTCTCCCTCATCATACTGAAGAATTACGGTCACGTTCGAGTAAACGCTCACTTTCACACACACTGTCACACATACATACACTGAGTTTCTCTACATAGTTTTTACTCATTAATAAGAAAAATTTGCTGAGATTGTGTGCAGTACAGGATTATTACACTAAATATATATTTATATAGAAAGAGAAGAGGATTGTGGGTAATTTCTAAAAGAAAGTTGGAGAAGTTTTCTTTTTTTAAGGCTGATGGATATTTCTCACAATGGTATGACAGCCTCAGGCGAGAGAATGAGACTCCATGCTGTTTTCCTGCAGGTTGCAGATGAGGCTTCGGCCATTTTTGGCTCAAATTCATCTCTAGCCAGATCTGCATGGGAAATGTTCGGTAATTATTATCATGGAAAGCAAAACAAAACAAAACATTTTATTAGCATCCAGCAGCGACTTTACAGAGGCTTAATTTAAGTATA
This sequence comes from Neosilurus hyrtlii, assembly GCA_028564935.1. Classification (NCBI taxonomy): domain Eukaryota; kingdom Metazoa; phylum Chordata; class Actinopteri; order Siluriformes; family Plotosidae; genus Neosilurus; species Neosilurus hyrtlii. Next base: position 10,921,759 of record JAOUQZ010000032.1, on the reverse strand, counting down.
AAAACACGACTCAGCAATTTTTCGATAGTTTATACTTGTATTCATTTTTTTCTACACGCTTAATGGTTCTGGGTTTTTTTCCTTTGGCAGCATCCAAAAAATTAACGATTGCAAAGCATCTAAAAACCTTAACTATTTAAATAACAAAAGTTGTAATGAACAATTAAGCCATGTGCTGTAAACATATATATATAATTTTTTAATTTTATTTTAGTGAACTCTCTTAAATAAAGCAATTTTAAATTATAAACATTCATTCATTTATTCTAAACCGCTTATTCCTAATTAGGGTGGTGGGGAGGCTGGCGCCCAGCTCAGCTGACTCTGGACGAGGGCAGGGTACACCCTGGACAGCTCGCCAGGCCATCGCAGTGCCATCAGTCACACAACCATTTACACTCACATTCACACCTAGGGATGATTTGGAACAGCCAAGTAGCCTACTGTGCATGTTTTTGGACTGTGGGAAGAAACCGGAGTACCCAGAGGAAACCTACGCAAGCACAGGGAGAACATGTAAACTCCACACAGAAACGCCCGAGCTGGGAATCGAACCCAGGACCTTCTTGCTGTGAGGCGGATGTGCTAACCACTGCGCCACCGTGCCACCTTAATATAAACCTTATATTAAATAATTATATTGGGCAGCATGGTGGTGTAGGGGTTAGCACATCTACCTCACAACAATGAGGTCCTGGGTTCAAGTCCCTTGCTCAGCGAAAGTGCTTCTGTGTGAAGTTTTCTCTGGTGTGGAGTTATCTCTGGCTTTCTCCCACAGTCCAAAGACATACACATTAGGCTAAATGGTTGTTTTGAATTGCCCTTAGATGTGAGTGTGAATGGTTGTATGTGTTTTAGCTCCAGAATGGACTGGTAAGCTGTCCAGGGCGTACCCTGCCTTCACCCAGAGTTGTTGCTGAGATAGGCTCCTGCCTGTGACCTGTGACCCCAATAGGATTAAGTGGTTTGACAAATTATTATGATTTAATTACAATGCTTTAAATAATGAATATACAGTATTATATTATATAGTATATGATAAATAAAAGTAAATAATATACCATAAATTTGAGCCTTAATACAATATTTAGCATTTTATTTTAATGAATTTATAAGAAAACTTGAGGTGTACATTAAGGGTCTCTTCATGTGCCATTTTTATTATATCTTCCCACCTTGACCCTGTAGGTAATACATATCAGTAATGTAATGTTTGCTATATTATAGTTTGCTCAAACATATAAAGATTCTGAGTAATTTCCTAAGAATCATGTCATGTTTAAATTCGCCAAAAGTAATTGAAAAACAATAACTGAATAACTGGACAGATTATTTTTAGAAGGAAATAAGACAAGCAAATGCGATCTGTATTTTTATTATTGTAATGGTTTCATCTGAGCTGGGTTTGTGTGTGTGTGTGTGTGTGTGCGGGTGTGTGTGTGTGTGTGTGTGTGTGTGTGTGTGTGCTGAAGGGAATAATGAAATTAGGATATTCCTTTTATCATGATTAATGGAAATTAATCTTCTTAACAAAGCTCCAAACGGCAGCGGATTTAAAGCGACCTCAGGCTTTTGTGTCAGTTTATATTTGCAATGTCTTGTTGTGTTTCCAATAATTTAAATTTTACATTTTTTTAATTAAAACCTTAATGTTTATAAAATGCTAAAACAACATAATGCTGCTCTGGTAATCAGAATGTAGAGGAAGATCTCTCTTAAAGTAATTACATGTATAGTTCAGCAAAGAAGAGCAATCTGTGTTGTAAGGAATATCGTACATTATGTTTGGTGGTTTTCGTTTAAAAAAAGAGTAATTTAAGAAGTTGACTCTTATCGGCATCAACTCTTAGAGTCAACTCTTAAGTTTTTGCAGGCTGAGTCAGTATATTTGACTCATGAAAAAAAGCATAATCTCTCCAGTCTGCTGTCAGGACCATTTTGGATTTCATCAGTCACCCAAGACAAAGATCACTTTTTTCTCCAATTTCAAGTCTTTTTTACTGAGTCGGAAACAGATTGACACTGATTCTTTTGCTTTTTGTTTCAATTCTTTTGTTTAAATGAGCACATAGTTTAAAAAATACCAATAAATAAATTGGTATTGCAAAATTCCGTTTTTTGACAACAAATGATTTTTGTAAAAATAAAATATATATATATATATATACACACACACACACACACACACACACACACACACACACACACATATATATATATATATA
>JAOUQZ010000032.1:10907291-10919434 GCA_028564935.1 Neosilurus hyrtlii | reverse complement strand
TCCTCATTCGCTCAGTGTTTGCCTTCAAGGAACGGAAACGTTTCCCTGACCGCAACAGAGAGAAGAGTCCATTGTTGAGATGGTTGAGGTCCTTCACTATTTTCCTGGCTTTGGTCCAGCACCGCTTGCTGTATATAGTGTCCAGGTCAGGTCCTTGATAATATTTTAATATATATTGCACATATTACACACGAGAAAGCAGATACTGCATACAAGCCTGAGGTGAATTGGTGTGAAGGCAGGGTACACCCTGAACAGCATGCCAGATCATCACAGGGCCAACAAACATACAACCATTCACACTCAGAACTAAGTGCAATTTGGAACAGCCAATCAGCCTTAAGTGCATGTCTTTAAACTGTGGGAGGAAACCAGAGTACCCAGAGGAAATCCACACAAGGACTTTACTGCTGTGAGATGGATGTGCTAACCACTACACCACCGTGCTACTTGGCCTCACACTGAACATCACATTTAGTGAAGAAGTGCTGATGATTTTTTTTGTGACAATAAAAGAGAACTCGATTGTGCTTTAATCCCGATAACCTTTTGATCTTCATCACTTGTAGCTCTTAGATACATCAATTTTTGGGTGTAATGAATTTTTTTGCAGGGCACACCGGTTTAAAAAGCCCCATTGCGCTGTGTTATACTGTTGATTAAAGCAGATACATATCACCCTCAGGCACCGTTTTCTCGCTCCAACACAACTCATCGCCTCATTAACAAACCCTTCATGAGGATATAAAGAGTGGGTAAGTGTCTCACTTCTTTAGTCACCCCAACCTGCTAGATTCAATTATCTGAGCAAAACAAAATAACATCAGCCCGATTTATTTATTTATTTATTTATTTTTACTGCTGATGAATTTTCAACAAAAATATTTCTGATAAAAGCTTTGCAGACAAGATTAAAAAAAAAAGTGTTTTTAAAATGAATAATGCTGGTGAGATCCTTTCTCCTTGAATCCTCTCTTCAGCTGAAACTCCCAGCATGCTCAGGATTCCTTTTGGACAAGTCGAGATCAGCCGTTTTCTCTCTGACATTAGCGATCTGAAAAGCTCCACCGTCAGAAAAAAGGTCCCAGAGGACCCGTGGCCTCGCTCCGGCCCGACTCGGCGAATTGTAAATGCGATTTCTTTCTGTTTCAGCTTATCAAGTGAGTACAAGTGGGAGACGGCTGGTGTTCGTGGCCTGAATGCAAGCTAACGATGCATCTCTCGAATAGAACACAGGCTTGTAGCAAGAGAAAAGGGTGGGCACAAGCAAGAGCTGGCACCGAGTGTTCCCAGTCACTTGTGCCTTGTTTGCCAAAGAATATAAAAATATTTGTGTTGAGGTTGCTGGGAAATAAAGTAGATACCATAGCTATTAAGCCAACACAAATTAGCAGGTATATTTTCTCATGGTAGGAAGGGTGGAGGGGCTGATACGAAATACACATTCATGTATTCATTTGCTGAACTGCTCAATTCTACTAGGGTCATGGAGAGGCTGGTGAATATCTCAGCAGAATCTGGGCAAAGGCAGCATGCACTTTAAACAGCTTGCTAGTCTATCGCATACCAAGAAACACACACACAACCATTCACACTCACACCTAAGGGCAACTCACCCGTTGCATGTCAGGTAGTAGTCTGGCTGCAAGTCTGGTCCACTGGACATCATCGGATGCAAACTCACAAGTACAGGACAAGGAATGCACAAGTTCTGAACAAAATTCACACCCATCGCATAACAACAATACAACTGCAGACACCTTTGCGTTGTGGAATCTGTTCCATGAACAAAACTTTCTGCCGGATTGAATCGAACTTGCCTGACAGGGAACGCCTTCGCCAAAGGAGTGGTGCATGCAAACGGAGATAAATGGATTGAAAATGTTGCTCTTCATCAGACATCCGTTAATGCCATCCGGAAAGGTGTGAGTGCTGCTTAAGGTATCTAGTTCATTTTTAAAGCAATCAGCTGGTAGACACAGCCAGAAAAAAAGATTGCTCATTGGTTCTTTAACACATCATGACATTCCCACCTGCTTCCTTGAGAGAAACCATCAATAAGCAACCCTCTAGCTTGATAGCAGTCCATAGACATTTAGAAGGTTTTTTGGCAGTTGTTTATTTAAGGGTTTGTTGGATGATTCAGTGTTCTGTACTTGGACGTCTTTAAAGAATTAATTTTGTTGAGGGTGCATACACTGTGAAGACACGCCCATCTCTTATCACTTTTCTTGTATGAGGATATTAAAATTACTCCAGAAATTAATAAAGGTTTAATCTGCTGTTCTGTAATTTATCTAACAAAGGAACTAGCCTCAGAGGCTTAACTTTCCTTCAACACTTGCATCCATTCCCAAGTAAAGGTCCCTGTAGATCATCTGAACTTTCTATTAATCTTCTCAGATCATCAATCTGTACAAACAGCCACTTCTCTGCTGGTCAGTTGACCCTAATGACCACAGGAATGAAATGCCAGGTTTCATGTGTAAGCTGTAATTACCCAGAATGCCCTGGGTGAAAAGAGTAATGTGGCTTCCAGCAGAAATCTCCTAGGTGCTTAAAGGAATGTTTCACCCACAAAAGGTTTCCAATACTTTTGGAATAATAATAATGAGGAATGGCTACGTTGGTGGGGTCAGTGATGCTCGGGTGCCTGTTAGCATTTTGGGTGTCACATCTTTATCGGTATCTCCTGCTCTCTCTTCTGTGCAGTTTGCTTCTGGCATTCGTAATTTCAACCCAGGTTTTTGAGCATTAGCCAGATATCTGCTCAGTGCTAAGTGGAGGCCATTAGCGTGCCAGACAGAATAAAAAAATGACAGAGCAGTAATGCAGCTGCTGGACGACTCAGATCAGGACCTAATTTACCGGTTCCTCTTTGGCCGGACAAATGAACTGCCAAGTGAGGCAGAAGGAGGAGGGTTAGACATCACCAAGGTATGAAGGGAAGTAAGATTAAAAAAAATACTGTACATAACTCACTCTTTTTATGTTGAGGTTTTCTAACCAGTGCCAAACATCTGCTAAGGTACAGTCCGAGAGCTTCACTGCACTCTTTTTGAAAGGTAGGAAAAAAGTGAGACCTTTCGAACCTTAAGAGCCATCCATCCATTTGCTGAACCGCTTAATCCTACTGGCGTCGCAGGGAGGCTGGAGTCAATCTTAGTTGACTCTGGGCGAAGACAAGGTACACCCTAAACAGCTCATCATTCCATCTCAGAGCAACACACACAACCATTCTCACTCACTCTTGGGGCAATTTAGAACAGCCAATTAGCCTAATGTGAGTGTCTTTGGACTGTGGGAGAAAACCGGAAGCTCATACAAGCATGCGAAGAACATGCAAAAACCACAAAGAAACATCCTTTTGAGTCCGAGACTTGAACCCAGGACCTTCTTTCTGTGAGATGGATGTACTAATCACTATGCCACAATACCACCTTTTTAGAATTTCCAGATGTTTAAAATAATAAGACATGTTTTTTTGGTTTAGCATCACTGGGTTTGCTTGCAGGTGCTATAAAATTCCTAAAAACATTATTTCATTGATGTTCCACAGCACTGACATTCTGAATAATTGGTGTCAAAAGTACAACATTTGGAAAATTATTAAATTGTTTAAAGATCTGTGCTATAAAAGGAATAAAGTTGGAGGGTTGCGGGTACAGGAAAATAGTCAATATCATATTGGTATCAGGGCGGCACGGTGGTGTAGCAGGGCCACCTCACAGTAAGTAGGTCCTGGGTTCGATTTTCCAGGCTAGTGTTTTCTGTATGAAGTTCCATGTTCTCCCCGTGCTTGGGTGGGTTTCACCCAGGGAACTCCGATTTTCTTCCCACAGTCCTAAGACATGCACCTTAGGCTATCTGGCTGTTCCAAATTGCCCCCAGGCATGAGTGTGAGCATGATTTTGTCCAGCGATAGATTAACATGCTGTTCAGTAACCTTGCCTCCCCCTAGAGTCAGCTGGGATGGAGGTTTTTATTTTTTTCTCACTCCTGCAATCTTAAAGATTTTTGACTGATTATTAAAAATGTGTCATCAATAAAACTTTCTTTCTGGGATTTATATTATTAAATGATGGAGTCTTGTTCCAGAAATCTAATTTGACACTAATGTCAATCCAGAGCTGCCACATTTCCAGTATACAAGCTTCTTTCACAGGATGAACCTCCAGCAATTTTCTGAATCTTGGTCATGTCATGACGCATTAAACACCCAAAGCGCCTGCAGCTCGGGGCCAGCAGTTGACGGAGTGTGGAGGAAGCTCTGGCTCCACTTGAGTGTACCCCATTACCTCAAATGGCCTTGGTTAAGTCGAACCCCATTTGCACCGAAGATCCATCTTCCTCTTTTTCTGTCTTCCACTGACTCAACGATCTGCTTTTTAAATGCCATTTAGAAAGCACTTAACTGAGCTAGCCAGCCCTCTCTCCACTGCCTTAAAGCAACGAGGTAGGTACTACCTGCTTTGGCTCATGGATAAATGTCAGGTCAGACGGCGGTGTGCAACTTTGAGGACCCGGCGATCAGGGAGAAAAGAGAGAGTTTGAGGAGTTGAGTAAGAGGTCCACTTATCTGTGATGAGCCACTTCTCCTTAAAGAAAAATCCAATATGTCTCCCACACATCCTTAAAATAACCATCAGCCTCCCCACGCAGAATGTCAGAATACTCCAGAGAGTGAGAGAAACAGACGTTGTCAAAAAAACCCTAAGAAAAATAAAAAGGGAAGGAAACAAATTGTTAGATATTATGTTAAATATTAAGGGAGGTTCGCAGTCTAAACGTAACAAAACAAAACATGTCTCATCTGTTCAAGGGTGGCATGGTCATGTAGAGGTTAGCATGTCAACCTCTCAGCAAGAAGGTCTTGGGTCCGCGCCTCAGTTGGTTTCTGTGTGAAGTTTACATGTTCTCCCTGTGCTTGCAAGGGCTTCTCTGGGTATCCTGGTTTTCTCCCACAGTCTAAAGACATGCACATAGGGCTAACTGGTTGTTCCAAATTTCACCTAAGTGTGTGTGAGTGAATGGGAATGTGTGTTGCCCTGCAATCGACAGGCAGGCTGTTTAGGGTGTACTCCACCGTCACACAGAATAATATCCGTAAAAGGATTAAATTGTTCAGGAAATGAATGATGGTCTTCAAAGATCACTTCTGGAAGGCATTTAAGGCCAATCTGTTGCTTCCTAATCCTAAGTACTGAGCAGAAAGAGATCCATGCGGATCCATTACAGATCATTTCACACAGCCCAGACATAACCCCCAACCCCTAAGAATAAGTGCTACATCAGGATCCACTGAATTGTGCCTCAACTGAATTTTGAAACAACTTGCAGAACATTGGGTTAATTTTTCCATCATCAGTATATAATCAGGGATGAAAATGGCTCAACCGTAGTGCAACTGTGGTGAAACATCGATTGCTTCAATTAAACCAGTTTCAGAATGCTAAAAAAAAAAAAGAAAGAAAGAAAGAAAAAAACAACATGGTGGGGTTACAGCCGAGTAACGTGCCCTTTAAACATCCCGTTCTGCCTTCACTACAGTGTTAGTACACTATCAGAATGTAAAGTGCAAAAGAATGTGCACCCGTCAGGCTTGTATGCTTTTCTTTTCCAAACTCATTCATTCATTCATTCATTTTCTAAGCTGCTTTTTCCTAATTAGGGTTGCAGGGAGGCCCATCTCAGCCGACTCTGGGTGAGGGCTGGGTATGCCCTAAACAGCTTGCCAGGCCATTGCAGGTCCAACGTACATACAACCATTCACACTCCCACTCAAACTTAGGGGTGATTTAGAACAGCCAATTAGCCTAATGTGTATGTTTTTGGACTGTGGAAGGAAACCAGAGTACCCGGAGGAAGCCCACGCAAGCACAAACTACAGAACACAGAACAAGCTATTCGAGTCCCTCTTTGTGAATGTGCTAAACACTACACCACCATGCTTCCTATTTAACAAACTGGTAACATAAATGATTAACGTTAATACACAGTGGAAGAACTTGAGTGTCCTGCACAGAGCCCTAGAAACTGTTTCTGAGTGAAAAAACATGCTATCTGATTGGTTTGCATTAGATTAGCATGAAATCTGATTCTTTTAGCAGATTAGCATAAAATCCAAATCATTTACAGCAGATTAGCATGAAATCTGATTGGTTAACAACAGATTAGCACAGAATTTGAATGGTTTATAACAGATTCGATTTTTTACAAGAGATTAGCATGAAATCCAGTTGGATGACAACAGATTAGCCTGGAAGCAAAGAAGTTTGCTTCAATTAACACACAATCCAATTGGTTTACAGCAGGTTAGCACACATTATTCTACAGCGGATTAGCATGGAATTTGATTTGTTCACAGCAGATTAGATCTAATTAGTTTGCTCCAAATTAGCATTGAATGTGTTTTTTTATTATTTTAATTTTTTTTACAGCAGATCAGAATAGAATCTGATTGGTTTACAGCGTTTTAGCACGGAATCTGATCGGTTTACAGCAGATTAGCACATAATCTAATCTGATTAGAGTGTAATTGGATTGGTGTACAGTGTATTTGAGTGGAATCTGTTTGGTTCATAGTATCTTTACATAGACTGGTATATTGTTTCAAAGTGAGTTAGCATGTTAAATTTAAAGTTTTAGGTGAAAGTAGATTAGTTTAGCATATATTAGTTTGGATTAGCATAAAATATGATGAGTCCAGGGTGGTTCAGGATCTGATGGAATTGGTATAAATTTGATATGATATGGAATGTGATAGCGCTGTTATAGACCTGTTCAGAGGGTACACTGTCTCGTGGCCAAAGTCTGCTGGGATTGGCTCTTGCTTCACTGTGGTTTTAACAGGATAAGCAGTACAGATAATGGATGGATGGATAGGTTGGAATTGCTTTAGCATTTGTGCTTGTAGAATGTCCTACACAAAGCCCTATCCCCAACCCCACTGAACAATTTGGGATGAACTGGAGCCTCCTTGACATCGAGACTTAGTGCCTGACCTCCTTACTAAAGCCTTTGTATAAAATTCTATGTGCAGTCTGCATGTTCTCCCTTTGCTTGTGTGAGTTTGTCCAGGTACCCCGGTTTTCTTCTGCAGTCTACATACATGCACATTAAGGCAATTGGCTTTTCTACATTGCCCCAATGTGTAAAAGTGAGTGTGAATGGTTGTGTGTGTTGGTCCTGTGATGGACTGGCGAGCTCTTCAAGGTGTACTCTGCCTTCGCCCATTGTTGACTGAGATAGGCACCAGCCTTCGAGCAACCGTCATAAGATTAAGCAAATGAGTGAGTGTATTTTGTCTCTGGTGATTTTAATAATCAAGATAGAACGTTCATGTGTGTGTGTGTGTGTGTGTGTGTGTGTTTGTGTGTGTGTGTGTGTGTGTGTGTATATAAACGCATTTCTGAACCTTTGCTATGAAGTATTTGAGAAGGAAACGGTTCACCCAACGCTGGATCTTGTGAGTGCTGTACCAGTAAAACTCATTTGAATTTGAGAGCAAGAGCTGCAGGGTGGTGATTAAAAACTCCAACCATCTGCTCCCGTCTTCAGCTCAAGCTCCCCGGTTGTACCGCAGAATTCCCAGCTTCTTTTTGTAAGGGAAAAATGAAAACTGATGCTAGCTGAAAGAGAAACGTCGATACTATGGATCCAGGGAGGTTACGGGGTGAGATGAGAAGCGGTTTCCAGGGAAACAGTAGCGCAATATCAAACCTGTGTTGTTGTTTTTTTTTGTAAGCACATTTAATTTGCTGTGAGGAGACTCATTAATTCTGTAATTTAACCACTTGAGACTTGTTACTGCTTTTATTTACCAACAGTTTGTTAAAAAACCTTTCTGCATGATACAAGATTATTAAAACAATCATTATAGAATCATTGTAGTATGGCTTCTGATTGGATCAGAGTGGATTAGCATGGCATCTGATTGGATCAGAGTGGATTTGCATGGCATCTGATTGGATCAGAGAGGATTAGCACGGCATCTGGTTGGTTTATTGTGGATTAGCATGGCATCTGGTTGATTTTATGTGTCCTAGCATGGCATCTGATTAGTTTCTTGTGGATGAGCATGGCATCCTGTTTGTTTTTTTTTTGTGGATTAGCATGGCATCTGATTGCTTTGTTGTGGTTTAACATGATATCTGATTTATTATCGAGGATAAGCCGTACATCTGATTTATTTATTGTGCATTAGCATGGATTAGCATGACATCTGTGAACTAGCATGACATCTGATGAGTTTATGGTATATTAGCATGGCATCTGGTTGGTTTTTGTGGATTAGCATGGTATCTGATGAGTTTATTGTGGATTAGCATGGCATCTTGTTGGTTTCCTGTGGATTAGCATGGCATGTGTTGAGTTTCTTGTGGATTAGCATCGCATCAGGTAGGTTTTTGTAGATTAGCATGGCATTTGGTTGTTTTTGTGGATTAGATGACATCTGATTGATTATTGTGGATTAGCATAATATCTGATAAGTTTCTTGTGGATTAGCATGGCATCTTGCTGGTTTCTTGTGGATATGCATGGCATCTGATTGATCACAAAAATAATTTAGGGATGCATCATTAGATCACATAAAATAATTTTAGGATGCATCTTTATATTAAGATCGATTGTATAGTGTGTTAACTGATGAATTTTGCGAATATATCAGGTTGTAGTTCAAAGCCCTGGTACGAAGAACATGTCACGTCGGAGGTTTTGACAGCAGCATGAAAGTCGTTGGGGATATAAAAGGTGTAGAGACGACAGAGTAATGACGCTACTGAAAGGCTGTAATTATGTCATTATGTATGATTACGACTGAAGCCTCTCCAAGGGTTGAAGCATAATGACGTCAATTGCAGTTCCTTGGGACGGGTTAGAGCAGTGAGCAGCCAGAACCTGAAGCGATGCACACGTGTGCGTCTGTATTCATTTACGTCGCTCATCCGGAGGAGATTCGGAGCATATGGAGCAGTTCATTAGAACTAATGCGCCATAGCGCTACATTGCTCACGAGGCTCTCGCACCGAGCTCCGGCAGTGATAACAAAGCAATCATTTCTAACAAGCTGAATTAGTGGCGAATCAGCTGAGCGTGTCCCGCTAGTGAGCGAGTCACACACAGTCTCAACAGGAAAACAAGATTTGGGGAGTAATTAACAACAAAACTTCTTGTACAACATGCTATCAATATTATTATTGTTGTTATTTTGGGGTACTGGAGTAATGGTTAAGGACTGGAACTTTATCAAACACAGACAGATATTAGCTAAGTTTTTTCCTCAGAAACGACATTTTTTATTATTGACATTATTAATGACAATTTTTATTATTACGACTTGCCTATTAACACTGCTAACACACTCAGTAGAAAAGTGTAATAGAAGGAAGCAGACGTTACAAAAAAATCTCTAATTTAAAACAAAAAAAACTTTATTCAAATTTCTCTCTAGACTAGCGTTAATTCTTTGCTAGTATCCACCATGCGTCTTTGCTCTCATCATTCTCTCGCTCTTTCTCTCTCTCTCTCTCTCGTTCTCTCTCTCGTTCTCTCAGGAGTAAAAGTCATTATGTGCTCCTCCTGGATTAGAGTGGATTAGGATTTGATCTGGACTAGCATTCCACAGTGTGAGGTTTGTTTGGTTGGAGAAAATCGGCATGCAGGTAAAGTCTGATGAGCATTACAGTGGGAAGTGATTGTATGGAATTTACTGCAGGTGATCTCACACATGGAATGTATTTAGTTTGAAATTTGGATTGAGCCATTTTAGACTACATAAAATAATTTTAGCATGTCTCTTAATTTGAAGATCATGAACGTAAAGTGTGTTAACTGATGAGTTTTGCGAGTATATCAGGTTGTAGTCAGATGAGTTCAGAGCTAGGCATAGAGACGACATGAAAGGCTGTAGTTATGTTGTTATGTATGGTTACGACTAAAGCCTCTCCAAGGGTTGATGCATAATGGCGTCAACTGCAGTTCCTTGGGACGGGTAAGAGGGGTACACTCCATAGTGGAATGCTAGCTGTATATTTTTCATGTTTGACACACAGTTTTCAAAGTTTCTGATTAAGGAAGCCACATGCTATCTTGAGTAGCTACTACTCAAGTCAAAGTCAGGAACTATTATTTATTTTTTTTCTGAGAATCCTAGCGAATGATCTGATCGCCCAAGCAGCTAATTCAAAAGTAAGCGATAACATCTTAGCACAAATGATATCAGTATTGTAGAGTAACCACAAGTGATTTCAATAGTCAAATGCTAAAACTACTAAAATTCACACACACACGCACGCACGCACGCACACACACACACACACACACACACACACACACACACACACACACACACACACTTAGGACAGACAGCCTGGTTGCAGCAAGATGCTATCTAATGCTATTCAAGGAAACTTTCCAGACTGTGTGTGTGTGTGTGTGTGTTTTCATCTTAGAGCTGTCATTTTAGACAGTTTCACTGAACCATGTGATAAAAAGAGTATTTTATTGTAAAAATAGTTTTGTGTGTGGGTGTGAGGGAGAACAGAGAAAGAGAGAGACAGAGAGAGAGAGACAGAGAGAGAGAAACTTTTTTATTTATACGCCAAAGCTGTGATCACAGTCCAGTCACACACACACACACACACACACACACACACACACACACACACACACACACACACACACACACAGGTTTCTTTCCTTTTTTTTCTCTCTCCAGAAGTCACTATGGTAACAGCTGGCATTCTCTAGCCTTTGTGTGTGTGTATGTGTGCGTGTGTGTCAATGACCTGTGCCAGATGATCCATGAACACTAGTCACACTACAGCCACCTGCTCTCTACTGATCCTGTGTGTGTGTTTGGTCTACAAGATACATGCTAATAATCGCCTCAATTGCTATTACATCAGAAGTAAAACTCAGTGATTACTTTCCAAAATGTGCACAACAGTGTGTACAGTTCAGTACAGTTGCTAATCAGGTGAAGTAAACGTTACTAAAGATTCCATGCATTTTGTGGCGGATCACATGTGTTCCTTGTTTTTACCCTGATTGAAGTCAGCTTGCAGTTATTTTGCAAATGCTAAGAATGGCACGCTTACATGTTGCTAAAACAGGAACAGCTAATTGTTAGTAGTTAGCAGCCTTGACACTGAGGTGTTTATGCTAACGTGCGTGTGTGTGTGTGGTTGTATGTACAGTAGAGGCTAATGAAGGTACACACACACACACACACACACACACACACACACACACACACACACACACACCTTTCAAAGGATGGATATCAGCCAAGTTTCCTTTCAACCACTCTGTCAATTTGGCGCAGTTCTGCAGTTGTGTGTGTGTGTGTGTGTGTGTGTGTGTGTTAGTGGAATACTGATTAAATGTGGTGTTGATATTTTTGTGTTATGATGTTGTTGCTAGTTTTCCTTTGATCTAAGGCGCTTCTTGGCGCCACATGATGTCCCCAGTGCACTCAGTGTGTGTGTTATAAGAAGTTGTTGTAGCTCCTGTTTATTGGGAAATGACTCTGCGCTCCATCAAAGGTGCTAATTGTCCTTAAAATTGTTCAAACGGGATGTTTAATTATGTTGTTGTCAACAGTAATTCTGGCCCACATGTAATGCTCCGTGTGTGTGTGTGTGTGTGTGTGTGTGTGTGTGTGTGTGTGTGTGTGTGTGTGTGTGTGTGCATGTGCATTTTGGTTGCAGAGTGTAGTGTTCACTCTTTAGATTAGGATTCACTTTTTAGATTAATTTTCACTCTTTAGATTAGAAATCACTCTTTAGATTAGAGATCACTCTTCATATTAGATATTACTCTTCAGATTAGTGTGTACTGTTCAGATTAGAGATCACTATAGATTAGAAATCACTCTTTAGATAAGAGATCACTCTTTAGATTAGTGTTCACTCTTTAGAATAAAGATTACCCTGTAGGTTAAAGATCACTCTTTGGATTGGATATCACTCTTTATATTAGATGTCACTCTTTAGATTAGTTCTTCCTCTGTAAATTAGAGATCACCATTTAGATTAGATATCACTCTTTGGATTAGTGTGTACTCTTTAGAATAAAGATTACCCTGTAGGTTAAAGATCACTCTTTGGATTGGATATCACTCTTTATATTAGATGTCA
>JAOUQZ010000032.1:10883411-10902771 GCA_028564935.1 Neosilurus hyrtlii | reverse complement strand
GCCCTCGCCCCGAGTAGGCTGAGATGGGCGCCAGCCTCCCCGCGACCCTAATTAGGAATAATGTATGTAGTGTAATACTTGTACAGGAATAATAGCATTGAGATTACCTGCTCAACTGCTTTGAACTGCAATAAAAATGGTGTGTGTGTTTGTGTGTGTGTGTCTTTGTAAATGAATAAACACCTCTGCATTTTGGCAAGTGTCTTTGCCCAAGCATGTATTCTTTGTCTTTAGTTATATGTGAGTGGAGTCGACCTTTTACTAAACATGAAAACATCACGCTTAGACAACATCAACATGGCTGCCGCTTTGACTGGCAGGCAAGAGGAGAGTGGGAGGTGTGTGTGTGTGTGTGTGTGTGTGTGTGTGTGTGTGTGTATATTTCTTCTGCTACCATGTTAGAAATTAGGATCTATTCTGTAGACATGGTGACATGCTGGTGTGTTTTCCATTAGCGTCTGTTCTTTTTTTAGCGCTCATCTCTGAACATTCCTACGGTTGGCTGCTTCATCAGCGTTCCCCTGCTAGTGGGACAGAACCCTAGGCACTATTTGGCTCTTCATCACTACATGCACACACACACCCACACACCCCACATGCTGGGTCCTGAACTTGTATAAATCAACATGCAGGAGGAAACCAGGAAGACTTGAAGAAAAGGCAATAAACGTTAAAAATTAAACCCAAAAACAGACCATACACGCTGGATGATGATGAAAGGAAGCCATGCAATGCCTGTGAAACAAGACAAAAGTTTTATGGAGAAAGTGTAGAGCACTGATGATGGTTTATCTCTCATTGTTCCAAAGCGTTTCTCATTGTTAAAAAGCATCCACAGGGTGCCAATAATAATGTTCTCATTCATATGTTTATTGGAATTGATTTTCTGGGCTGTAGTAAGAGAGTCTGGTCTGAAGATGCTTATTCTGTTGTCTCTGATGTATCTTGGACTCGTCTCCATCTAGGTATTTGGTCTTGCCACACAATCTAGTCCTAACTGCACCTCAGACCTCATGAGACACCCAGAGTCCACTCTTTGGACTCAGTTTATACTTGGACTCAAACTTTTACAAACTCATCTTTGATATGGATTTAACGTTTTTTTTGGATATGACCTTGACTTGGACTCAAACCTCTTTGGACTCAGCTTTGGCTGGCACTGCAACTTCTTAGATACATTCTTGACTTTGACTCAAACTTCTTTGGACCCGGTCTTGGCTTGTACTGAAACTTCTATTGATTTGTCTTGGACTTGGTCTTGAAATTTAAGTGAGCATGGTCTTGACTAAACCTGGTCTTAGCTAAGGTGGTCTTAACCAGAAGCAGTGCTTATTTGAAAGAACCCATATCGTTCTGTTGGGGGACACTATGGTGCAGTGGTAAGCACTGTTGCCTCACAGTAAAAAGGTTCTGGGTTCAGCCCTGCTGGTTGACTTGGGGCCTTTTAATGTACAGTGTGCATGTCCTTCCTGTGCTTTTTCTCTGGTTTCCTCCTGCAGTCCAAAGACAAACACATTAGGTTATCTGTCTACTTCTAATTCCCTATATATACATGTATTGTACATGTCTGTGTTAGTTCTGTAATAGACTGTAGAGCTGCACAGGGTTTAACCCCGCCTTTTGGTCAATGTCAGCTGGAATTGGCTCCAGCTTCCATTATGACCTTGATGGACAAGGGGTACAGATAAAAAATGAATGAATGAATATTATTTTAGTAATTTGCTTGGTTTAACCTCTGTTAAGCCAGATGACTTTATTGTTTACATTTCATCAGAAATATTATGAACACTTCTCTGATATAATTGGACCAAAATCCTGGCGAATTCTTAAATCAGAGGTTTTTTCTTACCAATCTGTTGTTTATTAGCCTGGTAAAAACAATTTACTTTGATTTGAGTAGTAAATATTACTATGATTTATTTTTCTTTGCAGAGGCTCTAAACCTCAGCAATTGTTGCCTTCTGTTTGTTTTCTCTAAGGTGGAATCGACCAAATACTGCACGCTTGTCTCTCTCTAGCTCCCACTCGCTAATGCGTGTTTTCCCAGCTGTTGATTTGCTATTAGCATCGCTGTGATTTCATGTGTGAAGCATGCTGCAAACACTGTTGTGGAAACATCCAGTTGTCGCCTCTGTACTCATTGTCCTCTCCTTAACA
Organism: Neosilurus hyrtlii; assembly: GCA_028564935.1. Taxonomy (NCBI): domain Eukaryota; kingdom Metazoa; phylum Chordata; class Actinopteri; order Siluriformes; family Plotosidae; genus Neosilurus; species Neosilurus hyrtlii. The sequence goes on along the minus strand of JAOUQZ010000032.1, from coordinate 10,900,614 downwards.
CGGAAAAAAGGAGCTATGGGGAGCGGTGAGTCGTTCAACTGTGTAATATTTCCACAGCGTAGTTTTCACTCGTGTGGAAAATAGACTGCTTTTATAAAAAATACCAGTGATAGACTGGTTGAACTTGCTTCATTTATTGTCAAAGTGCCCATTAGTATATTTATGAGTACACAGTCTTATATACTCCATCGACAAAAACAACCCCAGAAATATTTCAAAAGTGTTGAAAGTTTTCATTACAATGCACTTATCATATAGTTTATTGCTCATAGCTTCGCTTATTGATACTGAAAGCTGGGAGTCCTAAAGTGGACCTGAAAGGCATGATTCATCCCAAATAATGCTAGCTTAAAACTAGCACTCTATCCAATATTGGTTTGGTCTTGTTTTTTATGATATGGTATACTAGTATCCTCCCACAGTCTGAAGACATGGATATTCTTCATGGATAAACTGGATATTCTCCAATACCTCTAGGTGTGCATGTGAGTGTGAATGCTTGTGTGTGTGTTGGCCCTCTATGGGACTTGCGAGCTGTTGGGTGCACTCCGCCTTAACCCAGAGTCAGCTGAAAAAGCCTCCACCCTTCCTGTGACCCTAGGATTAGGGTTGGAAAATGAATGAACGAATAAATCAATTCTGCATGCGCTCTACAGTCTTGTTGATGATATTATGGACTGTTATACAGTTGACTGGCTGGCTAAACCAATCACCAAGCTAACAAGCTAGCTAAATGCACTTTTAAGTAATCTGGCAGTGAGGACCTGATTAAACATATACAATATATACACATTATAAACATGGGCTGTTAGAAGAATATAAAACTTTTACCTTCGGATTGGGTTTTTAGCAATATTACACAAAATTATGTGCTTTTATTCTACCAGAGGCAGGGCTTTGGACTAAAAATCCATTTTTTTCTGTTTGATCCAGTTAAAGTTCTGCATCCTGGGATTTTTTTAAACGATTCTTTAACATTGTAATATTGAATGATATTTGAGAAATAGTTCATATCGGGGATTGCTGGGCTTGGTAGAGGTTTGTGCTCTCTACAGAAAACTAACAATTGTAGCTTCTACATGTCACTGGGGGTGCCAAATCATTTCGGCTTACTTTACCTAGCTAATACATCTGTACACGTTCCCATATATCCAGTTTATGGTCTAATTAGCTAAAAAGATCAATCTGTCAATCACAGCCAAGAACAATTCTATTGGACTGGGGTCCCCAGAGGAAACCCACGCAAGCATGAGGAAAATGTGCAAACTCTACAGAGAAACGCCCTCCCCGAGCTCAGGACTTGAACTCAGGACCTTCCTGCTGTGAGGCGGATGAGCTAACCACTATGCCTGCATGCTGCCCAGTAAATATTCTTTCTATGTAAATTAAAGTTGAGGCTGAGGACAGGATTAGTAATCATGGCCTTCCTTCCAGCTTGAAATCAAATTTTCTACAACCTTAGGTTAAATAATTGTCTAACTGTGTCAAAACAGGAAAAATTTTTAACATAATGTTCATATCTGTTAAAAGTCTGGTTTGATCCCTGCCCAGTCCTTCATTCTAACACACAAACACACGCTCTGTTCCTCCAGATGAACGTCGATGGCAGATACCTGTGGCTTGAACGTGCCGGAGCCATTCAGTGACGGCAGCATTTAATTAGCAGCAAATCTTCCGTTGTTGGCTGCCCTGCATTAAATTATGTCCCTGGCTTCTATGACCTTTTTTTAAATGATGTATCGATTTGTTAATTCTGCTCAGAGTTAGCGCCCGGACACTCTGAAGTTCCACATGCTGAACTGAAGCCAGTTTTATTCTGCTATTGATTCAGAGAAGACATGGAAGACTGTGTGATATTTTCCTGCCTTGTTTGCTTTGTGTGGAGGATCTGGTGTCTTCTGCTCGGTACACACAGATGTACATTTTTGTCATATTAATTCAGGTTGTTTAAGCCTTTTGACTTTTTCCAGTTTCAGAAGACAAATGTTCAGCATGTCTCACAAAGACGTGCAGTGATTAAGAGATTTTGTGATGTGCGCTCAGGAAAACCAGCGATCCATTCATTCACCTTTTACATTATTGTTCAACTTTTATTTTTAATGGATGTTGTATAGTGACATGATATTTAAAATGATGAATGAATTGATTTCCAGACCTACACTTAAAAACAATTTAAGTGAAAATTCCTTTAACTTGTAACTTCATCCATCCACCCATTTGCAAATCCTACTGGGGTCGTAGGAAGGCTGGAGCCCATCTCTGCCGACTCTGGGTGAAGGTGGCGTACACCCTGAACAGCTCACCAGGCAATTGCAGGGCTAACAAACACACAAAACCATTCACATGCACACTCACACCTGGGGACAATTTGGACCAGCCAATTATCCTAGTGTTCATGTCTTTGGAGTGTAGGAGGAAACCAGTGTACCCAGAGGAAACCCACCTAAGCACAGGAAGAGCATGCAAACTCCACACAGAAATACCAGGGATCAAACCTAGGACACTCTTTTTTTTGTTCGTCGGACATAAGTACCACTACACTATTGCACCGCCCCAGCTTACTATTATCATTATTATTATCAGACACCAAATATAGAACAGAGACGCTTGTGCATCATGACCCAAGAAGAGTTGAACTGCCTGATTGTGAGCACACTGCTGTCATATTTTGTGGCAAAATAATTGTGAACTGTAGTTGAAAACAGTGTAAATAGGTTGTAATGCGGTTTTCTGGAACCCCGCTGAGCTGACGTCAAAACCGCCACTGTGTGAGACCAGCTTTAAGCTCGGATTTGCGTCACGTCAATGTTCAGCCCAGTTGAACTCTGACTTTTACTGGCTTTACATGATTGCTATTCATTTATTGCTTCCTGTGTGGATGCTTTCTTAGATTTAAGGGGAGCCGAGCCGGGATTTGACTTGGACTTGAAACCAGTTTACTTAATGCTCCACAGCAGCGGCCTGAGACTTGACCTGAGGATAAATTCTTTGATTACAGTACAGTTTTTGCACTTTGGTCTTAAACTGAATGAAGACTCACTGTAAGTTTCTTGAGAAACTGATTAGGTATGCCTTGGATTCATGCTGGGATTTGATTTATAATTGCTTTGAGCAGCTGCATCGGAACAGGAATGTGAAAGTGGCCATGTTCCCTCTTGACTTGGACTTGACTGTTTCTTACTTGGCTTACTGTAATATTATGCTTTGACAGGAAAAATAAGTCAGTCTTGTTAGTCAAGGCCTTTGCTTTGGAAGCTTTGGAACCTAACTTGGCAGGTGGCCTGAAGGAGCCAATTTAAGATTTGGGACAGAGCCACAGTACATATTGTCCTTGTGATTGAAGACTCAGGTACTAAGTGGAGTGCCAAAATGGCTAACCTGGCACTAGGGCACTTTCCTTTGAAAATGTTGCATATGTCTTAATATAGAATTGGATCTATTGGTGCATCATAAAGGTGGCACGGTGGCATAGTGGTTAGCAGGTCTGCCTAACAACAAGAAGGTCCTGTGTTCGAGTCCTGGGCTAAGCGAGGGGTTTCAGTAAGGACTTTTCATGTTTTCCCCATGCGTGTGTAGGGTTCCTCTGGGTACCCTGGTTTCCTCACAGAGTCCAAAGACATGCATGTTAGGCTAATTGGTTAGGTGTGAGTGTGAATGGTTGTGTGTGTTGGCCCTGCAATGGTCCACAAGCCTAGGATCCAGCCTCTCCTTGACCGGCAAATGAATGAATGAATGTTACCACCTACTGGTTTGGTCTTTAGGACTGTATAATGGAACTAGAATCTTGGCCTCTGGCTAAAGTAGCAAGATTCTTAGTCCTGAGCCTCCATTGTGGGACTTGTCTTGGACATGGTTTGAGCGGTAGTGGAAACCTTAGCCTTAGCCATTTTTTCAGACAAAACAAGCTGCCAAATTATACGTATAATGTAGTATTAATAAGTCCAGAAGGTGATGTGATATTTCCCCTGGTTTAAACACTAACCATGAAAAGCACACACACACATGCATGTTTATGCACTTAGGCTATTAAGCTTGTGTTTAATAATGTATAGCGTGTGATTAATTTTAAATGAAGTGCATTAGCTAGCTACATTACTTCACTGGAATGGAGTAGTACTGCTGTGGATAAATTGTGGGTTTTGTTTTACTTCGGGAAAAGTGTTTCTGTACAGCTGTAAGTAAAGTACATTGTTGTTTGCATCAGAGTCCCTTGACGACAGTGATTTCCAGTGGCTGATTATCAAGAATTACATACTAGAACATGGTTACAGTCCATTGCAGGAATAGGTTAGGGTCTGGGTTTTGAATTGTAGTCAGTAATTCCCCAGCCAGCACCTGTGTATGGGAAGTAAGTGGGCCAAAAAAATGGGTTTCATGTACGATTGTCCATCCTATAATATTATATATAGGATTGTGACATGTGTATGTGGGCTCCAACTGGGTTATGTCTGTGCTGTGCTACATGGGTACCAAGTGGACATGGGCCAAAACTGGGCATCTTAACTGGGGCTGGCAAAGGGTAATAAGAATTTCCAGGAGAGTGCAGGGAATGAATTGAAATGCAGACACCCGAATTTTCTTCTATTTTCCATCCATGCTGGTCAACACGGATATTGTACTGACTATTCACTGGAGCGGGCATCCAGGTGGGTAAGTGGGCATCCGGGTGGGAGGAAGAAGAGGATGAGGACAAGCAAGAATTTGTTGGAATGACAAAGTGGTGAAGATCATGGGGTTGGGATGGTTGCACTTTTTTAAAGTTTGTGGAGTTGCCACCGGAGGCATACTTGACTAGGTGGAATATGCAATGCTTTTGACATCTAAGGAGGGTCGTTCTTTGGTTGTCCACAAAGGAATCTGGAGATCCAACCAAAGGGGTGCTAGAGTTGGCAAAGACTAAAGAGAGTGATAAAACATCCCACTTTTCAGTGATAATTCCCAAAGCACCATAAAATACCTTATAGCCATCAGCTTATAATAGAGGGCCTTTTTTACCCATGGCTACCTAGGAAAGAAAAAAATGCAGGCAAGGAAGGCGAGGACTCATACACACACAAGCACACACACACACACACATGCATACACCACGTACACACACATAGTTTCAATAGGGTCAGCAGCTGTAATCAAGTTGATTGAAGGCTCAGGTGAGCTGTTTGGTCCAGAGGCCCTTAACGAGGGGAGCTTTAGAGAAGAGTGATAGATCTTTTGCTTGTCAGATCAATTTGAGGAACGAGGGAGGAAAGTATTACACTAAAAGGAAAGAATAGAGAAATAGCAGAGTTGGCAATGTGACAGGAGGAAAAATAACTTTCAGATTCCACAAGGCAGAAGTAGAAGTTGCCTGGCCTGAGAAAACACTAGTGATCGAGATTGAGTGGGAGTCGAGGGCAGATGAGGTAGGGGGAAGAAAAAGAGCTGTACTGTATATCTGCCTTCCTAATGAAGGATATTTATAGAGGCGAAAGACTTAAGGCAAAATGAGAGGGAGGGAAAGAGAGAGAGAGATAGAGAGAGCATGTGACCTGTTGCTTCCATAAGCCTATGAACAATTAATAACTCCTCCAAACTCTTTCACACCCACGCACATTGATTCACACAGCATGAATATGTATAGAACCAGTGCACACTTGACGCTGAAATTCTCTCACAACTTTGTATTCATAAAAAGCCAACTAGGAGAGGAAAAAACTTTGAGTTGAGCAGTAGAGGGTTCGATTAGGACCTTTGAGAAGCTAAATAAAGATTTACGGCTCTGTGCGTGTTACACTTTTGGTTTGCGATGAATCCGTACTCTGTAATCACCGGGCCCTTCAGAATTATTGATTCATTTTAGGAATAAACGAGAATGAGCACAGGTGTACAAGTGTAAAGACGTCCTTCACTCCTCTCTCATTTATCTCTTTCTTGCATATTCTTGCCTGAAATGCTGCATTCTTTCAGTCATTTCAATGCTCAGCTATGAGGTTTCAAAAGCATCACAGCACAGAGCAAGAGTGTAAACGATAATGAGCTCAAGCAGCGTTCAGTAAGAAGTCAAGAGTGTCCCACAAGCGCACATCGTTACAAGTGGATTTATAAGTCGAGCTACAGTGGCTTGAGGTCAGAGTGAAGAGTGGAGCAATCATGCCGTTAATTAGGATGTCTTTTATTCAAAGTCTGGGTGAGATCTTTAGATGTGAGTATATTATAGGTAATGAAACCTAACTCTCACGAACTTCCTCAGAGTATGTGCTAGAGGTGTCTGTAATTCATTCATTCATTTTCTGAACCGCTTAATCCTAATTAGGGTCGCGGGGAGGCTGGCTGCCATTTTAGCCGACTCCGGGCGAGGGCAGAGTACACCCTGGACAGCTAGCCAGGCCATCGCAGGGCAGAAACACGCTAACGGCTATGCAGCCTACTCTTGATGAAAATCAGCAATGGTTCTTTTACCATAGACAGTGAGAGACATGGCCGGCATTTGATAACCCAGTTAGCTGCACTGGGGGGCAGCAGTGTGCAGTGACAACCCGCTGATAGTGGGGCTTGAACTCCCGACCTTGGGATCAGTATGGATTACTACAGTGGGTGGCACCCTACCACCAGGCCACCACTGCCCCGTGTCTGTAATTACATCATATTTTTTTCTATCTGCCTTTGTTTTGGCTTTGCTCCTGTCTCTGCCCTGTCGTGTCATTGGTTTGTTATCCTAATGCGTGCACCTGTTCTATGGTTGAGCCCTTTAAGAATAACACCAGCCCCAGCTCTAAGCTTAACTCAGAGAAAAATGCTGCAAAGTGGGCATGATGCTGGAGAAGGGGTGAGGAGGAGCTGAGAGAGGGTGGAGAGGGGCTGAGAAGCAGTGTGGGGAAGGCAATCACGAGTCTCTGTCAGACTCCCAATCAAAGGTAGGGGCTGTCATAGGTAAGAGCAACCCACCTCTGATTAGAAGGCATTTAATTCTTATTTAGTTTTTTCTCCCTGATTTTTCTACTGTAGCATAGTCCCACCCGTCAGGCATGCCTCTTTATCACATGACCACCACCAATCAGGAAGAGGCTAGGGCAATCATGTGCTTCTTCCAATATTCATTTTCTAAGTGCTATGCCAAAAACACTACGGAGAAAAAATTACCCCTATAGCCCTTGATCTCTCAGACACACATGATTGGCTAGTGATTGCGTTGAGTGCCAGGGTAGCAAGTGTATGCTATCTCTCCCTCCCTGGGAGTTCAGCTAATTAATGCCCAAGTGCTCCTGGACATGGATAGCTGTGTGTGTCAACTTGGATTCACACAGAATCTTGATGAGGACTCAGGACCAACATGGTTAAACTTCATGATGTAGAGAAGTACCATAATGTTCATTAGACTTCCACTAGGGGGAGACATTTCATAATATCTATGCCCATTTATAATAATCCATTTCTGGCTGGCAGAGGTACCTTAAACTCTATGGGTGCTGCTTTAGTTAACTGGTCAATTTTATTGCAAACCCCAATCTATTGCAAACTATTTTTTTAAATTCTATTAATTTTTTCATGAACTATTGATGTTTCCCAACATATGTTAATCCAATTAGCCTTAACAGATCACACCAATATGATGACACAAAATGATTCCCCCTCACCCTCGACTCAGGTATTAATAACCTTGTATAAGTATTTATAGAGATGGCACATGTATATTCACATTAGTAAATTAATTTAATGTTGGTTCTATCATATTACCCTTCATTCCAATGGATCCACAAGTGAGACAGAAATCAAGCCAAAGCACTGAGCACTCGAGGATTGCTGCTGCATTTGAACTTATAGAACCTCCTTTACTAATATTTTTTTGCCTTTCTCTCGTTTCTGTTTAGATGACGCAGGAGCAGTATATTTTGGCGTCCCAGCCGAGTGCCATGCAGAGGCCGGGTTGCCCTGCTCCATACCCAGTTGGTATCTATGGTTGGCGTAAACGCTGTCTCTACTTCTTCATTCTCCTACTTCTTGTTACCATGATTGTCAACCTTGCACTTACCATCTGGATCCTGAAGGTCATGAACTTCACAGTGGTGAGCGACTTTTTTTGTCTTTATTTTGTTGGCTCTTGCTTACAGAAATTCCTTTCATGCATTTCTTTATGGAACATAGAATATACTCATTCTTGGATGTGTCTGCATATTTCCCCTTTTTAACAACCATGACAAAGCTCATAAAAGGCTAATTATGTAATGATTCAAGGGTTTAACCCCCCTGGCAAACAAGCTAAGATCAGCTATGGCAAAAAAATAATAATATTAAAATATAAAAACCTCCCATGGTGGTAGTCATCTAATTATCATGTAATTATTACTGGAATATGTCAAATGTACTGGAGGTAAAGGTATGAGGTTGGTCAAAAATCACCATTTACTGAAGGACAGAAGCTTGTAGGGTTCAGAATGAGAAGATTTAATGTCCCTCAGGATGGTGCAGTTATAGTCTGGATAAAAGCAGAAGAATTAAGTCTTGGGGAAGGAGCAGTACATCTTGGCTTTTATGATGTATGACTGGGATTCATCTGGGAATAAGAGGTTGAGAGACTAGGCTGCATGCGGGACGTTTGTGTCCCATAGGAAATTAGGAAAAGGGAAAGTACTGTTGGCAGTATGAATCTGTAGATCGTCATTCACAAACAGTATATTCTGTGTCTAAGGATAGTAGACATGCAATGTGATGGGAGCAGAAGATTGCAAACCTTTGGAGTGTTTTGGGAGCTTATAGAGCTCAGGAGAAAAGCAGGGGAAATTGAGTCTCAGGATTGAAGGAGGGGGATCTGGCTGGGAATAGAAACTTGTACGCCACTGGATCAGGGCAGGAGAGGGTTGCCCCAGTGATGTTGGTAAAAGGTTGTTGGCAGATCTCTATGTTTGAAGATCCCAGGAAGAGAGCAGAAGTCAATAGTAGAGCCCGGACTTTAGAGCAGAATATTTTCTTTGTGGAATCTGGTTCAGAATAGGAACTTGTAGACCTACCGATCGTGGGCAAAATTATATCAGCAGTAGGAGCCTAAACTGCTAAATTATATCAGCAGTAGGAGCCTTAACAGATTGGGATCAGAAAATTTCAGCCTGTAGAGAACATGACTAAAATAATAATGTAAACTCAGAATGGCAGGAGTGGGTTCAGATGGGAAGATTTGCAGACCTCAGAAGTCAAGCATTAGTCAGCAGTCGGACGTGGATGGTATGGCTGAATATTTTTTTCTTTGAAATATCAGAAGTGGGATCTGGTTCACAATAGGAGTTTGTAGACCTCAGCAGGAGTTTGTGGTTTGGTATAAGGCTGAAGAAAAGTTCAAACAGAGAGCATGTACCATCTATATTCTTCACAAATGATGGTAGAATGGAGCCAGAGATGAATCTGTGCATCCCTGAGTAGTAATGAGGCTGATGCACAGGTCTGTTATGGTGAAAAGGGAGCTGCACCTAAAGGCAAAACTTTCAATTTACCACTCCATCTGCACTCTAACCCTTAACTATGGTCTTGGGATATGGGTAGTAACCAAAAGAATGAGATCATGGATACAAACAGCTGAAATGATTTTTCTTCAATGGGCTCAGCCTTAGAGAGGATGAGGAGCCAGACACCCAGGGGGAACTTGGGTTACAGCTGCTGTACCTGTGAATCAAAAGGACTTAGCTGAGGTGGTTTGGGCATCTGAGCAGATCCAGGACTCGCTGGAGGGATCTTCCTAGGAGGAGCTGGCGTTTCCGTCTAGTCCTGTTGCCTTCGTGTCCTGACCTTAAATAAGTGGAAGAAAATGGAGAGATACGATACAACACTGGCTCTTAATGTCTTAGCAATGTTTCCTATTAATCATGGAATGTATGGAAAGAATTTGTGCTCTCAAAAGATTTCGGTTTAGAACCTTTTTAGTGACTGGGGTCAGAATTGAGTGAGGGGAAAGAAATGGAGAAGCAAAAGAGCTGTTTTGATGCATGGACACGTCTTAGTTCCTAAAAATCCAATATTTGGGGTCACAAAATGTACCAGAAGTAGTAATATGTCTGTGAGAGCAAAATATGGAAACAGTGTGAGGTGAAAATGTGCTTTCAGTCCCAGGCATTTGTGCAATTTCTGGCGCTCACATGGGCAGCGAAACAGCCTGTTACAGCATTACAGAGGTGTTACTTTTAGAACAGCTGTGTATGATGGAAAGCAGCTTAGCGATGAGACACGGGTAAATGTCTGCTGATACTGATTCACAGAGCAAAACTGTCCCGTTGTGATTACCCTCAGAAAAGAGTGAAAAAAACTCCCCATGGCCTCTTCAGCCTTGTAGCCCATAATATCCACCATCTGCACACAAAGGCGAGCAGAAGTAGATAAAATAAACATGTAAGGGATTATGGGTTTAGCCATTTCCCACCATTTTCTCCCAAAAGCCTTTCTGACTCAATAAATGCTGGTGGTCAGCCTCCATTCCATGAATGATATCCCAAAGCCCTGGGGGAAGGCTACCTTTCAGATCCTGATTGGTGTTAAGGGCTCTGAATGACAGAGAAAGAAGAAGATGAAGAACGAGATAAGATGGAGAAAGACAGATGAAGAAGGAAAGAGATTCAGTCACAGAAAAAAAATACTTTGTGCTCCATACAAAAGTATAAAAAAGTTGACTACACTGATCCCTGACATACATCTACCAGTCCCTGAACGAGCCGATACTATAGAAACAATCAAATATCAGGAATAGTTTTGAAACATGTATATGCAGATGGGCGGTTAACATATTTCCCTCACAGCAAGAAGATCCTGGGTTCGAGTCCCTGGCTTGGCGGGTGGTGTGGTGTAACTGAAGAGAGAGAGAGGAAGGCCCACAGGGAAAAACTGTTTATTTTTCACTTTGTCATTCCATCCTATTTGTTATTCATCCATTTCCCAATCGCTTATCTATTCGTCTTTGCCCATCCATTTATACCTCCATCCATCCCTCCATCAATGTATCCATCCATTTCCCCAACTCTCTATCCATCTACCATGTACCCCTCTATCCATCAATCCACCCATTTATCCAGAATCAGAATACTTTATTGATCCCAGAGGAAATTGTGTAAAAAAAATAAGTACAAGAAAAAAGTTAAAGTAAATAAGAAAAAAGAGGTAAAAGTACAGGAAGGGCAGGAGCAACTGGAAAGGCTGCACACCTGTTAACGCATGCACACTAAAAACATCCATACATCCATTTGTCCACTCCTCCCTAGATCCATCCTTCCCTCCATCTATCCCTCCCTCCCTCCACCATCCCTCTATCCATCAATATATCTATTTATTCATCCATTCCTCCATCCACCCCTTCATCTATTTTCTTCCATCAATTTTAAAAATGAACATTTCTAACTGTTCCCACATGGTCAGTTTTTAAAGTAATACTTCTTGTCCTACTATGTATGTTCTGGGTAACACTACTAAGCTCCACACCTCTTTTCACCCCTCTATCACCCTCGATTTCTGTTATTTCTCATCCCTCACTTTTCCTCCCATTGGCTTAAATTAATTTTTAAAGTTCTTACTACACCAACAGATTAAAATCTAGAACCACAGACGCTGGTGAATATTGTGAGGCTGTTATACTTTGTATAAATATGGCATAACTTTTTCTCTGCTCCTTTTTCTTTCTTATGTTATCCCTCCATCCCTCCATCCTCCCATTGGAACCATAGGTGAGGGTAGGAATGTAGATCAACTGGTAAATTGAGAGCGTTGCCTTTCAGCTTTACCATGATGGACCGGGACAAGCCCTGCTTTACACCAAAGGCTGCACCAATCCGCCTGTCGATGTCACATTCCATTCTTCCCTTACTTATAAACAAGACCCTGAGATACTTAAACTCCTCCACTTGGGGCAGGACTTCATTCCAGACCTCGGAATGCATTCCACCCGTTTTCAGCTGAGAACCATGGCCTCGGAATTGTAGGTGCTGGTTCTCATCCCGGTTGTTTCACACACAGCTGCAAATTGCTCCAGTGAAAGGTGTAGGTCCTGACTTGATGAAGCCAAAAGGACAACATCATCTGCAAAAAGCAGAGATGAGATCCTATGGCCACCAAACAAAAACCTTCAATGGCTGCCCCTAGAAATTCTGTCCATAAATATTATGAACAGAACCGGTGACCGGAGGAAAGCCTTGGTGGACTCTAACCCCCACCTCACCTCAACTTTTCAAGGACAACCGATAGTTGCTTTCTAGGCGAATTAAAAAAAAATTCCTCACACAAAGGCTTTCCTTTCCTCACCAAATTCCTCCCACACACGAGATTTTGAATTGGCGACAGCCCGGGCTGCAGCACGTTTGGCCTGCCGGTACCTGTCTGCTGCCTTGAGAGTTCCACAGGACAAAAAGACCCGAAATGCCTCCTTTTTCTCCTGGATGGCCCCCCTCATCGCAGGTGCCCACCACCGGGTTTGGGGGTTATCGCCATGACAGGCACCAATGACCTTCCTGCCACAGCTATGGGCTGCCGCCTGATTAATGGAGGCATGAAACACGGCCCATTCGGATTCCATGCCCCCTGCCTCCTTTGGGTGTGGTTGTAGCTCCTCTGAAGGTGGGAGTTGAAGGTCCTTCTGACAGGAGATTCCCCCAAACATTCCCAGAGTGAAGCTACAATTTCGTCAACTAGGGAGAACCCCAACATGTGGGCATTGAGAAGGGGGGCAATAAGGATGCCCACACTGTCTCGCCACCTTTCCCCATGAGCAACTGCAGAATGAAATAAGGTCCAGCCCCTCTTGAGATGGGTGGTTCTAGGTAATGAGGTGTATAGAGATTGAATTGCTGAACGTAATGCACCCTTTTGTTATTCGTTCATCCCTCCTTTCTTCTTTTACTCATTTACTGTAACTCGCCGTCACCTGCAGTTTTCTAATTGGTAGCCATTGTGTCCTGATGACATCATCATCATTCTGATAATAGTCCGGATTAGTCCACTTCACGTTAAACCCCGGCACACTCTTTTCCCCATATTGTTTAGGAAATTAAGTTTTACAAAGCAAGTGACATTAAGGTTGAGATAATCAGTTACGCACGCCTTCCGTTCACTTGCCTTATTATGGATTTAATGAATAACGGCACACGTCTGAAAGATTGCTCCAAGATAGTTTATTAACTCTCAGTGTCATGGGTCGAAGGAGCAAAAGGACACCCTGTGTGTGTGTGTTTCTCTTTAATGCATTTTTCTTTATCCTTCCTTTGTGTGTGTGTGTGTGTGTGTGTGTGTGTGTGTGTGTGTGTGTGTGCACATGTGTGTGTGTTGACAGGCTCAGTCACAGTAGCTAGATGTGTACTTAACACTGACTCAACCATCAAATCAATCCATATTGTACATTACCTCACCTCTGTGTGTGTGTGTGTGTGTGTGTGTGTGTGTGTGTGTGTGTGTGTGTTATATCCTTGCATTAATTTCCTCAGTTCCACTACATAAATTTTTAAAAGCAGTACAACTGAATGCTGTTGGAATTCAATAAGGTATCGATCCTCTGTGTGTATGTGTGTGTGTGTGTGTGTGTGTGTGTGTGTGTGTGTGTTCATGTGTGCGTTCATGTGTGCATGCGTGTGTGTGTGTGTGTGTGTGTGTGTGTGTGTGTATGTGTGTGTCAAAGCCGGTTCCACGCTTAGTTTGCCCAGTTTGTTAAGCGACTCATATAAACTCTGACCTCCTGATGTGCTTATGATTATTATATCAGATGAGAAATTGCCTGGAGGAATTAACCCCACCCTCTCTCTCTCTCTCTCTCTGTGTGTGTATTTATTTAGATTTATTATATTGTATTTATTTTGGTTTATCGTGTAGCACAGGACTTCATCCTGTTAGTAAAGATTGAGCGCTGAGTGAGGAGAGGCAAGTTTAAATAAGCAGATAAAAAAACTGGGGGAAAAATGATATATTATTTATAATAAATTATAATTCTTTTAAAATCTAAATAAATATACTGATTCAGTTTTTAAGGTGTAGTGGTGGCTCGGTGGTTAAGGCTGGCTTAATGATCTGAAGGTTGAGGGTTCAAGCCCCATTATCACCGAGTTCTCATTGCTGTCCCCCCAGTGCAGCTAACTGGGTTATCAAAGGCCAGCCATGTCTCTCACTGTGTCGAGAGGCATGTAAAAGATCCATTATTATACATCCACTTTTGTAAAGAGTAGGCTGCAATGACATCAGTGTGTTTCTGCCCTGCGAAGGCCTGGTGAGCGGTCCAGGGTGTACACTGCCCTCGCCCAGAGTCTGCTGAGATGGGTGCCAGCCTCTCCATGGCCCTAATTAGGATTAGGCGCTTTAGAAAATGAATGAATGATCCAGTTTTTATAAAAATATAATAACAATTTATTTTAATTTAAAAACATTTATTTAAATATAGTTAACACACACAATTAACTCCGTTAACTCAAATTCCATCACTTTGCTGAAAAGATTGCTCTATATCAACTTTAGAAACCATATACATGTAGCTTCATGTTCAGTATTCTGTATCATTTATTATAATTATATATATATATATATATATGCTGTGCCAGGAAAATTCTAAATTAAAAAAAAATTCTAAATTAAGACTAGAAAGAGATAACATTTAGAGATAACAAAGACCTTAAACCTACTATGATCAAAACTTCCTCTTGGTGATGATAATGATGATGATGATGATGATGATGATGATGATGAGAGTAATGACGATGATGTTGGTGATGATAATAAATAAAATGCTGATGATTATGATGATGATGGTGATGAGAACAATAATGATGAATAGGGTTGTTGTGATGATGATGATAATGATGGTGGTGATGATTATGGTGATGATGATGAGGAGGAGGGTGATGATGATGGTGAGGATGAAGATGGTAGTGGTGATGATGATGATGATGATGTTGATGATGATGGTGGTGGTGGTGGTGATGGTGGTGGTTATAGTGATGGTCATGGTGGTGTGGTGATGGTGGTGGTAATGATGATGAGGATGATGATGAGAAAAAGTATTATGATGATCATAATGACAGTGGTGGTGGTGTGGTGAAGATGTTGGTGATGATGATGATGGTGGTGATGATGATGGTGATGAGGAAGATGGTGATGATGAGGATTATGATGATGATAATGTGATGATGATGAGCACGATTATGGTAGTTGTGATATTGATGGGGATGGAGGTGATGATGACGATGTTGGTGGTGATGGTGGTGATGATGATGATGATGATGATGAGAAAATTAATGATGGTGGTGGTGATGATGATGATGATGAGAATAGTGATGATGACAATAATGATAATGATGGTGAAGATAATGATGATAAGAATTGTGGTAGTGGTGGTGTTGATGATTATGATGATGATTATGATGAGAATGATAAAGATAATGATGGTGCTGGTGATGATGATGATGATGATGATGAGCATGATAATGGTGGTGGTGATGAGCATGATGATGGTGGTGGTGATGATGATGCTCACCATCATCATCACCACCACCATAATCATGCTTATCATCACCACCACCATTATCATGCTCATCATCATCATCATGTTGATGATGATGGCGGTGGTGGTGATGGTGGTGTAGTGATGATGATGGTGGTGGTGAAGGTGTGGTGATGATGTTGTTGGTGATGATGATAAGAATGATGATGATGAGGATGGTGATGAGTAAAATAATGATGATGATTATGATGGTGATGATGATGATGATAATAGTAATGATGATAATGATGATGAGAATAGTAATGACGATGATGATGATGATGAGAATGATAATGATGGTGCTGATTGTGATGGTGGTGATGATGATGATGATTATGATGATGATGAGAATAATAATGATGATGCTAATGATGACAGTTCTCATGATGGTGGTGATGATAAGGATGTAAAGATAGAGGTGGTGGTGATGATATGGATGTAAAGATAGAGGTTGAGATGGAGATGGTAGTGGAGATGAAGATGTTGGTGGAGATGGAGGTGGATGTGGTGATGGAGATGGTAGTGGAGATGGAGATAGAGTAGGAGGTGAAGGTGAAAAAGAAGGTGGACATTGAGGAGTAGAGGGTGGAGATGGGGGTGGAGATGATGATAATAGAGATAAATGTAAATGTAAATAGAACCCTTTTTAGAAATGACTGCTGGGGTTTAATCCTTGGATGGAGATGTTGTTGAAGATGGAGATAGAGTATGAGGTGGAGGTGGAGGTGGAGATTAAGATGGAGATAGAGTAGGAGGTGGAGATGGAGGTGGAGATAGAGTAGGAGGTGGAGATGGAGGTGGAGATAGAGTAGGTGGTGGAGATGGAGGTGGAGATAGAGTAGAAGGTGAAGATGGAGGTAGAGATAGAGTAGGAGGTGGAGATGGAGGTGGAGATAGAGTAGGGGTGAAAATGGAGGTAGAGATAAAGTAGGAGGTGAAGATGGAGGTAGAGATAGAGTAGGAGGTGGAGATGGAGGTGGAGATAGAGTAAGAGGTGAAAATGGAGGTAGAGATAGAGTAGGAGGTGAAGATGGAGGTAGAGATAGAGTAGGAGGTGGCGATGGAGGTAGAGATAGAGTAGGAGGTGGAGATGGAGGTGGAGATAAAGAAGGAGGTGGAGATGGAGGTGGAGATAGAGTTGGTGGTGGAGATGGAGGTGGAGATAGAGTAGAAGGTGAAGATGGAGGTAGAGATAGAGTAGGAGGTGGAGATGGAAGTGGAGATAGAGAAGGAGGTGGAGATGGGGGTAGAGATAGAGTAGGAGGTGGAGATGGAGGTAGAGATAGAGTAGGAGGTGGAGATGGAGGTAGAGATAGAGTAGAAGGTGGAAATGGAGGTAGAGATAGAGTAGGAGGTGGAGATGGAGGTAGAGATAGAGTAGGAGGTGGAGATGGAGGTGGAGATAGAGTAGGAGGTAAAAATGGAGGTAGAGATAGAGTAGGAGGTGGAAATGGAGGTAGAGATAGAGTAGGAGGTGGAGATGGAGGTAGAGATAGAGTAGGAAGTGGAGATGGAGGTGGAGATAGAGTAGGAGGTGAAAATGGAGGTAGAGATAGAGTAGGAGGCGAAGATGGAGGAAGAGATAGAGTAGGAGGTGGAGATGGAGGTAGAGATAGAGTAGGAGGTGGAGATGGAGGTGGAGATAGAGTAGGAGGTGAAAATGGAGGTAGAGATAGAGTAGGAGGTGGAGATGGAGGTGGAGATAGAGTAGAAGGTGGAGATGGAGGTGGAGATAGAGTAGGAGGT
>JAOUQZ010000032.1:10859838-10873108 GCA_028564935.1 Neosilurus hyrtlii | reverse complement strand
TGACCCGCCTCCCTGTGTCACAACCTGCTATAGTGGACCAATCACCTTTCGAGGTATCCGCTCTCCTCCCCTCATTTTGGATTGATTTCAAGACCCAGCCCTCATTCCAAATTAATGAATTAACCCTGGTATAATGCTTGGCTTAAACCCCACAATAATGGTTACAGTTAAAGAATAAATGCTTTGATTCTTTCATTTATCACCACCACTTTCATTTATCGCCACAGCTACTTAGAAACTTGTGTAAAGTGTGAGGAATTTTTCTGTGTTCTACAGTTCAGCACGCCAGTTTTCACGTATTTCAAGGCAGCAGCTGCAGCCACATCTCAAAAATTCTTCAGGAATTTTTCTAGTTATAATTATTATTCATATTATTGTTATTGTTGTTGTTATTATTATTATTATTATTATTATTATTATGGCTTATTTTCATTAAATGAAAGAGAACCGAAATAAAAAAGAAAAGTAAGTAAGAAAAAAAAAGGATCTAAAAAGAAAAAAACTAAATATTTTAATATAGTTCACAAAGAAGAAAGAAAGAAAAGAGAAAAAGAAAGGAAAACTTTTAATATTAAAGAAAAAAGGTAAGGAAAGAAAAAAGAAAGACAGAAAATAATATATATATAATATATATTATATATAATATATAATAATTTTGTAGCGGTTAAGTAGCTAGCTTGTACTGACTAGCTAATGTGAAATTTATGCTAGCTTATTAATTAGTGCAGTAATATAAGATAGGTGAGATTACCGTGTTAGTGTGTACAGTCTTGTTAGTCTGAGTTGTGTACGTTCATCCAACCATTTTTACAAAAGTTAGGATATAGGTAGTGCACACTCGCACGATTTCACACACACACACACACACACACACACACACACACACACACTTTTATGTACACACACAAACATACACACACTTTTATGCACACACACACAAACACACACACACACTCACACACACACACACACACACACACACACACACACACACACACTCACACACACACATATACACACACAGTTTTATACACACAGACTTTAACTGCTGTGTTTTTCTCACAGATTCATCTCCATTCCTGTCGAGTTTCTTCCTCTCTCCCTTTTTTCATTGTTTGTGTTTAGCATCCCTGTGCTATGCTAGTTCCCTCTGGCTGTGCCTGATTGGTTTAATTTACTTCTCCGCCTCAAATCGCTCTTTCATTAACGTGCAGGACGTGAAGCGCGCTTGCTTTATCTTTAGTGTTGTTTTATTGAAGTGCATTCGTCACCTCGCTGTTTAACACCCAACTGAAGAGGTTCTCTCTAACTGCACTAGTTATGAGCTGCTTTTCTTTCACTGTTTAGCTATAACTTTTTTGAAAGATGAACATTGAAGTAGGAATGTGCTCTCTCTCTCTCTCTCTCTCTCTCTCTCTCTTTTCTCTAAAAGTACCAAATTATGCAGTTAAAGTCAATGACACACATAATGAACTAATGGAGTCCATTAGCAGCTAATGACGTATAGCCAGATTTTACAGACGTAATTAAATTGGTTTAAAAATACAGCAGGAGTCGGTCAGCAAGATAAAACTCAATAAACTTATCAAGGTTTTTCAGCTGTTGTTTATTTAATGCAGTTGTTTAATTGAAATGCATGTTGCTAATTTTGTACTTATTGATTTCATGCTAACGTAAAAGCAAACTATTTATCACAAAGTATTTTATGCTAATCCAGTTCTAAACTACTACAGCGTAATAACGCTATCGGCCTTCATATCATTAAAAGTTTTACATGCAGCCGAGTGCAAAAGTTTACACTCCCCTGGATGGAAAAAATAATAACATCCAGAAAAGGAAATTGTGTCTGTTCTTAGGAAAATATAATTAATCATTTTTAAAGTGTAAACAATGTTTCAGTTGGACATATAGCTGTGAGCAAAAGGTTGACACCCCTAGGACCAACGGGGAACAGAAAAATGAAAGTTATTATTTTATTAAGTAAGTAAGTAAGTAAATAAATAAATACATGCTATGCTATTTATGTATTTTTTCATTTATTTATTTTTACAAATGGAGGTATAGATAAAGAACAGAAATGAGCTTTAAAAAAACTTAAAAAAGCAGGGTACACCTTGAAGAGTTTGCTAGACCTCTTACACACAACCATCCACACTCACACCTAGGGTCAATTTGAAACTGCCTATTAGCTTAATGTGCATGTCTTTGGACTGTGGGAGGAAACCGGAGTACCTGGAGGAAGGCCACACAAGCACAGGAAGGATATGTAAACTCCACACAGAAATGCCTTGAGCATGGGAATTGAACCCAGGACCTTCTTGCTGTGAGGCGGATGTAAAAACCACTGCACCACAGCTCCGCCCCTATTGTTTTTTAAAATAAATAAATTCTGAAGGGGTTGTTTGTTCGTTTTGGTTTTTTTTTTAATAGAATGGTGAAGAACAGAAGTGAAAGTTCTTGTTATTATAAACAAACAAAGAAACAAATAAATTCTGTGTTATTTTTAAGGACTGCTAGAGATAAATAAAAAAGAAACAAACTTCAAATAAATCAGTTAGTAAATAAATCCTGAAATAAAAATTATATAAATTATATATATTTAAAGTCCAGTAAAACTGGACTGATGTAGAAAAACTTTAAATCCAGGACCTGAAGGTGTCGAAGCGCAGCGTTTTGTTATTGATGGAGGGTTAATTCAGGTTTATGTAGGACAGGATGTGGGAGTGTGTTGAATTTTATTCGAGAGGATTTAAATTTATGGATTGGACTCATTATTTAAACATGGACTTCGGGCGACGTTTTAAATTCACAACTTGTGCTTCTTCTCATCCTGACATCCTCTGAGATATTTGAGTAAAAGAATTCACAGCTGACTCATGAACTGAACACTCACCTCTCGGGTTCATCCGGCCTGAACCCTCACCGAATGCCAGAACATCTGTAATTTCATTCCTCTTCCTATATCTCGGGGATGATTTCACCTCAGTTCAGTTTTACAGGCTATGAAGTGATGCTCATAAACACATCTCGGCGCACAGATGTCCATCGCTGTAATAAACAGAGTAAGTACTTAGAAGTGACGTCTTTTATAGGGAGAGGCAGAACCAAACGCCAGAGTTCTTCCAGTCATTTTTTAAATTAAATTATGATCCAAAATAAATTTACATCTTCACACTGCGAGAGTTTATTTGGTAATATTTACTGAGGTGCTGAAGTTCAGAGATCAGTAGCAGTCCTGAGAAATTTGACTGAAGAGATATTTTTATGAAAATACAGTCGTGTGCAGTGAAGATTATACACCACCACTTTTGTCTAAAAGGGCCCCTAATAAAAATCTCTATAATTTTTTGTGAAAATGTATTAATCAATGCTATTGTAGGTAATGAGAACCAGAAAAATCATTCCGAGAAGTATATTAAGGTAAAAGTATGGCTAATAAACCAAAACACTGAAAATAACAATTTTTCTGAAAAATTGAAAGGCTTTTTTTTTTTTACTTTTGCATACCATGAATGAACTTCAAGCCATATGGAATGGTTTAGCAAGTGAAGAAATAAAAAAAAAGTACACTTATTCAACTTAACAAAATGAAGAAATCAGAAACCAAGTACTATTCAAGTATTTATTTCAAGTAATATTGGATTATATTGATGAGAATAAGTAAACAAACAACAGTATATAGTAATAACAAAAATAACAGTTTAAGAAAAAGTCAATATTTAGTGAGGCCACCCTTTACTTTGATTACAGCATTTAACCTTTCAGGCATAGTGTTCACATATTTTTTAATTTCTTCACCCGCTAACCACAACAACACTGGATACAACAACTTTTTTGCGACACAAACAAGGTGGTGCAGCCCGGACAGAAAATAACCCATAATTCCTCAGTTTAGAGCTTCCTCATTTCTCTTCATCCCCTAGTGATGACACTTGTCTGCTCTTCACCGCAGACGTTTTAAGATGTGAGGTGAGAGTTGGGGTCAGATCCTCTTGATTTGGTTTGACTTGTGATGTGAATCCAATTAATATGAGTTAATTAGTTTGAATTTGAATGATGAGCTCGCGAATTGGTGTGATGCGAATGCGGTGGAGTGGAACTGAAGCAAAATCAGCAGCGATCCCGCCCCTCTTTCGGCAGGAAATGTCTCACGTCTTTGTGGAGTGGAGCCAAGCAGATTGTGACTGGTTTTGACTGACAGGTGACGGGACCACAGTCCGGTGATTATCCATCTGCTTTCTGCCGTGCTGTGGGAAGTCGGCACTTGACAGTCGATTGATGGCGGAGATGAAGGGTTAAATGATTGAGATGAGTGTCAGTAGGTTCTAAGTCCACTGTGTTATAAAGAAGTGTAATGTTAAAATGAAGCCATGTTGATTGTTTGGGGTTTGAGTTGCGGTTTGTCTTGATACAACTGAAAATCTGAAAAAAAACCCATAAAAATTCTTCGACAGCTCGACTTTCAAAAACATGAATGATGTCAAAATATTTGTTTTCATTCCTTTATTTCAGCGATCCTGTGTTATAACTATAAAATGATTTGATTTTTAAAAGGACTTGTTTTCCCATTGTCATCTTTTTTCTTTCTTTTCTTTCTTTAGATTTTATTATTTATTATTTTAATTTTCTTTACTGTTTCTTTCTTTATTCAGCAGCATGTTTCTGTGAATAGATCCTGCGGTGGCGAGGCCATTTTCCACTTTTCTCCACATTTCTTTTTCATCGTTGATTAGCCAACAGAGACATGTTGCGAAAGCCATAATCAGGGAAAATAAAAGCGAGCGCTCGAGCAATTACAGATATTGACCTGCTATTATAAAAATTACAAGTTAAAATGTGAAATAGAGGAGGGAATGTCCAGAAGAAATCTTGTTCATATTTTATGTCATTCTCTTCTTTTGTATCAAAGAGAAAAGTGTTTTACAGAACAAATGTTTTAATACATACATACATACATATATATATATATATATATATATATATATATATATATATATATATATATATATATATATATATATATATAGTCTTATAGGATGAGAGGGAGTGGGATAACTTTAATTTAATCAACTGTATTCTAAAAAAATATAGCATTTTAATTAGTGTATTTAAATAGAAAATTAATAAATATTCACATTCTTACCATAAACACATTACAGGAGAGCAGGTTAGTGCAAAGCTAGCTGTTAGCATGGGGCTAGCTGGTTAGCTGGAGGCCTGTTCATTTCAGTAATCCAGTAAACCACATTTTGGTGCAAAAAAAAAAGGGTTCTTAAATCACATATAATATAATTTATTCTATATTTTCTTGTGGAACTTGCTGGCGGCACTTCTGGCTTTTTCACTCCAGGCTCGATACACTCTTCTCTGATGTCATACTAAAGACTGAAGGTCTGTTCGTAACAGGAAGCAAATAAAATTGTGTTTGTTGAAATTAAAAATGTAATATATAAATGTTATGTTTTTTACCATGAAATACATTCATTCCAAATGTTGTTCCTCTTCCACAAAATTAGTAAATAAAACAGTAAAAAAAAATGTAATGGCTGTTTAGCTTAGAGCTTTTAGCTTAGAACGAGTCGCAACAGCTTACTTTTTGTCGTTTCAGCTCACAGGATATGACCTGATATCCTAGGAATAGATAAGAGAAAGAAAGAAAAAGAAAGGAAATATGTTTTTTCATACTGTATGTTATGTACTTAATTAAACCATGTTTTTCTGATGCATTTAAATGTTGGACAAATCCAAATATTTTGTTAGCTTCAGGAAAACACATGAATATTGCATCTGCTAAGGTTTGCTGAAAAGTCAGCAATTTTTTAGTGTACGTGGCCTGCAATTTGGGTTTTCAAAACAACATGCAGCTAAGATTGCAGTTTGGGGTTTAATGGTGTTATATATGGCAAAACATATTTTTAAAAAATCCTGCATTTTATAGTGTGATGTTTCACTAAGAACACAAGGTAGGTTACAACAGTAAGGCACTGTAAGGTACCATATTTACACTAGGTAAATACTCCTGAAGAAAATCTCTTTATAATATTTTTCATTTTTTATTTAAGTAAAACTGATTGATGTTGATACGTGATAAATGTTATAATGTAAAATTAAGAATAGGTTATTTCTAGTGACTGTTATGACGGCCATATTGGAATCAGTTGTAGCGGGAATGGATTTCACACACACTCACACACACATGCACACACGGTGTGGTAGAAGTTCAGCACAAAGGACTTCATATTGATGCCGGAGTGATGGCTTTACTCTCTCTGGAGATTAATTACAGATGGTCAGAGCGAGACATAGAGAGAAATTGAGAGATTTGGAAAGGGATTTGCCGGCTTTATTGCTCGGCGAAATTTGCACAGACAAGGGGAAATGGATTGCCGCCTGTGTTGTAAGGGAATGTATCACATCCTGTCACATTTCCTCATCTCTTCATCAGCGACTTACACAAATTGACCTCTTCACTGTATTCACCTGAGACATCTGCATGCAGGAAAAAGTTTTGGTGCCTCATGTTGCCACTGATTCGCCATTTTTTCTTTTCTTTTTTTTAAACAAGTTTGTTAACGAGTGCATGGTTTGGATTACAAAATATATTTTGTGGATTTGTTGTATCATGAAACACTCAGGCACCCAAGGGACATCCAGTTCTTTTCAATTCTTATTTTCAAAATGCCAGACACTTGATTGTAAAGAGGCTGATGATAGCATTGGTGCACTGTAGCCACACACAGGTAGTTTGCTCTTCTCTGAGATTCTCAGTGTCTCGCCTGTTAATGGACATGTCTTAACTACCAATGCAAAAGTGTGCAAATTGTTTGGTCAGCGTATGTAAATACATCCCGGCTTTTTTTAACCGATGCACACTAAGGTTATTAAAGCCAGCTGACAAACTTAAATGTTTACCGAACATTCCCAAGTACGCTCACATCGGAGCCGAAGATGTTTACGTGACAATGTGATGTTGATTCCTACAAACTAGCTTAGCTACATTAAAATAGCATCCAGTGCTAGAGAAGCTTCTCCTATCCCTTCAGACAAATCATTTAGCCATAAGAGTGAGGAATTTATTATTAATTATTCAGCCCCACACTTATTACATCGGACAGTGATGAAAGTGATGATGGGGGCTTAAACAATTTACAGTCCCTGGTTATAGAGCCGTATCCGTTCAAACCAGTAGCCCCTCCACAGGCTGCAGTTGCTAATGATGCGGAACTGCCGGTTGAGCACCTGGATGCAAATGATGGCCGTGAAAATCACGCCAACAACATTGACTGGTAAGAATTATTTCTCTGTTCTGTCCGGAATTAATCAAAAGCATCTAACGTTAGCGCTATTTATTAATTAGACCTACAAACATTTTCAAAAGGTTTTTAACATCAACAAAAGTTTTTGGAAGTGTTTTCAGAAGAATATATATATATACTACTACAAGGGCCGATTAAGCTGAGCTATACAGGCCAAATATTATTATCAATCGTAATGCTCGAGCACTTAGGTCTACAGTTAATATGTGGATATAGACCTATATATTTGGAGGCCTGGCCTGATTTATAGACCGATGGATGTATTACATTTAAACAAGTCTTTCAGTGTATGGAATTATTAAAAGTAAATGTACCCTTCTAAAATTTAGCTTAGTCACTGTTGTTTTCTGTCTCTTGGGGGTTGGCTCACTACAGGCACCTCTGGCTGTGGATGGGTGGGTCTTCACAGGGTGAATACTAGGTACTGCATTTGGTACCAAGTGTATTTTTTTATAGCCCATTTGCCATTGTTGGTAACTGATGAAATCGTTGGGCTTCCTGAAACGGTCCCCACAAATCGTTCTTGTTGATGTTGGGCCCGACCATCCTTTCCTCATGGATTCTATAAATAGTTTCCGCTTCACGACTATTACTGGGTCAGTCAGCCACTGATGTAGAGAGACAGTTTGATGGGGGTTGTAACAGTTTTCTGAATAGTTTTTACCACACCCACCAACAAAGCAAGATGTCACCATTTCAATTAAATCGCTTCCGCAAGGAAGTGATTTTTGGAAGTGATGTCAGCAAGGAATTTCCGTGGAAAATAACAACAAGAGCGTTTTCGGATGTATTCAGATAGCAGGAAGTTTAAAGTGGCCTGGTTCATTAATGGGGCCAATGTGAGTGCAGTACGACCCGGGTGCACTCTATGACTAGCATTGTTATCACTTTATGCTCATAATCGTGGTAAACAAAAAACTTAAGACAAAATGCCAGCTGGAAACATATTTACTGCAAACCTGACAAGGAAAAGCCATGCTAATATTAACCTGTTTCAAGGAACAAAAAGGACTGAGACACCAGAAGACGTGAAGATATGATAAGGAACGGTGAGCCTACAGAATATCGCGCTAATAACCGGTACATATGGAGTTGCGATTTCACTGACAAGCAGTGTTTTAATTAAAAGAAATTGTGTACTGTGACAAATACTAACAATTTATTCCACAGTGCGGTCTGATGTTTCTTCAACTTTAGTTATTTCTTCTTAACCAATTTTCATCTTGTCTCTTCATACATCCAAACACTTCCATTAAAAATATATACAGGTGCTAAAAAGAAAAATAAAGCTTAGTAGGAAGTAGAAGAGATGGTTGAGGCCTTTGGTGATTACATATTGCTATAGATGTAGTATCCAATACACAGGACAAACACTTTGCTGAACATTCAAGGTCATACCAGCAGCGAAGCTTCATCAAACTACCCGCTGTTGTGTTTTATTCCTTACATATTCAGCTCAGATGTTTATCCGATTTAGACATTTTTTCAAAGGCTCCGATGCCAAGCCGAGCCCTTTGAGAGCATCTACTTTATTGCTCTCGTCTTTCAGGAGCAGCCTCCGAAACAGACGGACACTCTGGGAATACTGATCCCCTCTTTTACTCCTGTCTTTGTCTCACACTGGTGCAGCTCATCTAGCATCCCTCAATCTTTATCTTCGTTCCTTCTTTGTTGCTCTCCAGACATCCTGTTCCTACGCAATCCTCGTCCTTCTCCAGGACAACGGTTCTCCAAGACTCTTTTGCTCTTGCTCACATCTTCAGCTGTAAAATCATGCCACCATATATCACATCCTGTGTCTCAGGGTCTCTCTAATCCTTTACAGTGTCTCTGTCCCACTCATGTCTCTCTCGATGCCAGAAATTTAGAAGAATGTGATAAATTTATTTGAAGTTTAGGCAGCAGAATGTTATTAATGTGGAAGGTTCTCGAATGGACATTGCACAAGCGATTTGTAAATTTTTTCATGTTGCTTGTTACCGTTTTTCTGTCTGCTTTGGCAGCACTGAGCAGCAGGACACTCACCTTCACAGTCTTGTCTTTCATTCTTTTATTTTCCAATCACACTTCCGACATGTCGATCTTTCTTCCTTCAGATTCTGTCTCACTGCTTCACTTCTTTTTCATATTACATCAAGGTCCATATGTACAAGCTGGCATTTTTTTTTTGTTGTTGAAAATGTCACATCCTGCCATTTTGCCATCTCTGGTGGCGCGACATACCTCATCTATCTGCGATACAGTGCCATCCATCATCTTGAAAGGCCGAAGCTCAGTCTAAAAAGAGTCCGGGGAATAAGAAAGCAAAGGTTAGCTGCAGGAATCCCAGTGGTTAATGTTAGCATTGGACCGAGCCAGAAGTCAATATCCAGAACTGTAGGGACAAGGAAAAGGGCGCACGGAGACTCAGTGATAAATCACAACGCACATATAAACATCAACAGAGCGGGGCAACCAGAGACTTTGACAAATTGATGATGACCAACCAGCTGCTCAGATATCCCATGAGAAATCTTTCTTTCTGGGAGCCCGAAGTCTCCAAACTCTGACTGTTTTTTTTTAAATCTTGTTTTTAAAGATTCTTGATCAAAGTTTACTTGGTTCCTCAAGAGATTTTCTCAATCTGTTGTAAGGTTTTACATAGAACTCTCCCAAGGTAAGCTGTACCAGGGCCGAGCTTTTCTGCAACCCGGACAGATAGGAAGCACTTTGTTTTGGTGTTCTTTATCAAAACTTTAGATTTTTCTCTAGAGGAACCTTCCAGAGATTCACAGTATTCAGATGGAACATTTCTGAAATCCTCGCTGGTGTGAAGCACTTAATTCTAGGTTGCTGCAGAGAACTCTCGATTTGTCCTTCACAGAGACCATTCAGAAGATTCAGAAGGAACCCTCTTAAAATCCTGACTGGTAGGAAGAACTCCTTTCTAGTGTTCTTTGCAGTAATCAAAACCGTAATGGTTCCTTCGGGGGAACTTTCAAAGATACACGGTATTCTGTCGGAACCTTTTCCTGAAAGGTAGAAAAGCTGGATATATGCTTTAATGTTCCGCAGTCAAACTTACCATATTTTTGGGGCTCTCCAGGAGAACAACCAAAATCAAACCCTAAGGGTTCTAAGAAAGGAGTTCTATAAATAATTAATACATTTATTTATTCGCTGAGCAGGTTAATCCTACTAGGGTCAGGGGAAGGCTGGAGTCTATTTCAGTCAACTCTGGGTGTTGGCGGGCTACACCCTGAACGGCTCAACAGTCCACTAGAGGGCCAACATACAACCATTCACACTCACACCAATTAGCCTTATGTGCATGTTTTTGGACTGTTGGAGGAAACCCACACAAGCACAGGGAGAACATGCAAATTCCAGACAGAAACACCATCGTTGAGCCTGGGACTCGAACCCAGGACCTTCTTGTTGTGAGGTGGATGTACTAACCCCAGGCCATATACTGCTCCTTTAAGTAATATCACTTTGAATCTAATGAACACAGGAGGTGTTTTTCTGTCTTGTGGAAGAAACACAGTATGGTTGAAATAAGAATAAAGAACGAAAGAACCATCACGGGTCTAAATACATCTCAGAGTTTTCAGAAGATTGGAATGACCAGTCAAACAGGCTAATGGCTATAACTCAAAAATAATTGCTTTGGTAGAGGTGTGGTTCAGATTCAGGATGAACCTCATGGATCTCAGATTTAAGAAGCATGGCAAGAACGTTGGCATTTTATTGTTTCCATGAGCATCATTAGTGAGACTGTCTCTCAGTCTGCATGATGCTGTGAGTATTTTTTTTCCAGAGCGCTCCTGCACCTCAACTATATTGCCTCATCATCTGTAAACTGGCCAAAATGTGTTTCACGTTGTGCTGACACAGAGATGTCTCAGAATTCTTCCAGTGAATAAGGAAGGAGGTGCAGCTCTGTCTCAAAACACACTGTCCTCTGTTTAGGCATGATTAATGTGACATGTTTGCTTCTTTCCTTAGTGCTACAGGGATAATGTTGCTAAATAAGGGGTGCTAATTGCCATCAGTCTTGCATCGCGCATCAAGTCTGCATTGTGGAAAATCCCAAAGAGACTTTTTTAATACACTGCTCTTTACATTTAGAACTAGTGGCTTTTTCAAGACTAAAATGTTACTATTTGGCCCGCTATACGTATTCATATTAATTACCCATCTGCTGATCTTACCATGTGTTTTATAGTATGTGAAAGTGACCAAATCGGCAAAAAAACCTCTCTCTTGAGTGAAAGATTTACGAGCAGGCTGGGATTTGATCTTTCAAGGCCACTCGAGGTTAAATGTAACAGTCTCATCTGAAAGTTCATATATGGTTTCCTATTAGTGGTCCGATGTATCGGCATGTCTATCAGCACTTCTTTTAAAGTCATAAGCACTCTCCAAAATTTTGTGACCTTCACCTGTGACCTAGACATTCTAAAATTAAACCATTTCTAGGACTCAGGTAGCGAAGAGTCCCCACCACGTTTAGTGAAATCTGTGAATGGGTGTTGTCAGGAATTTATTCGCCAAACAAACAAAGAAATGTTGTGATTAGGTGGTGGCGGAGGTTATTATGTTCATTAAAAGCTGCAACGGATTGGTCTGCAATGTTAGCAGAAATGGTATCACTAATTACAGGTGTCGTAGAATGCCTGAGTCCTGGATTTAATACTGGAATTAGTGCCTATGAACAATTTTTGTTTATGTCTACCCATGTTTGTAAGAGTTTCGTCAAATTTCCTCTCAGCCCCTAAAGCATGTCAATAGGGAGATTTGCAAGAAAAAAATTGCCCACGCCATCAAGTCATGTGCCCTGTGATGGCCTGGCGAGCTTTCCAGTGTGAACTCTGCCCTCGCCCAGAGTCGGCTGAGTTGGGCACCAGCCTCCCCCTCGACCCTAATTAGGATTAAGCAGTTCAGAAAATGAATGAATGAATGAATGAAGTCCTGTGTGACCCGCAGTGCACACGATGTCCTGCAGTCAATCAACTTCCCATCCAGTGTGTATTTCCAACCTAAATTATGTTGAGTTGTTCCAGGATCTCCTGTCGTCATGATCAGGATAAATTGTTGTCCAATGATAAATGAGTAAATGGTGCTTGAACCCCTTCACATAGATTGAATTTCTTGCAGTGAAAACTGATACCAGAATTGTTCATCCATCCATTCATTGATTTGCTGATGGATTTGCTTGTTCCTACTAGGGGCACGGGGTGGCTGGAGCCTATCTCTGCCGACTCTGTGTGAAGGCAGAACAGCTCAATGGTCCATCGCAGGGCAACACACACATCATCACTCACATTGACACCCAGGAGCAATTTAAAACCTTCAATAAGCCTAATATGCATGTTTTGGACTGTAGGAGGAAACCAGACTACCCAGAGGAACCCCTCACAAATATGGTAGGAACAAACACATGCACACAGAAATGCCCAGGACATGAACCCAGGACCTACTTGCTGTAAGGTAGACATGCCAACCACTACATCCTGGTGCTTCCTTGTTAGCGGAATTGTAATGGAGTTATACGTTTTAAGGATTGAATCGTACAAAAAGATCTTTTATGCATTCTTTGCAGACTGATGACACTACCCTGCATTCTTGAAAGTGCACTGCTCATTCTTTCTCCGCATGAAAAGAAAGTGTTTTTGCATTGTGTTCGTTCTTTTGCTTGTCATGTAAACCAAAAAAAAAGGTCTGGCTGCGAATCCGTCAAGCCAACAGCTGAAGGTCGAAAGGGATGTTGGTGTTGAATTACAGCGATAAGAAACCAGCGAAGCATGCTTATCTATCGCTAAAATGAACCAGTTAGGAGGAGGATGACGAAGAGGAGGAGGAGTGTGGGGCCATCTGCAGACTTGAGATATTTATACACTTTTGTGTGTGTGTGTGTGTGTGTGTGTGTGTGTGTGTGTGTGTGTGTGTGTGTGTGTGTGTGTGTGTGTGTG
>JAOUQZ010000032.1:10797150-10811099 GCA_028564935.1 Neosilurus hyrtlii | reverse complement strand
CACACACACACACACACACACACACACACACACACACACACACACACACACACACACACACACACACACACAGGTCAAACAAATGCTGATGCTCCAGCTTGTACTGGGTGGAAGAATCCTCCCATGTCATGGAAAAGGTGTATGACGATTCATCATAATTACAGACTGGGAGGGGGGGAGGGGGTGTTGATGGGGGATGAGTGGGGGGCAGATAGCTGCTCATTAGCCGTTGGGTAACTTCCTGTAGCTCATTAGCTACTTCATCATCCCTGAAAGCTCCGTTTTTTTAACAAGTCTGTCTTAATTAAGCACGAGTGCCGTATCTCTCTCTCTCTCTCTCTTTCTCGCTCTCTCGCATACAGACATACACTCCATTTTTTACAGAAATACAAATACACCCATTTTGTGTGCATCTGCCTTCATCTCTAGCTACATGTTATCACTTTTAACATCGTTTGCTAGTGCTAGTCGCTAGTTTTCATTCCTGAACCTGACTAGATGAAACCAGCTAACAAGCTGGCCTTATAACATCACTACATAATCTGTGTGTTTGCATTATGTTCTGTTTCCATTATGTTTCCATAGTAACCACTCAGTCACAGAGACCTGTAGTTTGAAGCTAACATTTATGGAAGGAGTGTCCAGTGTTTTTTGTTTGTTTGTTTGTTTATGAGGTTTAGTGAAGTTTTTCACATGTTAAAATTAATTGAAAACAAACCAGCATCTTTCAGAGCTAACTAAAATATTTGATTCAATAAACAAAAATATACATACGGTATATTAGCAGGGTGGCTTGGTGGTGTACTGGTTAGCATATCCGCCTCAAAGCAAAATAGGTACTGGGTTTAAGTCCCGGGCTCGTTCATTTCTGTGTGAAGTTTGCATGTTCTCCCTGTGCTTGCATGGGGTTCCTTCCTTCTGGCGGGTTGTTTGGGTGTAGTCCGCCTTCACTCAGTGTCGGCTGAAATAGGATCCAGCCTCCGAGCAACCCTAGCACAATTCTACCTCTGCAACGGATCCAGAATGCGGCTGCATGGCTTGTTTTCAACCTTCTGACATTTTCCCACACCACTCCACTGCTACAATCTCTCCATTGGCTTCCTGTAGCTGCTCGCATTAGATTTCAAACACTAACGCTTGCCTACAAAGCTAAAAATGGACCTGCCCCCTTATTCCCTCAAAGCACTTATCACAACCCGCACTGCACCGCGTTCCCTCAGATCCTCTAACATTGCTAGACTGGTCCCTCCTTTTACCAAGTTACAAGGGAAAAATGCATCTAAACTCTTCTCTGCCTCCTGGCTCTAAGGTGGTGGAATGAACTTCCTCTGGATATTCGGACAGCAGAGTCACTGGATATATTCAAACGACAGCTGAAAATTTACCTTTTTCGGCAGTACTTAAATTAGCACTATATATATATATATATATATACACACACACACACACACAAACTGCACACACAACACCTATCCACTGAGTTCTTGACTGATGGTATACTTAATCTGTGTCCTGACATACCAGTATAAGAATATATTCACTGATAGTGACTTTATAACACTTCTGTAAGTCGCTCTGGTAAGAGCGTCTGCTAAATGCTGTAAATGTAAATGTAATATGATTAAGTGGCTCAGCAAATGAGTGAATGAATGTGTGTGTGTGTGTGTGTGTGTGTGTGTTTCCTCAGCTGTCCTAATTCGGTCTGATTGCCATTTTGTTTGCAAGTAACACTCGGCTTATTCCAGCGGAATTAACGCACATGAATATTCCATTAGCCTTGTTTTCCTTTATTGAATATTTCACTTGCGTGACTCTCATCGGTTTTGACCTTGATCTCACTGTCTTTGTTGATCAGGAAGCCACTTTACAGCCAATCTGATTAACGGCCAACATTTCATGGAGTATTCTAACCAGGCCACAAAGCTGGAATACAGGAATGTTTACTTTGCGCTTATTTTAGGAAAGAGTTTTGTTTGTCTTTAAAGAGAATGAATTGCTCTGCTAGTTTAGCTTTTATTTGCTACATGCTAGCATTAAGGGGAATACCCATGCAAGAAAAACACTACATTTCCATGCTAATACTCAGCACTGTGTGTAGTGTATGCTCTAAGGCGCGCTAATTTCACTTGCTAATTAGTTTTGGAGTAGAAAGGCTTTTATTTATAACTGAAAACATCTAATGTGGCAGTGATGGAAAGAATGTTTTATAGAATGTTCTGGGGCGGAGCTTGGAGGGGAGGCTCTCAAATAGAGATGTGACCCAAGAAAAATGGAAATGATTACACGGGTTAGCACTGATGCATCGAGCATCGTGCTCAGCCTGCTGGAAGGTCGCTGGAGATTGGATCGGGTCAGATGATGTGTGAGGATCTGTGAGGAAGGTGATGCTTCATATTACAGATGAATTTATGGAGCTTCTTCCTAAGAGAGAGTCTTGTACACACACACACACACACACACACACACCTGCATGGAGATGATGAATGCTGCTCCAGTGTGCTAGCTGTGCTGCGTGAAGCTGAGTGCTGTATAATAACAGGAAAGGAAAACTCCGGTGCTGATCTTTAGTCCTCTTTTAGCTCCTCATTCTGCTCACAGTGTGCGTATTCTGATGGTTTTCCTGATTAGGATGAATGAGGGTTCTGAACAGATTAGCCATTCTGTAAACATTAAGGGATATTTAGGAGCCGGCGGAGGTAATATGCACCTGCATGCGTACAGCACTTCTGGCCAAGTAAGACTTGGAGATGCTAATTCTCATCTCCACCACTTCAGTCATCCACAGTCACCCTAGAGGGCGCTAGAGATCGGTGTTTTCATCCTAATGCTAAAGCATAAATTTGCAATGATTTATTAACATCCTCGCTGAGCCTCATTACAATATTATTCTGTAATGCCATAACACACTCAACTCATCAGCTCATTAACTCCCAGTTTTCCCAGTTAACCCTTACACATCATGAACTTCATGGTCCAGGAAACGTGTGTATGTGTATGTGTGTGTATTCGAGGTCGTTCACCCACAGAATCCTGGCATTTAAGCATTGAAAGGCCAATTTGTAAGGTTTTTAATCCAATTTGCAGCAGATGATCAGGATTATAAATCATATGCATGATGTGATGCTAATTCATTACAGCCTAAAGGCAAAAGCATTTACATGTCATATCTGCCTGGTGGAGGTACCTTTCACTCTCTGAGCGCCCTGTATTTTCTTATGAGTTTTGACATTTTGTATTATAATGGTAATATATATCTTTATTTATTGTTGTAATAAAACTATTTTGTTCACATATTTGCACTTTCAAACATTTTGTGCCTGCAGTTTGTGTTTAATATTTTTGTTTTAATATTATTTTGAATAATTTTACAAGAGATCTTAAATAAAATGTTGTGTTAAAACATATAAGTGTAATTTTTATGTATATGTTTTTTATGCTTGTTTTTATTTATGTTAGACTGCAAAGTTTTAATAATAATAATAATAATAATAATAATAACAACAACAACAATAAAATAATGGTGATGATGAACAATTAATAAATATTATTATATAAATAATAATAATGTATTACTTTTAAGACTTTTTTATTATTATTTAATATTATTATTATTATCATCATTATTATAATTATTGGTAATATTATTATTATTGTTGTTGTTATTTCTTTTTTAATAATATTTTTAGTTTACTTGTGTTTTACTTTGTTAATTTAAACAAATCAATACAATTTAGAAAATTTATAATTTATATGAAACTAAAAAAAGCATTAGTGATTAAATATAAATGATTTTTGAATCCAGTGTTAGTCATTTAAAATAAGATTAGATCTCTGAATTGTGTATGAAGGGATAGATGGGCTTGTTGTTGTTGATTTCTTTCTTTTTAATTTTTATACATTTAAACATGGCACTGTTGGCAGCACTGCTATAAAGCAATAATGTTTTAAAGTGAAAGGTTTTACAGAGTGAAGAGAAGTTGCTTAAAATAGAATAAAATTTTTTTGTAAAAATGAGTTAAGACATGTTTTGTGTGAGTGAAGAATTCAGAAAAACGCCTCATTATCTGTATGGACAGAAAATCAATCATCACCTTGTGACCAATCAGAATCCAGAATCTAGAAGTTTGGAGATAAAGATTTTATCAATCTTTCTTGTCAGTTGTTTAAACACTCGAGACGGAGGAGGGTCTCTGTGATCTCTTTCCTGTCAATCTTAATTTAAACCCAATTAACATTAAAGAAGAAACTCTGTCTTTAGAAACACACCAGAAATCAGGGAGGGGGTGAGAGAGAGAGAGAGAGAGGGCAGATAAGAGAAACAGAGCGAGAGACAGAGAGGGGCAGATGAGAGAGGGGGGGTAGATGAGAGAAACAGAGAGAGAGACAGAGAGGGGCAGATGTGTGAGAGAGAGAGAGAGAGAGAGAGAGAGAGAAAGAGAGAAGGGGAGAGAGAAAGAGTCGTTAAGCATCATGTCTATATTAGGGAATGAATGGGTTACACACTGAGAGGAAAGCAGAGATTATTTTCCTTCGTCGAGGCCTACAGACACAGTTGAGTCAGTGTTCCAGTCGTTCCGAAGCGCCTCCTCATCCAGATGTGTAAAAAATAAAAGTGTTTCAAACACATCTGCCAAGTTCAGTGTTTTCTTACGGCTGGTATATTCACCAGGAATGTCTGCGGCACCACGTCGTGCCGATTCAGCCTCCTTTTTATATTGTTTTGTTTTGAATTTCGTCATATTTGATAATTTGCGCAAGGATGCTTGTACAGTTACAGGGTTTGACCGTTTGGGAGAAGAAAGAGGGAGGAGAAGAAAAAAAAGAAAAAGAAAAACTTAAGAGCCAAAACATTGCAGTAATCCACCAACAAACTGGCCTCGAGTCTTAGACCTTTACGTGACGGCATGCCTGTTTTTAATCAAAACCAACTCGCAGACGTCAAACACAGTGAGAGTAGGAGAGAGAGAGAGAGAGAGAGAGAGAGAGAGGAAATAGTGAACTCTGAGAAAA
Organism: Neosilurus hyrtlii; assembly: GCA_028564935.1. NCBI lineage: Eukaryota > Metazoa > Chordata > Actinopteri > Siluriformes > Plotosidae > Neosilurus > Neosilurus hyrtlii. The sequence goes on along the minus strand of JAOUQZ010000032.1, from coordinate 10,806,089 downwards.
CTGTGGGTGGAAGGAGAGGGCAGAAAATAGAGAGAATAAGCAGATGACAGTAAATAAGAAAGAGGACGAGATAAAGAGAGAAGAGAAAGAGAGAGCAAGAAGAGCGAAAGAGATGACTCAGTCTTGGAAATTGTCAAGAGAACATCGAGCAGTAGGGAAGGAGAGCAGTCATATCTGCGTCAGCTAAAACCCGCTAATGCGATCAAGATGAGTGTCTGCCATCGCCGCCGCTTCTCACGTCGCTTCACTTAGCCTCTATCTCCCCTTCTTTTTCAAATTCTCTGCCTCTCCATGGCCTAGCCAGGAAGCTGTTCTCATGCCGGACCTGGGGCAACTTTGTAAAGAGAGAAGACATGATTGGCACCAAGTTTTACAATTTCTTTAAAATCTGGATCTCTTGGTACTTTTAAACACTTCCGGAGTGCTGAAACAAAGTTTCTTGGGTTTCTCTTGTTTCACTGCTGGGCTCTAGAACGCTCATCCTGGATGTGTGTGATCCCAATGAGCCAGATGAACCAGGAGCAGGGACAGTTGTATCAGGAGTGATCTGACCACCCCAGTGAAGACACAGTGGGTAAGAGGAAGCACCATCACCAAGATCAATCACCAGCATCATTAACCAACAGACGAAGAGACATCAGCGAGGAGAAGAGACCAGCATTCAGGAAGCAAGGTACAGATCTTCACTTTATTATTATCAATATCATTTCTCTCAAAATCCGTTGTGTATTAAAGATCTCCAGTGATGAATAGATATGCATATAGTCTGAAAAAACACAACAACCCCCTCCTGGGATCCACCAACTCACCAGATGTTCCTTGCAAAGAGATTCCACTCACCAGATGTTAGAGGAATGCTCTGATTAGGGAACGACTCCCTCGGCCTTTAGGAGCCAGCTTAGAGATCATCTGTGTGCAAGCCACTAACCGCTAAATCCACAGAGATGTCAAGAACATCATGAGCTCCTGCTGGTGCAGCATGGAGCTCAGCTGCCTTCTTAGCTCCCATCCCACTTCATTGGAAAGTTCAGATTCCAAACTTTTTATCTCGCATCTGGAGGCGAACAGAGTGGCGTGGTGGAAATGGACTTTTGTACCATTAAGGAGGTGGAAATAAAATATTTGATTGTACCTGATTTAACAGGGAGAAGGGGATCAGTAGTAGTTTTGGAGGAAGGACATTTTGTCTCATGGTATCCCAGGAAAACTGGCAAGAAGATTCTGAATGAATGGATAAATAGATAAATGGATGAATAAATGGATGTATGAATGGGTGGATGGATGGATAGACAGATGAATGAATGGATTGATGGATAAATGAATGGATGGATAGATGGATGGATGGAATGATGGATGGTTGAATGGATGGATAGATGAATAGATGGATGGATAAATGGCTGGATGGATGAATGGATGAAAGGATGGATGGATGGATGAATGGATTTATGAATGGTTAATTGGATGAATAAATAAATGGGGGGATGAATGAATGGATGGATGAAGCAATTGATGAATGGATGGATGGATGAATGGATTAATGGATGGATTGAGGAATGGTTGAATGGATGGATTGATAAATGAATGGATGGATGGATGAATGGCTGGATGGATGGATGGATGGATGAATAAAAGGATGGATGAATGATTTGATGAATGGATTTTTTCTGTGGACAAACCACGAAAAAAATTTCCATCACATTTAAAATTTTGTAGATATTATAAAGTATTTCTTAATTAACATGCCTGTTTATAAATGGGAAATACTCATAAATTCCACACAGAATGTAAAGACAAAGTTGGTAGAGATCTGAAAATGCCACACTGGTGATTATATACAGTAGTATAACATCATAACCATGGTGAGTCACGTGACACATAATAACACCTCCCTCTTTTGTAGGGTAACATTATGTTTCCCTCTGAACTTGAAGGGTGAGGGTTATTCATCATAATTTGTTCATATAAAACAGGTGAGTTTGAAAATTTGCCAGTAAATTTATGTGAAAAAAACAGACAAACAAACAAACCAGTATATTAACAATGTAAGCTTTACAGTAAGCCATAATGTTTTTAATGAAAAAAAAATGTGCATTTCTCAGGAATAATATCTCAATATGTTTTTGGCAGAGACAGTGTAATCGCCAATGTTTGTTTGTTTGTTTGTTTGTTTGTATAGTTTGTCTTTGACCAAAATCCTGACAATATCTATGCAAAGATTTTCACCAAAAGTTGTCCCAGATCTGCTTTGATTTTGGAATGTCAAGGTCACAGGTCAAGGTCCGGGCAAGGTCACAAAGTTATGGTGATAGAGTGCAAACTCCACACAGAAATGCCCCAGTAAGAGAACATGGGTAATTAAACCCAGACACAATATAGGGTGGATTTACTAAATTTGTAGTAATTTTTGCATCTAGTTTGATCCAGTTTTTGGGTTTTGTCAGCACAGTTCATTTAGTTGCTGTTGTCCAATGACTAAGTCATGTCTGACTAGTCCCGTGTCTCTTGTTTATGCTCAGGATTATGAATGAAGCCTTTATCATTTGGTATCTTGTATTTAAAGGACCATATCCAAGGATAACCAGGTCAGAGTTTGAACATATCTACAGAGCACTGAATCGCAGAAAGCTGTTGTGGTTGTTTTTGAAGAGTTCTTGTTGACCACTTGGGGATGTTTGCGAAGATTAAAGCGGAAATTATGTGCTATGCTCATGTCTGACATCTGTTAAATTTGTCAGCTTTAATGGACAAGAGACTGGAAGGAATTTCAGAATAATATGAACTGCTCTTCTCTTGCTTTCTTTTATTCCTTGATTTTTTTTCCAGGTCTGCTTTAGCACTTGGCGTGGGTGTCTGTAGCAAGGCTCTATGGAATAGCAGTGGTCGAGTGCCATGCCTGTAGCCTTGCGCACAAGGAGCTGGGAGGATCATGTAACCCCACACTCGAGGAAACGATACAGCTATGATGACCTTGATCTAGTTTGTTGCCATGCCGGTGTTGGAGGCAGCGATTCCTCAGCAGGTCCAAGGCGAAGATTGAAATGTGTATCGATGCCAGAATATCATTGTCATCATCCTGGCATTGAAAGCTGTCCTGGGGAAGATTGGAACAGGAATAGGAGGAGGAAAACTTTACCTGGTACATTTAAAGGTATAGAAGTGAGCTATGAGGGTAAAAACAATCAGACATTTACCAAAGGTCATGCTTTTGTGATGGTTAGAAAAGCAATGGCAGATGAAGACATTATCTATTCAAAAGAAAGTAAGAACCATTCGCAATGCATTTCCAATCAATTTCTTGAAGAAATACAGAAGAAAGATGAAGGAATCAAAAGCAAATTTTTGTCTACATCTTCTGGAGGTTCAACAAATGATGTAAAGCAACATACCAACAAATTAGAGTTCTTTTCATCACTTGAAACCAAGGATGCCTCCAAAGAAGATGTTAAAACCAGCTTTTCTGAAATGATCTCAGATAATGTTGTGAAACCTGAAAAAAACGCTGAGGCAATAGTAGAAGGCAACACTGAGGAAGCTTCTATGCTAGAAACAATGATGAGGGTAGGTTTAGTATCTACAATCATAGTCGATGATGATGATGATGTTGTTGATCCGGAGGCTTCGTTTGTACCTGATGAACATTATGGTTCCTTCATCAGCACTGACCAGACCACAGAGGTCAAGCAATCTGAAACATCTCAAATTCCCAAGAATAGTATTGTTCCAGGTGCCATCCTTAATTCTAACATTCCAAAGCTGAAGAAGGAGCAGGTCATCCCCAGCCAAGAGGTTCTGCATGTTCACAACCTCAACGCATTCACAGAACTTGAGTTGTCACCATGCGTATCCGGAGGTACTAGTAATCCTGACAAGTGCGGAGATTGCTATTCCAAACTGGACACCATTCCTGAGACATCTTTTTCTGAGTTGGGAGAGGAAGCTCTGGGTCCAGGGATGGTGGACATGCTTGGCTGTAATATTACAACAACTGTAGTGGAAGTCAAGGGTGCAGGAAAGACTAAAGGCAGTTCTGTACAACTGGAAATGCAAAAGGATAAACCTGAGGCAGGATTTTGGGGAAATGTCCAGAATAACGTCACTGGGGTCTCACCAGACTTTGAGTCTTCACTGGAAAGCACACTGAGAGCATCCAATCATGTGATGGTTCTTCAGACAAGTCCACACTTGGATGAGGTAGAGAGAGACAACAAAGTTCCTGTTCAGCTCCGCACACGGAAGGTAAGATACACTGATTTGCTTCAGGAATTTGTGTCCTTTAGCCTAGGACAATCAACCAAACTTTCAGCTAGCTGCCCAGAGCTTAGTTACATACAGCATTAGATCCTCAGGAGAGTGATTGGACCTTCCTGCTGTATCATATTCCTGCTGTTTAGCCTGTTGGGTGTAAGTCAAAAATTATGACAAAAATGTAGTGGTTACCCAGCCAGCATAGGTTCCATAGGGGCCCAATGTCTGCTGTGTAACCCAAGTGAGTCCCAGTTAAGATACCCATTTTGGGGCCATGCCCCCTTGGTGCCCATATAGACACAACCCTGGGCATGTGGGCAGATGACATTGGAAAATCCTGTATGGGACCAAGTTTTCAGCCACTTACAACCCACATGCAAGCGATGCATGTCCCCCTTACAGCAAGAAGGTCCTTGAAGGGCGTGCCCTGTGCTTGCTTGGGTTTCCTCTGGGTACTCCGGTCTCCTTTTACAGTCCAAAAACATGCACAGTATAAGGCTAATTTGATGTTCCTAACTGTGTGAGTGTGAGAGTAAATGGTTGTGTGTATTGACCTGAGCTGTTCAGGGCGTACCCCGCCTTCGCCCAGAGTTGGCTGAGATAAGGCCCCAGTTACCCATGAATGAATGATTGAAAGATGTAAAGAGAATTCTCCCCACTTACTCATGCTAATCCACTGGTTCGTCCTTCCTCTTATAAGCTTCCAGCCACTAAAAAGCTGAATATTCTCTATTTCACAAGCTCCGCATGTATAAATATGATTGTATGCAAAATGAGCTGGTATGTTTTTTTGCTCCAGGTGAAATGTTGTACTTTTAATGTATCCTATTAATTTTAGTGGCTTTCCATAAAAATCCAATTTCACTGCCAGTATAAATTTATATATATATATATATATATATATATATATATATATATATATAATTACATTATTTAATTAATTAATTTTTTCCTCCCTTTGAGCCTGATTTGTCTGGTGGGTGGATTTGAGGACCATCTGAAAACATGACGACTCCCAGATTCTCATTGCTGATCTCATGAGCAGAATTTTTTTTAAAAGTCATAAAAATGATCTGTATCTTGGAATGATCTGAGTTGTTCTCCAGACTCCATATACATACTTTATTTTATTTTACGTTATGTAACTCATCATGTTCCGCTAGCCAGTTGGAAAACATTGACATCATTGCATGTGCTTGCATCAGTGGCCTGCGGGATCGTTAAAAGTCTCTAACCTCGAAAGAACCAGCGCTGCAAGATATAAGTTGGAGCTAAAGGTGTGTGTGTGTGTGTGTGTGTGTGTGTGTGTGTGTGTGTGTGTATTCTTTTTGTATTTTTTAGGAAATAAAAGCATTTAAAACCTGCTCATGCTGCAATCGACCTCCCGTTTATTTGTGTGTCTGCCAGTGTTGGTCTGTTCCGTCTGTTTATCCTGACATATTCTTCCTACTCGAGGGACCTCCTCCAAAACACAACCATTATTTAGAAAGCAAAGCCCGTTAGCGCTTAGCGAGAAGCTGGCCCAAACACAACAGACTGCACTACATAACTGCCACTTATTTTTCAGTTTTAAGCTCAGGGATAATTGGTTGAATTCTTTAACTCAATGTGTTGTGTTTCTTGCGAGTAACAAGACCATTTAAGGCATCCCCAGGCATTAGGACTCAGGAGACGGAGGAAATTTGAACAAACAAGAAACTAGAACTTTATCATGAAGTATTTTAAAGAAATAAAGCTTTCTGTGAGTTGTAATCATTAATAAAGGTTTTATACTGTGTGTTCCAAATTATTATGCAAATATGAGTTTGCTTTATCTGAAAACTGTTTTTGCTGATAGTTACTCAGTTCAAATTTTTATCTATTGCAAATATGTATACGCAATATTATTTGCCAGTTTTTGGACTTTTGCACCACATTGTCCAAAAAAATCTTATTTATTAGAATTGGAGTGTTCCAAATTATTATTCAAGTCAAACCAAAAATGAGGAAAATGATATTATCAAGCAACCAACAATGAAATTTTATTATTACAGTAACCAGTGTCACATTATCAACATTTGTAATAATTAGTAGATACTTTGGTGATATTTAAATTGAAAAGAACACTTTATTCCAAAATGTGCCTTTACAAACCTAAATTGAAGTCAACAGAAGTAATTTTTTTTTTTATAAATTTGGAGTCATATTGCTTTCCACAGACTGTCTTTAAAGAAACCTGCTCACTGTTGAAACACAAATCCTTCAAGATTCCCCGAAAAGGTTTTCTATGGGGATCCAGTATGAAGAATTTTGAGGCTTCAGGAAAAGGCATCAGTGGGCTTCTGAAAATACAAAGATATACTTTGACAAGGTTCTTTTCACTGATGAGATGCGAGCTACCCTGGATGAACCTGATGGGTGGGACAGGGGTCGGGTGCTCCATGGACATGCAACTCCAACACGTCTATGAGGGCAGCAAGGAGGTGGAGGAGTGATGATCTGGGCTGCCATCATTGCAGATGAAATTGTTGGGCCTTTGAAAGTGGAAGAAGGCGTAATAATGAACTCTGAAAACTTCACCATGTTGCTGAAGCAAAACTTTATTTCATAGTACAAGTAAAAACCTGCTAGTTTCCAGAAGAACTTTGTTTTCATGAAGGATAATGCACCAAGTCATTCTTCAAAGTACAAAAGAGTGGATGGCCAAGAAAAACTTCAAGGATGACTAGGCCTCCTGCTTCGCCAGAACTAAATCCAATAGAGGACTTTTGGGCAATTCTAAAACAGGGTTTATAGACCAATGGCCAACAGTATTCCTCTAAGGACCGTCTCTGGAGAGCAATATATAGCACAAGCAAGAAAATTAGCTCCAATACTGTCAAGAACTTTACATCCTCTGTTGATTCCTGGTTGGTTGAAGTCTTACAGAATACAGGTGGATATGTCAACATGTGAAGTGAACTATTTATTAAAATATTTTTGAATGATGTATAATATTTTGTTATAGTAAATATTAAAGACATTGTTAATGAAACACGATGATATGAAAATACATTTATGTTTAATGTTTGTTTGAAATTTCAATTTGATAATTTTTGATTTGACTTGCATAATAATTTGGAACACTCAGATTCTAATAAATAAGATTATTTTGGAAAATATGATACAAAAAAACCCCAAAACTGCCAAATAATATTGAAAGTACATATTTGCAATAGAAAAAAAAAACATTGAGTAACAATCAGCAAAAACATTTTTCAGATAAAGCAAACTCATTTCTGCATAATAATTTGGAACACACAGTATACAATCATGATGGTGTTTAGAAATTGCAGAGGCATGACACTCAACAAGAAATTGTTGTTTTTAACTTGAAGTGTTGTTCATTAGCTGACAACTTTTGTGATGTTTCACTGGGGATATGTTTGTCTTCTGTTTCTTCAGCTGAGATGCATGTCTGAGATCACACCGAACAATCAAGTAACATCAGTTACATTCAATTTCATATTTGAACAATATTCAATAATCAAATATGTTAATGTAAAGCACAAGCTTGGAATACTACACTGTGAAACGCTGTGTTCAGGACTAATTTAATATTTCCTATATCATACCATATTTGTGAAGGCAGACGTGACAGACAGAATGAAATGGAACACCATCACGTGAATCTCCTTCTCCCTACACTTTATATTTATCATGGGAGTCATCACGGTATTTTGGCAACTACCCATTAGCATTCAGCTAGTCTGGATCATTGAGAGATCAGGAATAGGGTTAGCTGTAGGTGATGCTGAGTGTTTGTTGTTGAAAGGAGCGGCACTAATGTACAATCAGTGTGAGATTTACTACCAGAATTTATTCAATTACTATTCATAAGTATTCGATCCTTCCAGTCAAACAGTTTGTATTTGGGATTCTGTTGGAGATGTGTACATGTGTGTGTGTGTGTGTGTGTGTGTGTGTGTGTGTGTGTGTGTGTGTGTGTGTGTGTGTGTGAGTGTGAGTGTTTACCTCTTAATATTGAATGTGTTTGCAATCCAATTGTGTGCATTTCGTCAGAAAGAGAGAGAGAGAGAGAGAGAGAAGGTGTGGGGGGTAGAGAGAGAAAGAAACAGAGTGAAAGAGAGAAAGGGAGAGAGAGAGGGTGTGACGGGAGAGGGAAAGAGAGAGAAACAGAGAGAGAAAAACAGAGAGGGAGGGAGGACAGGGTGTAATTGGGAGATGGGGGGGACAGGGTGTAAGAGAGAGAGAGAGAGAGAGGGAGAGGGACAGGGTGTGTGTGAGAGAGAGCGAGATAGTAATGAGTGTAATAGTAATAATTGTTCGTTTCTATGACAACCTGTCTGGGGGTTTTCTGTTCATTTGGCACTTTTAGTTTCAGCTGCTGGAATTAGCTGAAGCAGATTTCTTTTGATTCTGTGATAATGATATCGTCGAGGGACCTGCAGTTACCTGTTGCTTCATTTCTTTCATATTTTCTTGGTGTGGATTTCCTTATTGTGAGGATTCCTACCTGGGCATCAACAAGGCGGCGCTTAGGTTAATTAATTAAGATAATAAAACATTAATTTAACCTCAGTAATTCAGCACTAACAGTTTGATTTAATATATTGGTTCAGATTTCATGCATTTACACTAAAATCTCAAGTATAGACAATTATGCTATATATATATATATATATATATATATATATATATATATATATATATAT
>JAOUQZ010000032.1:10774961-10797073 GCA_028564935.1 Neosilurus hyrtlii | reverse complement strand
CACATCTCCTGTTTATGCAAACACATATGCATTTATCCACATATTCACACATTTAGAGACATACACAGAATAGGTCAAAGGTGCATGGAATAAACAGGGTGAGAGGTAGAACGTTTTAAGCATAAGGTGCATGATGCTAAAATATTATATGATAATTGAGACCTGCTTTAAACATGAGTATTTCACTTAAACATGAGTATTTCACTAAAAGAGTAATATTGTACAATCCAGGAAGATTTACATTTACATTTACATGCATTTGGCAGACGCTCTTATCCAGAGCGACTTACAATTATTATTTATTTATTTGTTTTTTTCCAGCTGACATCAGTCAGCGTATGTGACGGTAGTGGGGTTGCACATTTAACAGCTTGTGGGTAAAAGCTGTTCTTGAGGCTGTTAGTTTTTGTTTTTGAGTGTCCTGTACCTTTTTCTGGAGGGGAAAGTGGAGAACAGGGGGTGTCCAGGGTGTGTGGGGTCCCTGATAATTCCAGTGGCTCTCCTCCGAAGTCTGCCAATGTAAATGTCACTGAGGGGAAGTAGTGTAGTTCCAATTACCTGGTCTGCCGTCCTCACTACCTGCTGCAGGGCCTTCCTTGAACCACGCTGTACAGCAGTAGGTTCGGAGGCTTTTGATGGCAGAGTGGTAAAAGTTTGTCAGTAGGAGTTGGGGTGGGTGGGCTTGGCGGAGCTTTCTGAGGAAGTACATCCTTTGTTGTGCCTTCCCCACCTAATGAGAGATGTTTGTGGTCTAGGTGAAGTCAGAAACTTGAAGCACTCCACCCTCTCTACCTCCTCTCCATCAATATAGAGGGCAGAGTGTTCCATTTGTTTAGATCTCCTGAAGTCCATTATTATCTCCTTTGTCTTGGATGTGTTAAGGTCCAGGTTATTGTTGCTGCAGATGAAGGACCTCCTTCCTGTAGGTTGACTCGTCGTTATCTGATATCAGACATATGATGGTGGTGTCGTCAGCGAATTTTACGATGGTATTGCTGGTGTGAATGGGGGAAACAGTCGTGTGTGAAGAGGGAGAAGAAGAGGGGGCTAAGGACACACCCCTGTGGTGTTCCGGTGTTCAGGATGAGAGTGGAGGAGATGTGATCTCCTATCCTGACATTCTTTGATGCTAAGAAAGTCCAGTATCCAGGTGCAAGGTGTGTTTCCTAGGCCCAGGTTGCCCAACTTCTGAACCAGTTTATGTGGTAGAACTGTATTGAAAGTGGAGCTAAAGTCTACTAACAGTATCCTCACATAGGAGTTACTGCTGTCCAAGTGTGTGAGGGCTGTGTGGAGGGCTGTACTGATGGCATCTTCTCTTGATCTGTTTGCAAACTGATGTGGATCAAGATCAGCAGGGATGGCAGCCTTAATGTGAGACAAGACAAGTCTCTCGAAACATTTGGTAATGATGGGGGTTAGGGCAACTGGGCGGTAGTCATTCACTGTCACTGTCCTCTTGTTCGACACTAGAATGATGGTGGCTGTCTTGAGGCAAGTGGGAACCATACATTGCAGTAGTGAGAGGTTAAAGATGGTGGTAAAAACCCCTGCTAGTTGTTCTGTGCATGTTTTAAGTACCCTTCCTATCACTCCATCTGGACCAGTAGCTTTCCTCCCATTGACTCTGCGGAGGGTGGCTCTGATCGGTTGCTGCTCAGATAAATAAATAAATACAACCATACAGCAGTGGACCTTCTTTATTATCCTGAATATCATTTACAGAGGAAATCATATCCAATCTGTATTCAACAGCACACTACTGGATTTCTGTAAGCTTACATCCAAACACACAGACTGATGTTCACCGTGAGGCTCAAGTCAAGAGTCATGCAGGTCACATCACACTTGAATAAGGTCAAGAGTAGGAAGTACAGTGCAACAGTGGAAGACAATATTATGAATCCGATAAGATTTCATGCCAAGTGATGATGTAGCAGTGTTTACAAAAATAGTGGGATTAAGAACTAACATGGAACAGGTGAACACACTCAGGTAACAAACCAGTGACAGGACGAGAACAGAAAACCAAAACACTGGGATGCAAACAGGAGGAGTTTTTTCTTCTAAATTACACAATTCTACTTTTTTTAAAATCGAATTATTTTAAATCCATATATCATGGAGCTGCATTGTGGCACAGTGGTTAGCATGTCCACTTCACAGCAAGAAGGCTTGGGTTCAATTCCCAGGCTTGAATGTTTCTGTGTGAAGTTTGCATGTTCTCCCTGTGTTTGCGTGGGTTTCTTCTGGGTACTTTGGTTTTCGCCCACAGTCCAAAAACATGCACAGTAGGCTAATAATCTGTTCCAAACTGCCCCTAGTTGTGAGTTTGAGTGTGAATTTTTGTGTGTTGGTCCTGCGATGGCCTGGCGAGCTATCCAGGGTGTACTCTGCCCTCATCCGAAGTCGGCTGTGATGGGCACCAGCCTGTCTTTGACCCTAATTAGGTTTAAGCGGCTTAGAAAATTAATGAATATCAATATCATTAATATATACTGAGCATGTAGAACAGTTGGAGAAACCAGTTACCAAACCATTTAATCCTACAATTATTGTCGCAGGAAGGCTGGAGTCTACACCCTGAACAGCTCACCAGTCCATATACATATATATATATATATATACTTTTAACAATGTTTAAAAATATTATTTACTAAATAAATAATAAAATAAATATTATTTTAGGATTTTAGGAAATAAATATAATTTATTTATGTATTAAAGTTTTGTTTATTTATTCATTTATTTTGATTTGGGTTATTTCTTCTTATTTCCTTTTTATTTTATTTTATTTTGGTGATTGTGTACGACACACTCGGGACATTCTATACAGGATTATATAAGTGTACTCAGTAAACATGGTGAGATCCAGTCGAGTGATACGTGCAGATACACACACGCACACACACACGTGCACACACACACATGCACACACACACAAAATTTGCACGCAAATACCATGAACACATCAGTGCCTATTTTAGCATGTTGGTAATTGAGTTTTGAGCTCTGTGTGTGTGTGTGTGTGTGTGTGTGTGTGTGTGTGTGTGTGTGTGTGTGGGAGAGAGGGAGATCATATCAAACTCCTTGCACGGCCCATTTATTTTCTATGCAGTCCAATTCTGCAGCACTAATTTGTGCATTCCGTTCCCGCCATTTACCCCGTGTTGGTTTTGATGGCTTCCATGTGTCAGGAGCAGAAGTACATTGGACAGGAAGTGATGTCGTAATTTCCTTAGCCAAGTGTTACATTATGTTGAATTCCTCCTGAATCAGGAAAGGCGTGACTGCGGGAGTTTTTGGAAGCCTGAGAGAAAATGGGTTTCTGGGGGGGGATGATCGAGTTCAGTGTTTGCTCATTTTTCTCATCTGTCTTTACACACACACAAACACACACACACACACACACACACACACACACACACACACACAAACACACACACACATACACACCCTTCTCTACACAACGTCTATTTCTGAATGGGTGTGTACATCTGCGCATTTTCTTTAACAGCCACCTACTTAGTTTTGACTTACAGAGGTGCCAATAGTTAAGTTTATTTTGACTTCATGAAGTGCTTGCGACTATGCATAACCAACATAGCGGTGGATAAATGAGTAGCCCAGGTGCCTAATTTTAACTAGACGTCACATCCAAGAAATACCAGACGTTATTTCTTTACTTACCTTCGCAAATGTGTATTTTCAAACAAAACCATAATTTTGTTAAACTTCTTGTTGACGTAACAATTATCGAAGTGACATGAGACAGTTCACTATTTAATCTATCTTAAATAGATTAAAGTAATCTGTAAAACTGCTCACCAAATTCTGCAGCTTAAATTCATCAAGTGCGTAAAGAACACACAGTTGTTATAAGCATAACTCTCATTTCCTGTTAGCATTAAATACAAGAAAGTAGCCATAGTTCTGGGTAAGTTATTATATGACATCACAGTGTTGTTGATAGAAGTGATTAAGATAAATGTACAAGTTAGCGATTGTTGTTCCTTGCAAATTTTATCATCGTCGCATTTATTCAGGTGTGTAAAGGCAAAAACTGAATAACATAAAAGGTCAAGGAAATTCAGGGCAGGGAACTAAAGAAACGTTGGACCACATGGCCAGATCTTGTGATACAAATCATACGAATTTGTGTCTTTTTCACATTTTACATACAATCACAGAACAAATACACACTTTTTAAATAAATTTCCCGTGGCTCTGTTTCACACATATATACGGAGAAAATGCCTAGCCATGCGTGAGCTTGATGCTAACTAGCTTGAGCATGTTGTACTTACTTACTTAGGCCCTTAGCTCCTCCTGGAGCATAGGCCATCAACGAGTTTTCTCCAGTGACCTCTGTCCCTCGTTTCTGTCTGTAGCTCTTGCCAGCTATGTCCTGTTCTTTTTAAATCAGCATCCAGATCTGGTCTCCAGATGTTTCTTGGTCGACCTTGTTTTCTTTTTCCCTGTGGATTCCAGGTTAGCTTATCTGGTGGTGTTTGTGTTAGTCTTTCTCAAGTTGTGTTCGAGTCTTCTTCTCGATAGCTCTATTTCCACAGGGTCTTGCCTGGTTCTCTACCACAGGTCTCTATTGCTGATGGTCTTTGGCCAGTATATTTTCAGTATCCTGCACAGACAGGTGTTGATGAAGGTCTGGATACTTTTAGTGGTAGTCTTAGTTGTACGCCATGTGTCTGCCCCATACAATGGTACAGATCTGACACTGGAGTTGAAGAGGTGTAACTTAGTGTTAATACTTAATTCTTTTGACTTCCATACTTTGTTCAGTAACAGGAATGCTGATCTACTCTTCTTTATTCGGGTCTTTACATCAGCATCTGTTCCTCCATTCTTGTCAACTATGCTGCCCAAGAATGTGAAGGCCTGAACTTCCTCAATTCTCTCTCTCTAGGAAAACTGGTTCTGTGCCCCTTTGCTTGGTTTTCTTGATGTGAATGTTCTTATCCACTGTTGCATAGATGTTGGCTAGTCTGGTAGTTTTCTTCTGTATCTGTTCGTGATTGTGGGACAGGAGTACTAGGTCATCTGCAAAGTCCAAATCATCCAGTTGTATCCATAAGGTCCACTGAATTCCATTTTGTCTATCTTGGGTGGTTTTGCGCATGATCCAGTCTATTACTAGAAGGAAGAGGAATGGTGAGAGAAGGCATCCTTGTCTAACTCCCGTTTGGACTTCATAGCTTTCTGTGAGCTGTCCTTCATGCACTACTCTGCATGTCTTACCCTCATAGGAGTTCCTGATGAAGTTAACAAGCCTTTCTGGTATCCCATAATGCCTTAGTGGGTTCCAGAGTGTCTCCTGATCCACACTATCAAAGGCTTTCTCATAGTCCACGAAAGAGAGATGCGTTCCATTTGAGTGACTGTTCCACTATTATTCTGAGGGGAGCGATCTGGTCTGTGCACAATCTCTCTTTTCTAAAGCCAGCTTGTTGAATCTGATTCACAGGGCCTTTCATCCTCTCCAGAATAATTTGGTTTAGGATCTTCCCTGGGATTGACAACAAAGTCATGCATCTGTAGTTGGAAGTTTGATGAGGTGTCTTTCTTTCCATTCTGATGGTATTTCTTCCTTCTCCCAGATATTTTCAAACAGCTTGTGAGACCATGTTGTACTAAGCTATAATACATAATACACTCAGACTCTATAAATAAATAATAATCAATAATCAGTGACAGTGGCCCTGCAATGGCCTGGGTGTAGCCCGCCCTCGCCCAGAGTCAGCTGAGCTGAGCGCCAGCCTCCCGGTGACTCTAATTAGGATTAAGCAGCTTAGAAAATGAATAAATGAATGAATGAATCAGTGACAGTCTCAGACTTTCGGTCTCCCGTGTTCTCGTCTCGCCTCTCCTAATTGGTGCTGTGGACCAGACGAAGTGCAAAAAGATCTGTAATGCAGGATAATCTCACAGGGGTGTAACAATACGGGAAAGCAATATTTTTAAGAAAACAAAAGACGAGAGACGGATTAAGACAAGGCTGTAATCACCCCAGTCCTGGTGTACGAGAGGCATTTCCTATAGTACCACCTCCTGACCAATCACAATCATTTATTCATGTATTCATTCATTCATTTGCTGAACCTTTTACTCTTACTAGGATGGCGGGGAGGCTGAAGCTTTTCTCAGTACACCCTGAATAGCTCTCTAGACCATTACAGGGCAAACATACAACTACTTACACTCACTCACAACAAGGGGTAATTTGGAACAGCTGATTAGCCTGTCTTTGGACTCTAGAAGGAAACCAGAGTACTGGAAGGAGAGAACATGCAAATTCCACAGATACACCCTTGCCGAGCCTGGGACTTGAACCCATGACCTTTTTGCTGTGAGGCAGACGTGTTAACCACTACAACACTGTGCCGCCCTAATCACCATCTAGTGTTTAATTTGTATTTATTTTTTTGGACATCTCTGTCTCTGCTAAGTTAAACAACATTCCAGATATGAGCTCTATCATCTCATCCTTTTCTCTCACTACTCCTGTCTCTGATGTTGGGATAAAAACCACTTGTCTTGGACCCGATCTGTCTGGTGCTATGCTAACAAGCATACACGCAATTTCAGACAATAATATGTACACAAACACTACATAGTGTACACACAGGGTGCACACAAGTGTCAAATCTGATCTGTGAGTTAACAAAACCCTCTCAACACACACACATAAATATGAACATGGAGTAAAACTAAACATCGACCGGATTAACAAACAATCCCCACTTCTCCATGTGGATGTGCTTGTGCTATTTATCAAACTATAATCCCAGATTGGTTTTAAAAGAAGGCATCACTTTTAGCTTGGCTTCTTAAAACCATCCCCCCATCGTGCTCCAGATCTCCACATTCCTCTGACTGAGAGCCGTGTGGAGGCCAACTGTTTTATTTTTCAAATTGCTGAGATAAACATGCTTTCAAGATAACAACATCAGATTATTCTGCCTTCATGAGGTCGAAACACCCCTACACACAGCCTTCCTAACTCCAGCAAACTCCTGCTCCTCAACTACAGATCTACCAGCTCATACTCTAAATACTTTAGCCTTCATGAGGTCTACATGCTCCTTAAGCAATCATGAGCTCTAAAACATTCTTACTTAATCTCAGTAGTCACAAGCTCTATTCCTAGAGATCTACCTCCTTGAAGACTTTGGCTCCAACCCTAATCGTGTCCACCTGATCATCTAATCATTGGCTTGAGAAGATATTGAGGTGTGTTAGATTTTGGTTGGAGATAAAACCTGCAGGAACGTATATAGATCTCCAGGAGCAGGGTTGGTATCACTGGTACAGGGTTGGTATTCATTCTTGAGGTCTACTGAACCTGGTGAAGTCCTCTTACTGACTTTACTAGGTTTACATGCTCCTCTGTCCATATAACATCCTATCTCAGCCTTGCTGGGGACTACAAGCTCTTACTTACCACATTCCATCCCTTCTAATCATCCAGAATCTCCTACTCAAGCCTTCCTGGTGTCTTCACGCTCTGGTATCTGTCATGCACTTTATAAGCTCATAAACTACTCCTAGTCCATCCTTCTTGAGATCTGTAAGCTCCTATAGCACCCAAGCACTTTTCCCAGACAGCATGGTGGGTACAACCTTCTACCGTCATCCTGTGGTCTGTTTGATCCTTCTTGGGTTGTTGCCATTTTTAAGGTAATCCTTCTATCACCTTTATGAGGTCTCCAGGCTTCTTCTGCAGTTTTCTTGATATCTTCACTTGACTCATCTCTTGACCTTGACTAACTACATTGAAACCCAACAAGAAAGATGTGGCCACTATCTTTCTCCATATTTCTCTCTCGTCCACTGTTCTCTGAGACTCCTTCAGGTCCTTTCGGATGTTGTCTTCCCATCTTTTCCTTGCAAGTTGGTTTTCATGAGGTGTGATGAATGGGAGATATATCTCATTACCATGTCAACTTGCTTGTTGATTTTTTTTTTCTTCAAACCTTTTAGTTTGTCATGTGTTCGGTGTATGAGATGCCTAAAATGAACTCTCTAGATGTTTGACTATGTTTACAAACCCTTGATCCCATCTCATGGTCTAGAAGTTACTTTCCCAACATTCTTGAGATATACTCCTGCTTTTCTGATTTCTCTGAGCTCCAACATCTTCCAGCTTCCGGAAGCGTCTTGTTGTCATTTCCATGTTATTTTAGGCCTATAAGCTCTTACTCCAGCCATCATGAGGTCTACATGCTTTTGATCCCATGTAGTGGTTCATCAGTAACTCCTTAAGGTCTACAAAGACAAGCAAGTGATTCCTGAGGTCTATAATGTCATATTTAGCCTTCTGGAGTTCTTCAAAGCTAGTATGCCAGCTATTATAAGGTCTACAAGTTATTACATGCAACTTAATGTCTAGTTAGTTTTTCTCCCAACCACCCTGAGGTCTGTAAGCCCCTACTCCAAGTTTCACAGATCCACAGTCTCCTAAATTCTTTAAGTAGGTTTATAAGTTGGGCAGTAGAGTGGCGTTGTGGTTAGCACATCCACCGCACAGACAGAAGGTCCTGGGTTCAAGTCCCGGGCTCAGCAAGGGTGTTTCTGTGTGGAATTTGCAATGCTTGTGTGGGATTTCTCCAGGTACTTAGTTTCCTCCCATAGTCAAAAGACATGCGCATTAGGATAATTGTCTGTTTTAAATTGCCCCTAGGTGCGAGTGTTAGTGTGACTAGTTGTGTGTTTGTTGGCCCTTTGGTGAACCAGAGTCGGTCGGGATAGGCTCCAGCCTCCCTGAGACCATAGTAGGATTAAATGGTTTGACGAAAGAATGAATAAATGAATGAATGAAAATTCTGAAGCCAAAGACACTACCCCCACCACCCAGGTCTAGAGGTTTCTTTATCCCCAACATCCCAAAAACTTTCCTCATTTTTAACTTTTAAATATACAATATGTACCTTTCTAACTTCATCAGCATTACATTTAACTATGCCGAAAATGAATGGAACATCTAAAAATGGCTCAAACCCCAGACCTGTGTATATACCATTAGGTCTGTTGGATGTGTCTCAGGGCCACCCTGAGACAAAAAGCAAATATCTATTTGTCCCTGAAACTGGTTGCTGTGACTGGAATCTGGTCAGTTCATGCTAGGAATTATGCAAGTCACATATTTCAGGTGTTAAAGCAACAAATGCAGGTTGTCACAACGTTAGGGGTCACAGGGTCAAGCCATGGAGACAGCAAGCTATTACTCAGAGTTACTCATTTAGGCGATGTGTGTGTCTGAGTAGAAGTAAGACAAAGTGTAGAGTAGACTTTCCTATACAAATGAGCTTCAGTGACTGACACTTGTTTGTTCAGTTAACACAATAATTAAACAGAACGACTCAGAATAAACAAACCCAACTCTGAGAGGCAGAGACTTCAAATCCAGACCGTCTCCTGTTCCAATCTCTCTGATGAGAGTCACTGATATTCATAAATGTGATGAAGCAAGAAGTCTTGGTGTCTCATGGCTCCAAGGTACAAGACTTCATCCTGATCTTCGGTCGTTCCACTTGGTTTCCTCCGTGCACAATGGCTTCCACCTTCTTCCCTACAAAACACAGCTAACAATAGTGCTGGATATATCACAGATTAATGAACGTGATTTCCAGACTTTCCACAATGTTAAATATAACTATAAAGGAAAATAAATACTACATGTAATTACAAAAATGTAAGCGTTGTCAAATAGAATGAAAAAGAGCACTTACAGAGCACAAACCTCCACCAAGTCCAGCAAACTTTCCTGTGAACGAAAATGATAAAACTCGTCCAAGGTTACTTTTTGAAAATAACAGAAAATGCGCAGCACTTCATTTTACGAATCATTTAAACAATTCCAGAATACAGAATTTGATCATGCCTAAAACCTTGTCTTCATTGTATAAATCCCACTTCCATTAGAAATTTCATAAAAATTCAAACAGCACTTTTTGTATAATCCTGATAACCAGCACAAACTGCAAGTAAAACAAAACCTCATTGTATGATAAAAATAAAAACCTGCATAATGTCTGTACTGGAGCTACCAGGCTAATGTCAATAACAAGTAACCGATGTCTATGCAAACTGCATATCGACATCATTGTCGATCATTAGTTGTTAGCTACATGAGTTGTTAGCTGCAGTAGTTGTTCACTTCATTAGTTGTTAGCTGCATTAGTTGTTAGATATATTAGGTGTTAGCTGCATTAATTGTTAGCTGCATTAGTTGTTAGCTGCATTAGTTGTTCGCTACATTAGTTGTTAGCTGCATTAGTTGTTAGCTATATTAGTTGTTAGCTGCATTAATTGTTAGCTACATGACTTGTTAGCTACATTAGTTGTTAGCTGTATTAGTTGTTGGCTACGTTAGTTGTTAGCTGCATTGTTAGCTACATTAGTAGTTAGCTATATTAGTTGTTAGCTGCATGAGTTGTTAGCTGCATTAGTTGTTAGCTACATTAGTTGTTAGCTGCCTTAGTTGTTAGCTACATGAGATGTTAGCTACATTAATTGTTAGCTACATTAGTTGTTAGCTAGATGAGTTGTTAGCTACATGAGTTGTTAGCTGCATTAGTTGTTAGCTGCGTAAGTTGTTAGCTGCATTAGTTGTTAGTTACATGAGTTGTTAGCTGCATTAGTTGTTAGTTACATGAGTTGCTAGCTGCATTAGTTGTTAGCTGCATAAGTTGTTAACTACATTAGTTGGTAGCTTGTTATTAGTTTTGCAGTTACAATATCAGCAAGAGGCCCCGAAAATATAGAATGGAATTCAGAATGGAATGCTCTCACTCAGAGTGACCTTTGACCTCAGTGCCCCTTGCTAAGTGACCTTTCACCTTTATAAACCTGCAGGTCTCTGTATCTGCTGGTGTGTGTAAAACAAAACTCCAACAAAACACTGTGTAACTACACTGTCAGGCAATTTTTTTTACAATAAAAGCTACTAAGTTGCATTTATTATTATTCACTCATCTATTTTCTAAGTCACTTAATCCTAACTAGGGTCATGGGGAGGCTGGTGTTCGTCTCAGCCAACTCTGGGTGAGGACAGGGTACACCCTGAACAGCTTGCCAGGCCATCGCAGGGCCAACACACATATAACTATTCACACTCACTCTCACACCTAGGGGAAATTTGGAACAGTCTATTTGCCTACTGTGCATGTATTTGGATTGTGGGATGAAACCGGAGTACCTAGAGGAAACCCATGCAAGCACGGGGAGAACATGCAAACTCCACACAGAAACACCGGAGCCCAGGAATCAAATTATTATTTTATTATTAATTGCTTTTATTTGTTTTTCAGACACCTACTGCATTGTCGGATAAAGACCACGCAGGTAAGTGCTAGCAACCTTTATGTAAATTTACAGTTAGCTGAGGTTAGCTTCTTCTTCTGTATGTTGACATACAGCCTGAATGTATGATGTCATGCTGCTGGGACTTGTGGGAACTTTACCTGCTTTAAATATGAACAGTTTCGTACAGTATTTAGTATTAAACCTATCCAGGAGGTAAACTAACAATTTGCTTGTTAGCTTAGGGTTAGGGTTAAGGTGTCCTTGTAGCATATTTGAAAAGGAATTCTGGTGTGTTCTGTTCCTCTGGGCAGTTCTTCAGGTAGGTGAGGACATGGCAACCACTCTGGGGTTCCAGAGCGCCTGATCAATGAGGCTAACTTTATGTTGGTGCAATATCTAAAGATAGACGTTCAAAAATGTCTGGACTGATCAATTACACTATATTTTGCTGTACGGTATGTTAGATTGCAGAAATTGTAGCTAAGTTGGTAGAAATAACATATGAACACTTTGTGATGACAAATGTAGTTGTGATGCCATGATATTTCCACAATTGTGAAATTGTTAAATGTCTTCAATGGAATTGTGATGCATTTTCTGATGCAGTGTTATCTATAAACAGAGACGTCACAGAGCTAAAACAGTCGTAAAGCACATGCAAACATGGGATATGTGTGAAATGTAGAAGTGTGTATGCTTATTGGGTTTCATTACCACCAGTTTCAATCCAGTTAAACAGTGTTTGTCAAGATGTTCGAATCAGTAGCTACTGATGCAGTGTATCGGCGCGAGGCTGAATTATGTAGTGTGATGACCTCCATGCTTCTGTGGTTCTTTTTGTATGTGCGTACATCATGCAATCCAGATTTGATTGTTTGGTGTTTGTGGCCCACCGAAGCCTATCAGTTTGAGAAACAGGAGGTTTGTCAGTGTTCTCTTAGATCCCACAAAAACTGGAGTACATTCACAATATTGTTATTTGATCATAAATTAAAGAAGGTGTCGGGAACATGGGAATGCCAAGTGTGTTAAATCACAGGAAAGTTCCCTGGTCTTAACACATAGGCATTAACCAGGCGTGTTTGTGTACTTGGCTATTTTAAGGCATCGCAGAGTGCATGTACAGAACAACAAAGAGAACAAGAGTCTTTAGTGTACCTGGTCTGGAATTTTGGCTTGCTTGAAGACAAACAGCGTTCACTTTGTCTTCAAGCTTGGTGTGATACTTTTGTCAAGACAAATGGTCTTGTTAAAATGAGTTGAAGTAGAATTGTTTCTGGTTCAGATTGTGATCAGATTGTTTACTGTAAAGTTCTCCATTGTAAGTATTCATTCACTAATCTGCTTAAGCCTGTTAGGGTCTCAGGGAGGCTGAATTCTATCTCAGCTGACTTTTGTCGAAGGCAGTGTACACCATGAACATCTCGCCAGTCCATTGCAGGACAAAACACACACAGCTGTTCACTCTTACACTCTCATCTAGGGGAAATTTAGAACAGGCAATCAGCCTACATAACTTTGGACCCTGTGAGGAAACCAGAGAACCTGGAGGAAACCCATACAAGCACGGGAAGAACATGTAAACTCCACACAGAAATGCCTTCACCAAGCCCAGGACTCAAACCCAGGAGAACTGGAGAACCCTGGTGTGTTAATCCTCTGAAGAACTGTTCTAAAATAGAACACTATAAAAAAAGCCCTAAACACTAGGTGTGTTTGATTTCCAGTTACTGTCACTTGACTGATCTAAACTGCGCCCCCACTTCCTGTTCCTCCTGGACTCACTTGTTAAAGGCAGGAAATTCCACTGTGCACTCTTTGGATGGGGAGACAGGAAAGAAAAGAGAAATAGAAGAGGTTGAGTGGAGACGGCAACTGCCCAAAGATTGAAGGAAAGGAAATGAAAGCCATGCTGTGAGGGTAGCAGCAGCCCTGCCTTCGTAAAGATCTTCAGGCTGTTTATATTTGATCAACCTTTCTTCTCTGACCTGAGACCAGGTTCTCATTACAGTTCTAATCCTAAACGTTGATGTTAGGAAGGCACATGATGAATCCATACCATGTTCAACAGTTTTCCTTAAAAGTGGGGAACCAAAACAAGCAGGTCTTTACAATCATAACCAGTGCTGCTCTGACATCAGTCCGAACGAATGAACTCGTCTGTTCACCTGCGGAACTCTTTTGTACCTGAAAGAATCCATGAATAGACCCCCCATGTTTTGCTTTCTGAATCCTAAAGCACTTTGATGTGTCGGTTCCTTCTGAGCATTCCTACCCCCATCACCCCCATTCCTCTAGCCAGTGAGTGGAACCACAGCAAGAACAAAGGCTTCATTACTAACTCCTCTCACAATGTTCTCAGATGCAGGTCTGGTGTAGAAAGCTCTGGTTGATTAGGATCACTTGGAACGGGACTCAAGATGCTTGAAATCTATAATATTGCCAAAATTGCAAGTATTCACAAAAGTGATGCATTTCATTTTGAAGGTATTTCACGAGGATGGGGGCGGCACAATGGTGACGCATTTACCATGTCCACCTCACAGCAAGAGGGTCCGAGGTAATCCAGTTTCCTCCCTCAGTCCAAAAACATGCACTATAGGCTTCCAGATTGCCCATAGTTGTGAGTGTGAATCATATGTGTTTTGGCCCTGTGATGATCTGGTGAATTGTTCAGGATGTGCCCCGCTCTTACCCAGAGTCAGCTGAGATAGGCTTCCTGCGACCCTGGTAGGCTGTAGCAGTTTGGCAAATAAATGATGAGAATGATTCTTAAGTATAGAGGAACTCTACAGCCTGACGGATGATAGGAAATACCTCTGCTGTCATAGGAATGCTTCAACAAATCTCAATACCAAAAATGTGCCAAAAATGCTGGCTGTTATGTGGAAAAAGATGTCAGGTTGATGGGAATACCAGCTGCTGGGTCCCCATTTAATTCATTTTCTTTATATTACCATGTGTACCAATTCATGACCAATGGGAGCACTCGATCACAGAGTATTTGACATTTCAGTTCTGGCAACCAGCAAAAGAGTTATCTGTACCATCATGACTTTCTATTTCTGAACCTTAAAGCACCAGGAATAACAAAGTACACGAAGCATACCAGTATTGGGTGGAGGCCGCCTAACAATGGCCTTGGCCTGCTCTTTAAATAACATAAAGTGTAACTGCATAAAAAAAAATAATAAAAAAAACAAAACAAAAATACCCAGTAGTTATCCTCCATTTCTTGATAGCAGCGTTCTGACTGAGCTGAACCTTCACCCGGACAGCTCGTTATGTAAAAAGTGGACACTTGAGTACAACGCATGTTTACACGGCATGGTATCTATGGACGGAAAGGTGGAGAGGGTGGAAAGGAAGAAGCCTATCACTCTGAAGAGCTCTGAGGAATATCCTAGCAGAGCCTCAGTTTCCAAGAACATATCCTTCTGTTGTAGAGAATTGGAAAGAAGATCTTTACTAGAACATGCACAAACATTCCCTTACCATAAGCGGCCTTTTCTACCGGCCATGTTGTCCCACTTTGTGTGGGCGTGTCTTGGTACGATCCTGTACATTCAGTACACTTTATAAAGACCTCAAAACACATTTAAAATTTGAGCTAACACTCCTTCTTAGAGCTGGATGGTGTAGAGCTCATACAGGAGTCGTGTTATTCTCTGGAAATCAAGAGTAAATTCAGTCTGGGGGAAACGAAGATGTTTTCCTGGATCGGCGATGTTGGGCATTTTCACAGTTTCAGAGAATCTGGCTCAGCTCCCGTGGGACCCTCCTGTTTTAGACAACCTTCCATTGAAATGTTTATTTCACTCAAACAATGAGGATATGAAGGAAAGGACATGAACTTTCCATGTAATTTATTTCCTCTGGATGATGAACTGTGCAGGAATAAATGCACCCACATCGCTTTCCGGCTGTTATCTTTTTTCGCTTCTTGGCTTGGCGTGTTCCGGGCCTCAATCTCGATTCAGCTAGGGTTTATGACTCATTTGATCTGCTCTTGTTCTTATCTGTGTTTTTAAGCCTTCATCCATCTCTCTTCTATCTGAGCAATCGCAACAGCAACATGGTTTATCATTAAAAAAATGCAAGACATGGTTTGAAAAACATGAAGAAAGTTGCTGTTGTTGATTTTTCATTTTTAAATACGGCTTAATGAGCGATTTGATGACACAATTATCCATTTACCTGCTCAAATCAGTCCTGACACCTGAATTAAACACCTTCACACCCAAATTAGCTTCCATTTTGCATGTAACGACATCATCATTCAGCCGCTAGTCACTTTCCCAATCACTCATACAGGTTCCTTTTTATTTTTCCCATACAACAATATCTCTGCTTTATCACTTGTTTACCTCCTGAGTTGGAGTGAAACACACACACACACACACACTGTGCTCAGGGTTGGACCAGAATGCTAAAAATATTCTTTTTATAGTCAGTAATCTTTTTATAGCCTGGGGTTGTCCTGTGTGTGTGTGTGTGTGTGTGTGTGTGTGTGTGTGTGTGTGTGTGTGTGTGTGTGTAGGATCAGACAGACAGGGTGGGAAATGAGACACAGAGACACAGAGTCGTGTCCGTAGCACCAAGCTGTGAGTCAGTGTGTGGTGATTTTTCCTCAAGGGTCGCAGTGCTTCTTCTCTCACTGGCACCCCAACGAACTTTATTAATAAAAACCACACAGGAATGGAATGTTCCTACGAAGTGACACACTGCTCAGGCATAATTCATCTTATTGTAAATTCAATTCAGTTCAATTCAGTACAGTTTTATCTGTATAGAGCTTTTTACAGTTGACACTGTCGCAAAGCAGCTTTACATACATGGACAGCAAACATATGCAACGTATGTAAATTATTATTTGTGTGTGTGTGTGTGTGTGTGGCATTGGCAGATTGTGTGCTACACATACTGTACTTTACGGTGCTCCTTCAAGCATGAAATAATTCTGAAACAAATTTCTTTTTTTTTTTACTTTCTACACTTTCAGATTTCAGACAGTTAATAGGTTCATGCAAATACAGCTACAAGGACAAGAAACTAGAGAGAAAGAGAGAGAAAGAGAGAGATGTGGACAGAGAGAGAGATAAAGAGACATGTGGACAGAGAGACATAAAAAGAGAGAGAGACAGAGATACATAAACAGAGAGAGACAGGGAAAGAGATGTGGACAGAGAGAGTGAGTGAGAGAGAAAAAGAGAAAGGGATGTGGGCAGAGGGAAAGAGAGATAAAGAGATGTGTGGACAGAGACATAGAGAGAGAGAGAGATTGGACAGAGAGACATAAAAGAGAGAGTAAGAGAAAAAGAAAGATGTGGACAGGGAGACAATGAGAAAGAGAGAGAGAGAGATATTGGACAGGGAGACATAATGAGTGAGAGAGAATAAGAGAGAAAGAAATATGTGGACAGAGAGACATAAAGAGAGAGAGAGACAGTGAGAGAGATGTGGACAGAGAGAGATAGGAGGGAGAGAGAGATGTGGAGAGACAAGGAGTGTGTGTGTGTGTGAGAGAGAGAGGAAGATGTGGACAGAGAGACATAATGAGAGAGAGAGAGATTGAAAAAGAAAGAGATGTGGACAGAGAGATATAAAGAGAGAGAGAGATGTGGACAGAGAGAGTGAGTGAGAGAGAAAGAGAGATGTGGACAGAAAGAGACTTAATGAGACAGATGTGGAGAGAGAAAGAGAGCTGTGGACAGAGAGACATGAAGAGAGAGAGAGTAGAGAGAGATGTAGACAGAGAGAGACATAATGGGACAGATGTGGACAGAGACTGAGAGGGAGAAAGACAAATGAGGACAGAGAGACACGAAGAGAGAGAAAGAGATATGTGGACAGGGAGAGAGATGTGGACAGAGAAAGAGGAGAGAGAGAAAGAGAATGTGTGAGAAAGAAAGAAAGATGTGGACAGATTCAAAGAGAGAGAGAGAGAGAGAGAGAGATGTGGACAGAGAGACATAAAGAGAGAGAGATGTGGAGAGAGATAGAAAGAGAGAGATAGGAGAGAGATGTGGACAGTGAGAGACAGAGAGAGACATGTGGACACAAAGAGAGAAATGTGGAGAGAGAGCAAGAGAGACAGGACAAAGAGAGAAGAAGAGAAAGAGAGAGAGAGTGTGTGAGAAAGAAAGATGTGGACATAGACATAATGAGAGAAAGAGAGATTGAAAAAGAGAGAGATATGTGGACAGAGTGGAGAGAGATGTGGTTAGGGAGAGAGAAAGAGAGTGAGAAAAAAGAGAGATGTGGACAGAGAGACATAATGAGAGAGAGAGAGAGACAGAGAGAAAAAGTGAGATGTGGACAGAGGGAGAAATAATGAGACAGGTGTGGACAAACAGAAAAAGAGAGATGTGGACAGAGAGAGATTGGACAGAGAGACATAATGAGAAAGAGAGAGAAGGAGAGATGTAGACAGAGAGAGAAAGAGAAATGTGGAGAGAGAGAGAAAGGGAGAGATTGGACAGAGAGACATAATGAGAGAAGCGAGAGAATGAGACAGAAAGAGAGAGTTGATAAACATATGTTGTTTCTAAAAGATCTTAAAAGGGACAAATATCCAAGTATAAAAATAGCAAAAAATAAAACCTTAAGATAAAATGTTTTATGAATTTTTCATGGATGGTAAAACAATAAAAAGAATAAAATAGTAAATAAAAATATCTTTAAGAACAGTGAGTCATAAGGGGTGGGAATCTTTGTAAATTCAATTGTCAGTTCACCATCTTCACTTATCTCACAGAGGGCATCTGATATTCCCCACACTGCACCAAACTTGTGAACATCATTGATTAAATCATAGTATTTATGTTCTTTTAGTCTTGCCCCCAACATCCCCCTCATCATACCCACCACATCTGTTGTCCCGGTGCCTTGGGTGTTATTCTTCCTGGTTTTCCAGGTTGTTAGTTTAGATAAACCAGATAAAAAGTTCAGTAGACAAACTTTACCTTTCATGGCAACACTATATTTGGGACCACCTATAAAAGTTTTGATTGAGAACTCCTCCCCCAGAGCCCTAAACCACACCTTTAAAAGGCTAAATCGGTTCCCTAGCCAGCTGCAGTTCAGGAACAGATATCTTCGTCCTAACCATAGAAAGAGCATCCCTCGCTACTGCTGGATTCAGATGGGCCACATGTCTGTTTGTTGCTATGATTTTGTGGATTTTTCTTCACTGTTGATCATCTGTTTGTTTCTCTATTGGAGATTTGTAGAGGGTTCCCCTGCGTCCTGTCATTCAATTAAATTTTATTTGTATATCGCTTTTTACAATTGACATTGTTGCAAAGCAGCTTTGCATAGTAAAAATAATTTAAGGAGGAATTTAAACATTTTTCTACAACCCCCTACACATCCCTAATGAGCAACCCCATGGTGACAGTGGCAAGGAAAAACTCCCTCATTTGACATGACAAAGAAACCTTGAGAGGAAGAAATCTTCATTACAGTCCAAAATGTAGTCCGGTTGGTTATAACACAAATGTAAGTCCTAAATAATTGTAGCAAAAGAGTTTATATCACCAGCAGTGAAAAGTCATCTTCACAGTGTCTGAGTGCAGATTTAAGCCCATATGGATCTTCATCAGCAGGAGTGAGGGGCTTCCAAGATAAGAACTCCAACCAGCATCAGCACACCGGGTATAGACCACAGGACTCACAGAGCAGAAGGATCAGGAGGATCAGGATCACCGGCGTCCAAGAAGTAGCATGAAGAAGCCTGGTCCAAATAAACCTGACCACCACGAGGCCTTCAGCCCTCTCAGTACCGCCTGATGAGTCACTTTCACACAGGTGGTGAATAATGCCTTCTTGGATAGGCTTTTGATTTTCCCAACCACTGGAGTGCAGAAGGAGAGGAGGATGTCTCCATCCTCTTCTTGAGGTTGCTCCACTACTGCTGAAATGGTGAAGGGTGGGGAGTCGCTGCTGTGGCCTCTTGTCCCCCTGTCAGGCCACTTTAAGGCTTCTACACAGTTCTCCGGTAGTGCCTCTTAAAGTTTTTTGATGAACTTTTCTGCTAGCGAAGGGACTGTAAGCCAGTGACACTTCATATGAAGGCCACCGGTTTGCACCCAGCACCATCACTCAGCTGGACCAGTGTTGTACATCCACTCACGCGCAGAGAGGTCTGTACGCTTGTTGAGTTCAGCATTCTTGGTGTGATCCATGGCTGTACAACAGGGGTTCTTTGAAGATCCACTTTTCTGAGAGATGCTCCTGTGAACGGTGAACACCTTCCGGCATGTTCTCAGTATCCACTAGCAGAAGCTGGGAAAGCTTCCCAACTTCATCTGTTCTGTGTTCTACAGGAGCAGCTGCTGGGTGTAGCCGAAGCCGTCCACCTTCCTGAAGAATGCGCTTATGTATAGCAGCTTTTGCACTGCCTAGAGACGGAACGTGGAGATCCGGCTGTGTATGTTAATCAGGCCCTGTGTATGTTGGCCCGACCAGAAAAAGTTCACCAATCTCCTCTGTATTTCTTGTATGAGATGTGCGGGTGGTTCCCTTCCCACTTAACCCCGCAATTCTTTAAGAAAATAACCTGGACTGTTTTAGTTGTAAATATTCTGATAAAACAACTCTTTTATTCTTATCTCTAAGCCCGTTAATATTAAGAGAAAAGGACAGGATCAGAAGGAACATAGAGCTTGAGATCAACAGGACTGGCACTATGTGACTAACACTTTTTTCCCCAGGTTAGAGTCTTGCGCCTCTGCAGTTTTGTCAACAATTTTTGGAGTCTGAATCTTTTTTGCCTGCTCAGTTCATTATACCCGACTGTCCTCTGTAACATGATCACTGATACAATAATCTATTCAACATCTGGAAAGTACTCACTCACCTCCACCATTTTCCCGAACGTCTCATCTAAAAATGTATTGATCTCTTCCAGTGAGTACATCTGTTCATCCAGTGTCTGTGAACCCAGATCAGACAGGCTGGAGATATCAGACAGACCTTATCACCCCCGTCTCCGGTATTAGTGATGTACCGGGGTTGGGTGAGTAACAGGTTCTACAGTGATGATCTCTGTCCTGCTGTCTGCCCCCTTAACAGTGCCCACCTCATCACTACCCTCCGCAGGGCTCTTTTCCTCTGACTGCACCTCAGTTATTATATCAGTTTCAGCTGTGTTCATTCATTAATTTTCTGAACTGCTTAATCCTAATTATGGTCACGGGGAGGCTGGCGCCTATGTCAGCCGACTCTGGGCAAGGGCAGAGTACGCCTTGGACAGCTCGCCAGGCCATCGCAGGGCAGAAACATGACGAAAATCTGCAATGGTTCTTTTACATGCCTCTCACTATAGACACTGAGAAACATGGCCGGCATTTGATAACCCAGTTAGCTGCACTTGGGGGACAGCAGTGAGAACCCGTTGATAGTGGGGCTTGAACCCCCGAGCTTGGGATCAGTAATCCAGCACCTTACCACCAGGGTACCACCACTGCCCCTTTTTTCCGCTGTTTTGCTCATTAAATCATTTCTGTTGCTGTTTTGTTTTTCCATTAATATTTCCTCTGCCTGGACACTCGAGTCCGACATCTCCACCTGTTCTCTCATTTTCTCGGGTTCCTTTTGAAGCCTAGCTGATCCATCACGGGTCCCTTCACCATCATCGGCCTGGGATTTGTGCGGGCATGAAAACTTTTTATGACACTGTCCATGTCACTGCATTCAAAACACTGCATGCTCCTCGTGGTCACGTACAACATGGCACTGGTGAGCTTCCCGAACCGTGCTTGATATCACTGTTCAGGATAAAAGGGGGAACGTTGGAGACGGTGACTTTGACCGTGGGTGAGACCAGTGGTGTAATAGGTACAAACACATCACTGATCCACACCTCGGTCTTAATAATACAGCTCACAAGACATTCCTGTTTCCGGAATATCAACACAGCCTTATTCTTTCTAGACACCGAGGTGATATTCTCATACCCGATCTGCTTACCAACTGCTATCAGCACATCCTCTACACTCGCCATCACTTTAGGAACACACCGGATTCTTTAATCCCGAAAGCAAAAAATAAAGGAAGAAAAAAAGAAAATAAAGTATGAAAAGAGAAAGGGATGGATCCCAAACAGTCGCTCTTACCATGAACACTCACGCACTCGCACGCTATACTCCCAGCATGCACCAGAGAGAGAGAGAGATGTAAAAAGAGAGATATAATGTGTGTGCGAGAGAGAGATAGATAGAGAAAGACAAAGTGAGAGAGTGGGTGTGTGTATGTGTGTGTGTGTGTGTGAGAGAGAAAGAGATGTGGAGAGACATAATGAGAGAGACAGAGAGAGAGAGACTGTCTCTCTCTCTCTCTCTCTCTCTACTGTACTGTACTCTACTGTTTCTATTTTTTTCATCTATTTTTGTCTATTTATGTAAAATTATTTTATTTTAGTGCCTAGAAGATTGATACAGTTGTTATTAATGCTTAATTCCTTTTGTTTTGTTTGTTTGTTTGTTTGTTTTTTCTTTTTCTTTTTTCCTCTCCCTCCCCCACTAATGTTCGAACCAATATATAACAGTTCACTTATTGTTAATGTCATTTAACAGTATTTAAAATATGTTCACATACGTTTCTTGAAATGCTTTGGCAAAACTGTTCATGTATACAGTCATGCTAATAAAGATTATTAAACTGAAAAAACTGAAACTGAGAGAGAGAGAAAGAGAGATGTGGACAGAGAGACATAATCAGAAATATATATATATATATATATATATATATATATTTTTTTTTTTTTTTTTTTTTTTTTTTTTTTTTTT
>JAOUQZ010000032.1:10759958-10770056 GCA_028564935.1 Neosilurus hyrtlii | reverse complement strand
TTTCTAGTTACTACTGGAATACCAGTCTGTTTCTAGTTACTACTGGAATACCAGTCTGTTTCTAGTTACTACTGGAACACCCGACTCTGTTTCTAGTTACTTCTGGAATTCCAGGTTCTGGTTTTAGCTACTACTGGAATGCCAAGCTATGGTCTGAGATAGTAGCAAAATGTTAATGTCTGGTTCTTGTTACTTCCAGAATACAACACTAGTTAATATTGGAATAGCAGACCCTGGTGGCAGCTTTTATCAGAATACCAGGACACTGTCACACTCAGAGTGTTTAAAGTAAAATCTTCTAACACTCCTATTCAGTGTTTTATAGGATAAGCTGTCATATGAAGAATGAGGTGTTTTACTTTTAAAAATCCACCTACCATTCTAATCTCCAGCACAGGGCCCATATCATGTTGCTAGCTAATGATCTAGTTTTTCTTGTTTATTTGATCGGTTGTTTGTGCCATGAGGTTACACAGTAAGTCAGTTGATGTTTGCTCATATTATGAACTTTTTTTTTTTGCTTTCTTTGACCAGCCTGGTACCCTCAAGGTCTCTGGAACAATAGGCTTGTTTGATATATCTTCAAAACGGCATGACACCATCAACAATGGTTCAGTTGTTTTCCAAGTAAACATGAGATAAGGCAAAAACAGATGCGGTACTGTCCTAATTGAAGCACTGTGGTTGAGTCATATGCTGTTACTCTTTGAATGAATAGAGTACAGTATCAGGAGGGAGAAATGTGATGTTGCTGTCCTTTGGATGTACTGATGTGCCTCTCACTCTCTGCTGGAAACTTTGGCAAGTGCTCGCCTGATATCACAGTCTCAGCTAAACCTTCTCAACCAAGTGTAGGAAAGTTCTGAAGATCCAGGTGAACAGGAGTAGTACCAGGATCCTCCTCCACAAGCGGTTCAAATAAAGTTGGCAGGTCTTTCAAAAAATCCTGGTCTACACTATATTTTAGATCTTGTATAGTCCTTAGAGCTATTGAAGTATTTCCTCTTTTTTGAGGGTCAACACATCAAGGACTGCTCATGAATGCATTATACTTTAGAATGCTGTTTTACTGAGTTTTTTAGCTCTTACTTCAGGGTAGGTTCCCTCACAACACCAGAGGAACCATAAGTGGCACATTGCTCGAGCCAGTGCAGCACCAGTAACCTCCATTTTTAAATTTGGGTAAAATATTAGCATCGTTTTATAACATTAGTGACGTCAATGCTGTGTTTCCATCGGTGGTCAAACTGTAAACAGGAAAAAGCCCTTAAAAGTGTGCAGTTCTCATGGGAGTCCCACCGTGGGTAGTTCCTGTCAAAGAGTCCCTAGAAATATTGGGTCCAAAAGTTCTTGAATCCTGATGTTCATTCATTCGCCAAACCCCTTAATCTTACAAGGGGCAGGCTGGTGCCTATTGAAGTCGAGATGGATGAAGGCAGGGTACACCCTGAACAGCTTCCAGTCAATCACAGGGACAACACAAACACAACCACTCACTCTCACACTCTGACTACTAGGCAATATGGAATTTAAGTGCATGTCTTTGGACTGTGGAAGGAAAACAAAGTACCTGGAGAAAACTCACGCAAGCACAGGGAAAGCATTCAGACTCCACACAGAAATACCCTTACTAAGCCCAGGACTCAAACCCAGGTTCTTCTTGCTGTGAGGTGTACATGCTTACCATCATGCCACCATGCCACCCTGAGTTGTGGTGTGGTGTCCCAGTCGGTACAATTCTTTAAGCAGCTGAGTATGTGGCCATGTGCTTTGGGTTTTATCTCAGTACATATTAGTCCTAATGCACCAAATACCTCCACAGCCCAAAACAATCACTTTTATTCTTATTCAGACTCAGCAAATGATCTGATACCCATGAAAGTTTCCATAGACTTCTCACAGACTTCTTGACCTCATTCTGAGGTGAGTCTTCTTTTTGCTGGTGGGTCTTTGAAGACCTCTGCCTTAAATTTTTGGTGCACTAGCGATGACATGGCCGGTCACATAACCTGTAATTATGCAGTATAATTAAATAACCCCTGAGGTCAGTCTGAGACCTGTCACAGGATAAAGAAAGACCAATTGTCCGTCTCACTGACGGCCGATTCCCCTTAGAGCAAATTGTTTTGTTTGCAAGACTTTCGTTGTGCAAGCAATTCTTCTAGAAAATCCTCCTGATACTTCATCATTGCTCTTCATGAACTTTGGAGCCATGGAGCTACTCCCTGTGTCTTATGGATCATGTGCCTTAAATGTTTTTCCCAGCCCTTGGTCACATCTCTGTCCCAGGATGAGGGAAACCTTAATCTGAGAGGTTTGTAAAGCCTTAGAGAGCCATGAGTTTCCCAGACTGGATGGAATTTGGTGATTCCTGTAGCAATCTTCTTGGGGTTCATGAAATCCTATTGGGAATGGGTAAAGATGATCTTCATGGTGGTTTTGGTGCTAGACAAAAAATCTGTAAGAAAGCTCTCTTTCCTCAGTGAAGGAGGTTACGTTTTCATGTTTCTGATGATCATTTTGCCCCATGTTAACTAAACATAGGATTTTGGGGGGATGTTCATTTTGCTTTTAACATGATCTTATGCACAGATCACCTCCAAAATGTAATGATTGATCATGATCATCTGAATCCGCTAAAAATTGTTACATTTCTTGAAATGCCCATACTACTCCATCCCTCCACTGAGTTTGGTGAAAATCGGTTCAGTAGTTTTTGTGTAATCCTGCTAACAAACAAACAAACAAACAGGCAATGGTGAATACATAACATATTATATTTAGCATATATATATAAGACAAATCCCCTGATGAGTGGGCAACCACGAAACAGACTTGTCGGGATGAAATTGTAGTATTATTATTTTTCCCATATACAATATATTTAGCTCTACTTCGACGTATCAATCACTGAAAATCGACTCAGGATTTTATATATATATATATGAAGGCTAACAGAAATAAACTTGCCTCATAAAGCCAGGTTACTGGCACTTTGCAGTAGTAATTATGTCTTTGAAAACTGTTCACTCATCAAGATTTCTGTGTTCATGTAATGATCCATTTCTATCCACTCACTGTTAGCTTCACCGACTTTCATTTCATTTTGATTTGCATTTAGAAAGGCTATTTTGACAAACTATAGACTCTTATTTTGAACATTGCATTTTTACACGACATGGCTCCTTTAAATTTGTATCGTTAAACAAATTAGAGTCGTTAAATATTTAAAATTCAGCAACAGCAACAAACCCCCCCACCCCCTCCCAACCACCTCAAAAAAAAACCCTCAGTGTAAAATGTGAAATGGAATCAATGATGTAATCATCTCTAAATCCTATCAGAACATTCCTGAATTATTGAGTAAAATGTACGATATTTCATGGTATGTGTGACATTACAGGCATTTTCTCAGAAGTTGCAGTGAAATCCTGAAGCCTTTGTTTGCGGGTCAATTCGAAACAATTGGCGCTATTGAATTTTGAACCGTGTCCTTGTTTCTTTCTTTTTATGTAGACAGTATTCTATGGCTAAGATGCTTGGAATGTTTTCTTGCACTCGGAATGCACTGGAAATATGACAGCTATGCATATTAGTCCATATCTGGTGGTTTATATGGTTTTGTGTTGGGTTATCCATTCTTTGGGCTATCTGGAGTTGGGTAACTCTGCTATCTGAATAAAAATGCCACTCATGCTTTGATAAGAAATTTCCAATGGTTGCTCTTCAGTACAGAAATGCAGCTTGGATTGTTTGAGCTGAGAATTTACTTTTCTCTACACTTTGTGGTTCTGTTTAGTTCTGTGTTCCAGAATGACATCATCGATCCCAAGCTTGCAACTGTTTAACAGCCCCTCTGACCCACTTTCTTTCTTTTACTTAAGAAGATAACAGAACACAGAACCGAGAGAGAAACAGGAACCTTCTAGTCAGAAAATGTTTTTGTTTTGACAAACATTGCGCTATTATAATCAACAAGACTAATAAAACTAGTTCTTTTTAAAAAATTTATAAAAATTTGCATGCTGTCGCTTAATCCAGTATTGTGTCATAGCTGTTGATGTACTTGGTGCTACTAATTTTTTCCTAGACTAAAACTCGTGACTCCTACTTGGTAATTCAGAAATGCGTTCTTAAGCCCGAGTTCAGCGTTTGACTTCATGTCAGCATGGATTTTCCCATTATCAACAGTAGATAAACATAACTTCACACTGAATTTAATAAGTTCATCATGACATTAGCTTTAGATCAATCTACAAAGATGTGTTACTTATTACCTCTGCCAAGGATGTTATGGATTACGTTCAGTTTGTTGGTGTGATTGTTATCAGGATTACACCAAATGTGCATGATCTTGATGAAATGAGCAGATCTTCATGAAATTTGCACCAAAGGGGGGGCTTTGGACAAGGAAGATACGGTTAGATTTTGGAGATGATCTGGTTTAAATTCCAGGTTTTTTATATTCTTTAACATTACAAAGATTTTTTTTAGAAGTGTGGTATTACAGCAGGCCTAGTAGAGGGTGCCTAGTACTTTGTCTTTTTTTTCCTTTGGTTTTTTGTTTGTTTGTTTGTTTGTGTGTGTGTGTGTGTGTGTGTTTGTCTTTTGTTTTGTTTTTGTTATCCATTCTGGTGGAGGTTTGCACTCTCTGAGTGCTCTTGTTTAAATTTGTAATACTAAGAAAGTAAATACTTTATAAGTTCAAGCTAGGTTTTTTCAAACACAAAAAATGCCATAGAATTTAGCTTCAAATAAATTCTGAAATTTCTGAAATTTCCGAAATTCCAACTTTCCGAAAGTTGCATTTGAGTCAAGAAAGAAAGTGGCTATGCTGTTAAACATTTGCAAACAAGACCAATTAGTTGATATACAAAGTCAGGTAATACATTAAGGCTCACTCATTCATTAATTTGCCGAACTACTTAATCCCACTGGAGTGTCAAAGTCACGGTATATCCTGAACAGCTAGCCAATTCATCACATGGCCAACACACACAACCACTCCTAGGGCAATTTGGAAGAGCCAATTAGCCTAATGTGCATGTCTTTGGACTTTTGGAGAAAACCGGAGTACCTGGAGGAGGCCCATGCCAGCACACGGAGAACATGCAAACTCCACACAGAAACACCCTTGTAGAGCCCGGGACTCAAACCCTGGACCTTCTTGCTGTGAGGAGGATGTGGTATGTGAATATTGAGTCTGTTAAAAGAAATTGATTGACGTGTGATTGAAACAGAGGCTACTTCATGGATTCCAGGGGTTGATTTATTAGTTGAGGAGATATGGTCCACTTGATGTTGAGGTCAGTGAGTGGACTGTCACTTTAGAAGTGAAGATCAGGAAATGTAAAAATGTCAGATGTACAGTACACTGCACCACATTGTCATGTTCTCGTTTCAAGTCTCTCGTTAAACTGTAAAGCACTCGAAACAGTTCCTGGTTCTATGAACTCTAGCAGTTCCTGCCTTGTCCTTTAAGACCCCCTGAATACCACCATGAATGGCCACTTCAGTTTGCCTAAAACACACATGATGCTTTCAGAGCTTTCCTGTCTGGTCAATGAGCTTCATTCACGTCTGTACCCTCAAGCACTTCTAGACCATCTACCAACGTGTCCTGACACACATTTGCGCGCACACACACACACACACACACACACACACACACACACACACACACACACACACACACTTAGACAGGCATGCGCTCACTGTTCCTGTCTCTCTTCTGTGTCTGTTAGAAAGTGAACGAATTTGAGATCTAATTTTGCTGGCAACACAGGAGGCGTTTTATGGCTCAACTCCCTGTGCACTTCATCAGTTCCTCCACAGATGTGCAGTAAATTAACTCTGACACAAAAGAACCGGAGGATGACGAAAGGCCGGGGGACGGCGCAAAAACAGCCAAGTGACTATCAGGTGGCTGAACACATGCTCACATGTGGGTAAAAAAAAATGTTTAAAAAAGCCCTGCTCAGATTGCTCGAGTAGTGGTTTTATGCTGCTTATCATCTTCGTGCAGATGGCATGTGCTTTTATCTAATTGGTGTCCACATGTCCCATTTCTCATTCATCTTTCTCATGTCCTCCCTTGACCACCTGGTTTGGTTTTATGGACTTTCCGGATCACAGCACGGTCGAGGTTCAGGATAAGAAAGGTTAGACGCCTCGTCTAGGTAATCCTTAGAGTCTCTGGTAAACAGAGACAAGGCCATATGCCCTCGGTCTCTTCCATACGTCTGTTCTGCAAAGATTGTCCCTCAAACCTTTTTAAAATTCACAGCCAGATGAGAAGGAATTGAAACTTACACTTTTTCCCAAAGTGCCTTCCATCGGAAACAGGATACAGTTGAGCAAATTAAGGTTAAAGGCCCATTTATGCTCAGCGCTAAAGACAGATACGGTTACAGACTATTTGTACTGTTTCTTTTAAAAAAAGCAACAAAAAAAAAGCTTGTAAGGACATAGCAGTACCACTGGCAACCATGGGAGCGCTGTAGCTAATTGTTCACAGAAGAGTTAGGAAAAGAAATTGTATTAATAGCAGAACTTTCTGAAGAGAGGATATGCATTTTTTAAGAAGTTGTAAACATCTATATGGTGTTACTTCGCTCCCCACATGAACAAACATTTGATACAGAACAGAAGGTGATTGGACATGGATTGGACGGTAGTGAAGGAGCAATGTCGGTCCATGTGAGACAGAGTTATTTTTGCGCAATCTCCTCCACCATCACCATGTTTGTGCCTCGTCTTGAATTCTGAACTTCCCCCTAGTGGACATATTGCTTAATATCAATGCTAATGAGGTACAGAAGTGTGGGATCGGTGTTGATTAGAACGTTTGAAATGGACATCTTTATTTTCGTACATAAAAAGGCATTTAATGGGTCTTAAGAATATTTTGCTCTTGGACCCATCCATGACAGTTTGGTAGTACAGGGATTTAAACTCACAACCTTCTGAGCCAACTCCTACTGCTTCTGCTGAAAACCTAAATGTCATCCAATTTTCCCCAAATGCACTTTCATTTAAAAGCCCTGCCAGTTGCCATTGGTGATAGTTTGGCTTCAAAGCAAAACAAAAACCATCATTAATACATCTAACAATCTACTTCATGAAAAATATCAGCTTATTTTTAATTTCCTACCAACACGTCTTAAAAACTTGGAACGGGCAACTATTGGCTGGAAAGATAAGTGGTACTAAAAACAAACAGCTGGCGGAACATTTCCTAACTCATTTGGTTAATTGGTAACAGATCAGTTACTTGATTGGGTATAAACAAATATCTGGGCAGAGGTTCACCAACCTGCAGAAAAAACTGCTTCTTCAAATTGTAGAATATTTTCAGAGTGATATTCCTCAATGTAAAACTGCAAAGACTGAATATTTCATTATCTACAGAACATATCATCAAAAGATTCTGGGAATCTGGAGAAATTTCTGCATGCATGGGACAAAGAAGAAAATCAATATGGATCATATTTGATCTCTCAGGCAGCACTGCATTAAAAACAGGCACAGATCATCTCATAGAAATCACTGCATGGACTCAGGGACACTTCCACCAATCACTGCATTATGGTTTCATTTACATTTTACACAACTTCCCAACCTGCGATGGCCTGGCGAGCTGTCCGGGGTGTACCCCGCCCTCGCCCAGAGTCGGCTGAGCTGGGCGCCAGCCTCCCCGCGACCCTAATTTGGAATACGCGTTTCAGAAAATGAATGAATGAATGAACAACTTCCCAACTTCCTTTTTTTCCCTTTTTTTTTGTTTTTGGAAGTGGGGTTGTATTAGAACCTGAGGTAGCTTTTTCAAGCTTATTTGAAATCAATTTGTCACATATCAAGATCTGAAGAAAGGTTAGCATTTTCCCTTCTGTAACACTTTTAGTCTTCAAAAAAGAGAACCAAGATCATGGAGGTTGGGGATGGTCTTAGATCATTGGTCACTAACCCTGCTCCCAAAGATCTCCCTTCCTGGAAACTTTGACTCCAGCCCTCATGTCCACCTGACCATCTAATCATTGACGTAATTAATGTAGTGCTTGATCAGCTAATAGAGGCATGTTAGATTGTGGTTGGAGATCTAACCTGCAGTGAGGTAGATCTCCAGGAACAGGGTTGGTGACCACTGATGTACACCATCAAAGACTCACCAAACAGGATGTCTCTGGAATTAGGTCGTGATGAATTGCGAAGGATGGACGTAAGACCACATGACTAACTTCAAAAACAAGCAAGCTGTGGTTTTCTCCAACTGTATTTGCAGCTTCACTTCAAAACAAGAGCTCAGATCTCATTAGCCAGCAACGTCTGAGCTGTGTGTGAGCATCTCATCTAAACTGGATAAGTTATGAGGCTGTTCCTTTGTCCCAGGCTACAGTCAGTAAGATTTATGAATATAGCTGCCTGCTGGCCTACGCGAACACATTAGCATTTCAAATCCATTATCTTATGATGGAACTCATTACATCATCTTAGTGTTCTTCTAATTCCATCGCCTCCATTTTACCAGCCTTACCGCCTGTTAACAAGTCAGTGGTCAGGCCAAGCGTGTGCTAACAAGCAAAGAAGATGGCACGCTTTCATCCTCCTCTCAGCACTCTTCCGTGCCTGTCAGATCAGAGGCTTGTGTCTAAAGAAGCTGTGGACATGATTAATGAACAGAGCGAAGAGTTTGGCACACGTCTTGTACATGATGAGCACCCACCGCAGCTTTGCCAAACTGCTCGACTAGCCTCGGCACTTCATCGTGGTGTAAGGCGTTGAAATGCCTTGAGAAGTACGACGAGATCTGCCCATCTGCCCCATCCTCTTTCTTACGACTTATACTTTGGATTAGGGCGGTATTTTTGCATAGCGGTTAGCATGTCCATCTCACAGCAAGAAGGTCCTGGGTTCGAGTTCCGAGGATATTTTGTGTGGAGTTTGCAAGTTTTCCCCATGCTTGCTTGGGTTTCCTCTGTGTACTATGTTTTTTTCCCCAGTGACGCTAGTAAGGATTAAGCGGAATGGAAATTGAATGCAGGAATGGACACTTTGAAAGATGATTATGCATCCCTTTGAACAAGATGATTATGCATTCCTGTTATGCTAATTGAATTAGCATCTTTTTTGCTATTAACTATTTTAACTGTACAGTATACCTGCATTACCACAGGCGTTTCCTTAGGAAAACTTCATGACTGCCTGATTTGTCCTCTATTCTATAGTCATTAACACCAGTATGAATGCACGCAGTGAGATAATTTTGCTAGCTAATGACCGTTCCAACATTCTTACACTGTTAGCTAACAAGACGAACTGCGCTGATGGATTTATGACCTGTCCATCCTTGCTTTCATAGCTGATTATTATGGTGCTTGCAAAGCTTCAATAATACAAAGCACTCCGCCTCTTTTCAAAATTCATCACTCGTTTTTCCCCACATTGGCTTTAGTTCAGTATTTTGAAGTCTAATTGCGCCAGATCAAAAGCTATGAAAACTAAAGTTGGTAATTGTTGAAAGGATGATGAACCTTATATAATCAGGGCACAACTTGTTTATTATTATTATTAGTATTAGTATTATTATTCATTCATTCATTCATTTTCTGAACCGCTTAATCAGAATTATCTCAGCCGACTCTGGGCGAGGGCGGGGTACACCCTGGACATTTTAATTATTAACAGACATTTTTTTTTTTACTGTAATCTCTGGGCACATGCAGGTCACGCGCACACACACACAGACACACACACACACACACACACACACACACACACACACACACGCAGCATGCTGGCACTTAAAAAGCTCACCCCTCCGAATACTTGTCATCTCTCTCTCTCTTTCTCTCTCTTATAATTCAAAGCTTTCTTTCTTTCTTGATATTCACTTAATTCTTCCTAATATTGTTATTTTATTATTCCCTATTCTGAATAATAATATTACTATTCACTCATATATTGTTATGGTTGTATTTAATACCATACTTCACTCCTGTTGTTTTTGTTGGTACAGTTGTGGGAAGTGGTTGTTGTCTGTTAGTTATAAATTCTAAATGTCTGTGATGCGGCTCATCTGGATTGATTACTCAGCGTGGT
>JAOUQZ010000032.1:10726096-10736383 GCA_028564935.1 Neosilurus hyrtlii | reverse complement strand
GATGACTCACACACACACACACACACACACACACACACACACACACACACACACACACACACACACACGAATGAACACGGTTTTAGATGGTGAGTCTCACACACACAAAAAGTTCAAGGCTTTAGTGTGTGTGTGTGTGTGTGTGTGTGTGTGTGTGTGTGTGTGTGTGTGAGAGAATGTGTTTATCGTCTTTCTAAGGGAGGTGGAAACAGATTTCAGCTGCCCTCGCCTCTAGAAGTTTCCTTCATATACACACATACGCACCCAACTCACATACGCACACAGCACTGAAATGAAGTATGTTTTGTATGTGTGTGTGTTTGCATCAGGGCTGTGCCCAAGTTCATGAAGCGGATGAAAGTGCGCGACTCGAAGGAGCGGTGTGTGTTTGGTGTGCCGCTGCAGGTGAACGTCCAGAGGAGTGGGCAGCCGCTACCACAGGGCATTCAACAGGCCATGCGCTACCTCCGCAACCACGGCCTCGACCAGGTGTGAGAGATATTAACACACACACATACACACGCAAACTCACACACGCAAACTCACACACACACACACACACACACACACACACACACACACACACACACACACACACACTTTCTCTCTTTATTAGCCTGCTGTATGAGGGTCCCTCTGTTTCCCTGCAGGTGGGCTTATTCAGGAAGTCAGGTGTGAAGTCACGCATTCAAGCTCTGCGACAGATGAACGAATCGTGTGGCACAGAGGGGGG
This sequence comes from Neosilurus hyrtlii, assembly GCA_028564935.1. Classification (NCBI taxonomy): domain Eukaryota; kingdom Metazoa; phylum Chordata; class Actinopteri; order Siluriformes; family Plotosidae; genus Neosilurus; species Neosilurus hyrtlii. The sequence continues at coordinate 10,735,650 of JAOUQZ010000032.1, read as the reverse complement.
CGGAGTCAGTTACGAGGGCCAATCAGCTTATGATGTAGCAGATATGCTGAAACAGTATTTCAGAGATCTACCGGAACCTCTGTTCACCAGCAAACTGTCCGACACATTCCTGCAGATCTATCAGTGTAAGCACACACACACACACTTTATGATATATTACTTTATTTTGTTTGTTTGTTGTATTACTTCATACAGTTTAATTGTTTCCTTTTTATGCTTTATTTTACATTTTTTAAATATTTAGACAATTTTACTAAATAAAAGTATTTAATAACTTTTAAATTTCTAAATCAGTTTTCTTTATCTCGTTATGTATTATTATTATTATTATTATTATTATTATTATTATTATGGTTATGTAATTAAAAATCTTTTAACATCATATTTTTTAAATATTATATTTTCTTATTATATACATTATTTTTTTGTGTATAAATCTTTTCAATTCATTATATTAGACTGTAATTATTTTTTAATTTAAGGTTTTATTGGATGCTTTTTGTTACTTTTTAAAAACATTTTTATAAAAATAATTTAACATGTTTTACTTAATGCACACTTTAATATTTTCATGGAGTGAATTTGTCCTTGATCACAGCATGTAATCTCCAAGTCCTACTGAAAGTTTCTGGGATGTGCTGGAGAAGACTTTATGGAGTGGTTGGTTGCTGTTAGCTTTGCTTTCAGCAGATTGTATCAGCAATCTTAAGCACCATAGCATTTATTTCCATTCAGTGTCGGGTTTATTTCTCACGTCTTGAATTGATGAGGGAAAAACTGAACCACTCCATAAAGTCTTCTCCAGCACATCCTGAAAACTTTCAACTGGAGCAACAATGCCGTGGAGATTACATGCTGTGATGACGGCTAAATGTACTCCTTGAAAATATTAGTGTGCCACTTTTTTTGTCCAGTCAGTGTATATATATACCACTTAATAAAATTTAATCCATCATCTTTTAGAACCTTATTGTGTGAGTGACTCGGTGTCTCCTTTTATTTACTTTTATTTTTTTCATTCCTAATTTTTCCTGGAAATGTTTTTTGGCTGAAAGTTTAGAACACATCATACATTTTGACAAAAACTTCCATGGCATTCTGGTTTCCCTGAAAACAGTTTCTGAAACAAACGTTCTTTTATTTCTGTGATTTTTGGGTGAATTTTTGATACACAGATGATTTATGTGAAAACCAGAAGCTCTGAATCGGGCATGTGTGTATGACCACCGGTCAACATTCCTTTCAGACAAGTGGCTTGTGTGTGCGTTTCATTCCCATAGCCTGAGGGTGGAGAAACGTATTACACACATTCTTACATAACAGACATTTAGCATTCCATGTCTTTATGGCTCTTAAGTTCTCCCTCAGGCATAATTCCCAGAGTGCCATTGACTACAACACACACACACACACACACACACACACACACACACACACACACACACACACACACAGTACATTCAGTCTTTTTTTTTAATTTAGCCGTATTGTTTTATGCACAAAATGTATCCTAAACTCCTGGTCTTAAACAGGACAAAATGATCTGCTGCATGACTAAGATAAGCTGCACATAGCACTAATTCTGTGCCTTATATCATTTGCCGTAACCCAGACATGCTAATATGGTTGTTTGTAACTGAATTATAACCGTATATTGATACTGACACAGAGGTGCACACAAGAACAATTAAAAACAATGAGCTATGCTGCTAATTAGCCAAACTCGGATGCTAGCTAATTTCTCCACACAGGTTTAGCCAGAAATTGTACGTCTAGGATAAAAATGTATGAAGGTTACGTTTAGGAATGTTTCATTCATGATTATTTTTGTAACTTAGAAATGCTAAGATGTTTGTTTAACCACTAATTTGCTGGATATTCATGCTAACCCTAACACATAAAAATGCCATTAATTAGCTGTTGACTTTTTCTCACTAGGGATTTGCAGGACACCGAACTGTTGTTACCTATTATTCATTCATTCATTCATTTTCTATGCTGCTTATTCCTAATTAGGGTCGTGGGGAGGCTGGCGCCCATCTCAGACTCTGGGCGAGGGTGAGGTACACCCTGGACAATTGCAGGGCCAACACCCACACAACTATTCACACTCACACCTAGGGGTGATTTGGAACAGCCAATTAGCCTACTGTCATGTTTTTGGACTGTGGGAGGAAACCGGAGTACCCGGAGGAAACCCACGCAAGCACGGGGAGAACATGCAAACTCCACACAGAAACGCCCGAGCTGGGAATCGAACCCAGGATCTTCTTGCTGTGAGGCGGACGTGCTAACCACTGTGCCAGTTCCGCCCCACTTGTTATTTTAAAAGTGTTTGTCAGTTCCTCTTAAACCTCATGTAATGTTAGCAACTCATGCTAGCTAGTCGATAATAAACAGTGGTGATTTTGTGTAAAGTACAGCTGTTATGTAATCCATAAATATTTATATAAATGTTTCTCTTACAGTCATTCCCGTGGAGCAGCGTCTGCAGGCGGCGCGTGCCGCAGTGTGCTTGCTGCCTGATGAGAGTCGCGACGCTTTACACATGCTGTTGTGTTTCCTGAGTGATGTTGCGGCGAATGTCAGCGAGAATCAGATGACCTGCACAAACCTGGCTGTGTGTCTCGCGCCATCACTTTTTCACCTGAACACAGCACGCAGAGACGCCTCCTCACCCAGGTTAGCCTGCGGGTGTGGGTGTGGGGGGTTGTTTATAAATATATAATCTAAGGCGGCTTTCTTTTGAATACTACAGTTAAGTGTGTGTGTATGTGTATGTGTTTGTGTGTGCGTTGCAGGTTGATGAGCAGGAAGAACCCATTGGGGAAACCGGACCAAAGAGACCTGAACGAAAACCTCGCAGCCACGCACGGCCTCACACACATGATCCAGGAGTGCAGGAAGCTCTTCCAGGTTCGACATCTTTATCACCAAAGCTCTGAACACAAAACAGCCCGTCTTGTTATTTCAACTTACCAACTCAAGCCTAACTTCAACTTCACCCCAACTCAGAGCTTAACCCCACCCACTGTGTAAATACGACAGTGGTTGGTGTGGTTGGGAGGCGGGAACAGGGAGCAATTAGGAACAGCCAATTTTTAATGGGTGTGTGTGTGTTGGCTCTGCAATGGTCTGCCGAGCTGTTCGGCATGTACCCTGCCTTCACACACAATCAGCTGAGATGGACTCCAGCAGGATTAAGCAGTTCGGCAAATTAGAGTTTTGTCTCCACAATCTGATGATCTCACGCACACACGCACACACACACACACACACACGCACACGCACACACACACACACACGCACACGCACACGCACACGCACACGCACACACACACACACACACACACACACGCACAATCCTTTATTATTTTATTTTAATTCTTTTTAATTTTTTAACTTTTTGTGAATGATCTCAACGAACATAAACATAATAAACTTAATGCAAAAAGCACAGAAAACAGCCAGGAATACAACACACACACACACACACACACACACACACACACACACACACACACACACACAGGAAGAGACAACTGTGCCATGACACACAACCTCACACAAAACTGAAAAGGCCAGAGATGTGAACAGGATCTCACACACACACATACACACAGGATGAGGAAGAGTCGCCCTATAGCTGCAGAACTTGAACTGAACCCTGTATTTATTGTTAGATTTTCACTGCAGCTGTATCGCACACAACAACAGGAGGCAACAGGAACGGAACGGAAAATAACATCCGCGTTGCTTTTCCTTTTCTTATTTATTCACAAGGTTTTATTTCACCTTCTCATCTACATTCATCTGCCGGATCCTACTGGGGTCACGAGGAGGCTGGAGCCTATCTCAGCCGAGTCTGGGAGAAGGCCAGGTACACCTTGAACAGCTCACCAGACAATTGCAGGGCAACACACAACCATTTTAAAATGTTATACATCACACCGCCGCTCTCTCTTAATACAAACCTCGATGGAAAACATGAAGTGGGGGTTTATGGAGGTCTGTGGAGGTTTGTCACGATACTATAAGTCTCTCTCTCTCTCTATCTCTCACTTCAGATCCCAGAGGAACTATCTGGCTGCAGGAACTCGTATATCGAGCAGGCGTTGATTCCCCCACGCATGGAGGACCTGCTGGACGAGTCACACAGCTACAGGAGCCTCGTTAAAGACAGCATGGATGCGCTGCTTAAAGAAGCCAAGGAAAAGTTCAAAGGTTACGACACCTACTCCACACCCGAACCAGCTGAACTGGCCTACAAAAAGGTGCACTTTGCTCTTTCTGTCTGAAGACACATAATGACCTTTACCCAGCCTAAAGTTCCAGAATCCTCTTCAGTTCATAATAAATGCATTTATCAGTGATTAAGATGATACGAAGTGGAAATGATTCAGTAAAATGATTCATGATTCATTAAAATGAAGACAATGATGGCGACAGCATGATGATGAAGAAGGTTGTGTGTTGATGGTGCAGGTGCACGATGGGTGGTCCCTGCGTCAGTGGAAGGTGTGTGTTGACGTGGCGGCCAGTGTGGATGAGGTTCTGCAGCGAATCATCCGCGAACAGGAACGCTGGGACGACGATCTTCTGGAGAGCCGAGTGATTGAAACGCTCGACAACAACACGGACATTTATCAATATGTCCGCAACAAAATGGCACCCAATCCAGCCATCGACTATGTGGTGCTAAGGTGAAACACACACACACACACACACACACACACACACACACACACACACACACACACTATAGATGTACTTTAACTCTGTATATGTGTTACAGGTCGTGGGTGACAGACCTCCCTAAAGGTGCATGTGCGTGTGTGTGTGTGTCGGTGGAGCATGAGGCTGCACCAGTGCTCGGTGTGCGTGCCAACGTGATGACATCACGCTACCTCATAGAGCCGAGCGGCCCAAACAAGAGCCGCATCACACACATCTCCAGGATAGACCGCAGGTATGCATATTCATTCATTGCCCCAGTAGGTCCTCACTTGGCAGGTCAAAGACTTCTGGATGTTCCCACAAAGATGTGTGTGTGTTAATCATGGGTGTGTTTTTATGTTGCAGGGGTCGCTGCCCAGAGTGGTATAACAAGTTGTATGGCCTCCTGTGTGTCTCTGAACTGGTGCGGATACGAGACTCCTTCACCTGTCCACTGGACAAATAAGCACACACACACACACACACCTGGACCAGTGATGATGAGGATTCTATAAATCACACATGGGCTTATAAAGACAGCATGCATGTTGATCCGTCAAGCTTTAGAGGTCAAAGTTCATGACCTTTTCCATACTAAGATTAAAAAGGTCACATGAGAGGCCTGAAAAAGACTGGAACGGACACACCTGTTGCTGTGACATCATCAATTATGTCACTGAAGGACTTGAAGGGGGGGATGGGGGTTTAGCGAGCTACTGCTTCTGAGAAGCAAGACGTGTGTGTGTTAAGTAAGACGTATTCCATGCACTGGTGCCCTATTACGGTATAGTATATTCACCTCTGCCTGTTTTGTGGGTGCGTGTATGTGTTAGTTTATGTCAGTGTCTGCATGATTATTTACAGATCTTTCGCCATATCTGCCTGTATGATGGATGGATGGATGGATGGAGTTTGATAGATAAACAAGAGAGAACAGAATTGGCGGTGGCTGGATCACTGCGATAAACGAAATACTGAAGGACGAGGGTATGACGGATACACGTCAGTCTGAATGCGCTAACAAGAACTGCTTCTGCTTCAAAATGATGCAGCTTTTACTGAAAGAACTTCTGAATATTGTGACGTTACGATTAGACTGATGTCGCCATGGTTACGGTTAGCAAAACTTTAATTCAACTTCTTGTTGCATTTCATTTAATCAAAATCAGAATACTTCCTATCAGGTGAGCAAGTGATCCACACGTCTGTATTAGACATGCATAACTAAGCGCACATTTAAATTCTACGTTTTTTAAAAAAATTGGAATGATGAATATCGGGAAGTTTGGATTTGACGTGTTTTCCCGATATAGAAGATCGGTGGTGTGACGTAGGGAGAGAGAAGCTGGAGTTATGAAGACGTCAGGAAAAGGAATCACGAATTGTCCGTGCAGGAAGTGCTAGAGAAACGTGAAGAAGGATTCTTAGAGGATTGCGGAGCAGCTTTAAAGAACAATAACAGCTAAGCACAAATACCCTGTTTTTGTGGAACTTGGGGTCCATGCTAGCAAACACGAGTCACTCGTGCTGCTTGTATGTGGTTGCTTGTGGCCATGGCTTATCCAGTTTTTAAGTTGTGATGAGTGTTGGTATATGCTTTATAAAAGTCAAACATGCTACACTACATACATGCTAACTACGTACACTCATCAGAATCAGAAACAATAGTAAAGCTTTATATTTCTTCGTAACATCTCTGCAGACTTTTAACGAAAACCACAAGCATTTCTGCAGGAACGAATTACAGACAGTTTCGAGTGAGTAAAGAACCAAAGAGATGTTTGATCCAGCGTACAACACCACTTGGATCCGTCGTGGCTCTTTTTCGCAAACATGCACAGACATATGAACATCACCTGCCACTTTGGTACTTGCTAGCATGAACGTAGAGTTAGCTAACAATCATCACCTACCTGCCTCCAGCGAGGCTGTTCGCTCCTACCATGTGTGCTGGTGATGCTAACGGTTGCGCTATCAAGAGATGTTGAGTTTAAAGGGACAGAAAGCGATTTTCAAAATGAGAATGTTGAAAATGTTGACAGTGTTATTGTAAATGAAGTAATTTTACAAAAAAAAGCAGAAACGTATTTATGCTCGTATCTCGCTCATTAAAAAACAATAACCGATAAAAAAATGCTGCTTTGGGGTTGTTCTCCACTCAACATAATCTCCTCGTGTCGTAATGATGTAAAATATTCAGAACATTGGAGTTTGTACAGACATCAGCGGTGATTTGCTGAAGCAAATGACTTTTCTGAAGGCAGTATTTGTGTAAAGGCTTCGCTCCAACGCTGGTGGATCTGCTCCTGGGCCATAAGTGTGTGTGTGTGTGTGTGTGTGTGTGTGTGTGTGTAAGATAACGCAAGACTGAACATTAATTTAAGGCTTTGTGTATTTAAACAGATATATCAGGATTTGATTTTGTATTTTATTTTATTGTAAATGTATCGTCTTAAAGTTACGGAAGATGAAAATTAAAATGGTTTATCTTTTTTATAATTAATATTATTTCTGTACAGATTATTTGCAAAAAGTGCACTAATAAACGTATTAAAGAAAATCAGCTTCTGGCTTTGATCTCTCTCTCTCTCTCTCTCTCTCTCTCTCACACACACACACACACACACACACACACACACACACACACACACACACACCCAGAGAGATGTGGGAAAGGAGGAAGATAAGAGCAGTGAGAGTGTTAAACACTCCTTCCTGTGAATACACTGAAGGAAACTTTCCCACATGATCACTGAGTGCAGAGTGAGTTTAACACACACATGTTTAGTGATGTATTGTTATCTGATTATCGCCGGTCGCTCTCACACACTTAAGGAAATCTTCCATGGAGATTTAAGAGATTCCTGGTGCAACAATGTTTATATCTTTCATTCACACACAGACAGACATACATACACACAAACACTCATATATATATATATATATATATATATATATATATGAACACTAATCATTACATTTATACACGACGCTCAAACGATACATAAACTGTCCACCAGGTGGCGCATTGATATGGAAAATTCTGGCTACGTATCTATAAACCTGAATAAATAAATGAACAAAAATCCTGATTTTTTTTTTTAACAAAAAAAAACAACTATTTTTACAACCTTGTCTGTACATAATAATAATGTATTGTGTTTATATTTTACAAGTACTTTAAGTTTTTAAATTTTTAGAACTATGAAATCTTAGTGGCTACACGGTGGCGCAGTGGTTAGCACATCCACCTCACAGCAAGAAGGTCCTGGGTTCGATTCCCATCTTGGATGTTTCTGTGTGGAGTTTGCATGTTCTCCCCGTGCTTAAGTGGGTTTCCTCTGGGTACTATGGTTTCCTCTCATAGTCCAAAAACATGTACATTAGCTAATTGGCTGTTCTAAGTCTCCCCTAGGTGTGAGTGTGAATGGTTGTGTAAGTGTTGGCCCTGTGATGGCCTGGCGAGCTGTCCAGGGTGTACCCCACCCTTGCCCAGAGTTGGCTGAGATGGGCGCCAGCCTCCCGGCGATCCTAACTGGCTTTCAAAATTAATGATTGAATGAAACCTTGGTATTGATCTTGAATATGATCTTTAGAATTATAATTATTACTATTTTATTGTTTTTTTAACAGTGTCTTAACTTCAAACATAAAATGTACAAACATCCATTTAAACTTTCATTTCTTGTTACAAAGAAAGAAAAAAAAGGAGAAAAACAGAAACGGTTACAATAAGAAACTTTCCACCATTTGAAATAGTTTTAAAAGCTCAATGTCGCCGCCTGGTTATCAGACTGAAATTGCACATGTAAGCCTTTCATGCAGTCACAGAAACTCAGAGATAAAATTGAATAACCAGTTTTTATTATAAATTATTATCCAGATTTCTCTCTCTTCAGTCATTACAAACATTTCAGATGATAAATAGAATAGATTTGATCTATTTAAGCAAGTTGATTTTTTTATCTTAATGCTTATTGACTAATATTACAGTAATTCACGTCTCCACTCCTAATTTTGTTAATTTAAAAAGTTTGTATTTTATTTTTAACAATGACAGTAAGATTTTATCCACATTTCTCAGTTATTGTTCCAAAACAGAAAAATTCAGCATAAAAAAATCAGAAAAAGAAGCTTTTCTTCAACTTAAATTTTATAAATCGGGAAATTTCATTCGATTTGTAATTTACACTCCTGAAATTAAACCACTTAGCTCCGCCCCAAACGTTTCCATAGTTACGTTTTAGCCAGAATTATAATGACGGTCGGTTTGTGTTAGGGAAACTTGTAGCGTTTTATTGTATGTTAAAGTCGTGAACATGACAGTAAAGTGTTATTATTTCTAGTAGCAGCGCAGTGTGTTGTTAGGAACCTGTCTTAACATGCTAATTCATTCGTAAGAAAACCTCTACATGAGGCTTTACATTTTTTTCATCCCTTTTGTGAGAAAATTACACATTAAAAAAAAATAAAAATCAGCATTAGTCATTAAAATGCACGATATCCATCTGTTACAGCACTAACTGCTAGCACAGACCCTGAGAATTCACTTGCTGTTTACACTCTGCATCATGTTAAAGGGGCAGACTCACTTTCCACACTCCGATTCGTTCTGGTTTTGTTTGGAAATCACGTGTCTGCTACATGCTAGCGCTCCATGTAGTGAAACCTCCATAACTTTAGTGTTAACGATCCATTTAAAAATCATGAAAGATTTTTTCAAGATCTTCGCATCATACGTGGAATATGTGTGTATAGACTCTCTTGTTGCAGTTATCTAGGACTTACAGTTGTGGTAAAACCAACCGGACTACATGTTGGACTGTAATTAAATTTTC
>JAOUQZ010000032.1:10710168-10725996 GCA_028564935.1 Neosilurus hyrtlii | reverse complement strand
CTCTCTCTCTCACACACACACACACACTCTCTCTCTCACACACACACACACACACTCTCTCTCTCTCACACACACACTCTCTCTCTCTCTCTCTCTCTCTCACACACACACACACACACACATCTTGTATCTTTTGGAACACAGCTGAGTGTCACACTGCAGAAGCGAAGGCGCTGCCGGAGATCCAGATCCATAACATTTGATCTCAGTCTCTTTAAATCTGTCGTTTTCTTTAGACTTCCTACTTTAACTTTCAACTTTCTAATAACTCGCTTTTTATTCTGCCCTGGAAACGCACTCGAGCAGGTCAGAACTTTATCACATAATCCAATCTTTATCCACGCGACCCATTTCCTTTCCATCGGAAACCCTGCACCCGTAACACGGACTCCATGTGAACCGATGCGCCTCGAGCGCCAAAGGGAAACGAAACGGCTGCATTAATGTAGCGGCAAATAAATGTAGTCTGTCAGCAGTAATTCCGCGCTTGCAGAGCTCTATCAGATCCGTGCGGGTAGAGAGGGGAAAGGCATCTATTAGCGCCGTTATCGGTTATGGCAGTGTTTTATTTTTCCGATGTGCAGGGAGGAGAATAAAGAGCGCTCTGTTTTATCTTTCGCACTTGAACGCTGGCAGTCTGCGCCTTATCGCCGTCTCACAGACCCTGAGGATCTTCGGGCCCGTTTCATTTCTCAGTCTAGCGCGCGGTTCCGGCGAGGCCGCCTTCAAAACACGAACCCGATATATTTCTGATACAGTTCACCACGCTGTTCGACAAGATGAAGAAGATGATGGCACGAGACCTTAAGGCTGAAGTGTACGCTTTTGGGATGAAAAGTACATTTAAAAATATACTTTTGGAAATGACTGCTGTGTAAAATTCTGATTGGCTGAAGTTCGGTTGAGGGGCGTGAAACACGTAGAATTTCTATTTTTCCAACACTGGGCGAAGACAGGGTTCACCCTGAACAACCCGCCAGACTATAGCAGGACTATAAACTCAGACATACAACCATTCATACTCCCACAGCGGAGGGCAATCTGGATCACCCAACTACACTTCACCCTCGATTTCCTGTACCCCTATTTCCCAGACTTCGGATTCCCGTAAAAAAATCCGGCACCGGACATTATTTGGTATTGCCGGAAAAATGCTCGGACAAGTCTGGGAATCGATGATGGAAGTTCTGGTCGGTCATGATTTTCCAACTTCCCTCCTGTCCGGCCCGTTTCCATCCGAGTGGGTGGACAAAAATGAAGCAGCAGAGGGGCACGAAATAATGTCCGATGAACAGATAGTGGCATCAGTGACATTTAAAATGAATGTGATAAAAGAATGTGCTGATACGCTTCTTAAGTTTGTGGAAACATAGTATTGTGTATTGAGTGTCGAATAAGTGTTGTTGGGATGGGGACTGCTGCTGAATAATGGTGAGTGCGAGACCGATTATGGTAAATGTCCGGGAAAGGGTAGGGACCCCGGACATTAGCGCTTTGCGGGATGTTTGAGTTTCCGGACAGCCTATCCCCCCTAATAATCCGGGAAATCAAGGGTGAAGTGTATTTCTAAATGCCTGTTCCAGATTCCAGCTTATGTATATATCTTTGGATTGTGGGAGGAAACCAGAGTACCCAGAGAAAACCCACTCAAGTACGGGGAGAACATGCAAACTCTGCACAGAAAAGCCTGAGCCCAGGACTTGAACCCAGGACCTTTTTGCTGTGAGACAGATGTGCTAACCGCTACACCACTGTTCCACCCTTTGAGTGAAATCCGTTCTGTATATTCAGAATCAGACGCTTTGATGTCGAACCAAGTTTTATCCATGTCTGATCCAAATGGCATATTTTTTAATCAATTTAAAAGTAATATGCAAAATCTAATTGTTTAAAAGTGTGCTAGTACAATCGTCCAGCAGAGTTGCTGTGTGCTTAATTTTATGGCTTGGTACAGGTTTGAACTTTATAAGTGCTCTTATGTCTCTTTCTAGCTATAAAAATAAGATACTGATTTATTTATAAGTTGTACTATAAAAGGGCTTCCTCTGGAGAGCATGGGCACGAATACAGTTAGCCGACATTCTTACTATGAGGCTAGGGTGCTAACCACTATGCCATGATTTTAAGGAGAATTTCCATAAAACTGGTGAATCGTTGGTGTAAACCAGTGTCCTAGTCTGCCCTCATACACAAAGCATACAGTTCAGTTTTGCACACTTTTCTATGCCAACCCATCTTAATTTCTGCTTTGTACCAACTCAAGGAGCTCGAGACGGTTAATCGTTCTTCAACAACCTTCAATTACTGAAAACGTGGGCTTTCAAGGGTCCTCGAGGACCTACTCAGGAATAAGCTCTCCTTATGGATCGATGGAACATGGGTTCCTTTGATGGGTTCCGTCTCTCTTGCTCTCTTTCACTGTCTGTCTGAGGAAAAGCAAACGTTAGCTTCCAGTGAAGGAAAAATCTTTTGACATCCCATCAACTCGGTTCATGTTCATTATCCAGGTCCATATTTCCTCCTACACATACACACGTATATAAAATCCTGTGGTGTTGAAAGCTGCTGAGAATCCATTTAGACCGTACAGCATATTGACTGCAGCACTGCACATGGGGCTTATTCATTCCTAAACCCCCCTCTCCAAAAAAAAAACCACCCAAAAAACCACCCACTCATTTTATCGGTTTGAATGTAATCTCATAATTACATTCCTCCTGTCAGAGTGACAGAGCTCACTTTCCTGAATGTACAAATCTGATGATATCTGTGCTGACACACTGGCATAGTGGATAGCTGGCGAGCTGTGTGCCCTGTCTTTACCCAGAACCAGCTGAAATAGGCTCCAGTCTCCGTGCGACCCTAGCTGGATAAAGTGGTTCACCTAATAATATTCTCTTTATATTTGTAACCTTCTTTTACATTACCTTTAATCCTATAACCCTGCTGTTTGTTTTAGTGTATACTATATATCTCCAACTTCCTGTTCATGGTGGAGCGGGACATGGCCACTCCTGGAACTTTTCAGAAGAGCTGTAATGTCTTGAAGGAAGTATAAAAGACTCTCGGTGCATGTTAATAATACTACGTGTTGGCGTGATAGAAGACCCCCCAGCTAGCTAGCATCATAAAAATCATAAGAATGTTCAAATAAAAACACACTAGAGGACGGACATATAGATGGATGAATGAACAGATGGCAAATGCCATCGCTACCATTTCCAGCTCATCCATTAAACTCTCACTAAATCGTTTCCATGGGAGCAGCAAGTGAGTACAGCGTTAGCTGGTTGCTAAAACAGCACTCTGTTGATTTTCACCTCTCTGCCCCGTTGCTATTGCACCAGCTATAAAACCCAGCACTCTGGGCTGCGGCCATAAAAGGCTTGTAAAAGCTGTAAAATCCCACCATGGAGATTAGCACAACACAAAAGACATATTTATCTTCCGCACTAACAATGGGCTAATTCATCTAGTGACATTCGCAGCATATCGTTGACTCACAGGGGGAGTATGATCCTGTTAAAGATCCAACCATGACGTAGCGTGACCACCCCAATGGAGATTTTTGGGGGGTTATTTTGGAACCTTGATTGAATGTGGCCCGTATCGGATGTGGGAAGAAAATTCCGATCCGAGCTGTTCAGAAGTCAGGAAACATGATTTAGGATTTGTTTTGCCGATGGTTCTCGACAGCTTTCATTAGATTTTATCTGAGGTTTCAGAGCGTAGAGGGGAGTTTCCAAAAAGTCCACATATTAACGAGAATCCAGAGGTGACTGGCAAGCTGTTCAGGTGGTACCCTGCCTTGGCCTAGAGTTGGCTGAGATAGGCTTCAGCTTCCCTACAACCATAGTAGGATTAAGCAGCAATAAAAAATTAATGAATGAATGATGATGCCGCAAAAGGCAACGTTCAAGCAGGATGTTTGTTTCAGACATGACTTAATGCTTAAAAACTTAGCGTTTCATACACCACAGCAAACCAGAGTGGCATTTCATCACTTGATGTCTAAGAGGGCAACATTCTGTTTTGGACACGACTTAGTAGCCCAGCGATTTCTTTCAGCCATAACTCAATGCCATAGAATGCGGCGTCATGTGTTAACCCTTGAATCGGATGTGACACAATGCCTTCCTACGCCCATATACAGCCTTATCACATCCTGGACATGGCTGATTAATGGTCCCTTGGTACCACTAAAGTCCCGAATTGTCATTTCTAACAGTGTGGTGTGGGTAAAGAGGGCTGGAAATGTGTGTGTAGCGAACCCTCAGCTCTACGCCACTTGCCTGACTTAATGGATGTCATCCACAGAGACAGTGAAACTTCCTGCCTGAAACACAGCTTCGTTTCAGGACGTTTAACACAAGCGATCACATGGCCGGCAGCCATGAAATAAACCCATGCATGGGTGAGAACGGCTGCTGGACTGATGCTGAAGGATTTGTTCAGCCACAAAATCTATCTAAATTGACTTAAAGTGAGAACGGAGGGGCTATTAGCATTCAAGTGTTACTAATCTCACACACTGCAGAGTCGAGTGTATTATCACCATGAGTGATAGCTAAACTGTCACCATTTGATTTTCGCAATTTATCCATGACATTGTTTTGAACTCACAAAGAGATTCTAAAGCATTCTCAGTAAAATTCAATAGTTTTTTCCTTAGGAATTAAAAACCTCTGGACTCTCGCAGGTCACTGGTGTGATTTCTATCTGTTTATTCTACATCACTGTATTTTTATACTTGTATTAACAATAACATTATGCTGTCGGCTTTTAGTATACTGATGGTAGCTCTGCTACTCCAGTAATTACAGTTATTTGAAACTAAATTATAGAAAAAAAACAAAAAACAAACAAACAAACAAAAAAGGAACAAATATTTAAATATAAAAATTCCTTAAAACTGATGAATTTTTGAAAAATGCTTAAAGAATTTCTGAAGAAAGTTCAAAAAAGTACTAAAAAGATAAAGACTTCCAGTTTCCTTCTTTTTCTTCTTCTCATTAGGTTCCTGAGGTTTTTTTTTTTAAATGTTTACTGTAATTTCCTGTAAAGAGTTGCAGCGTTTGAAAAAAATTCAAACTTCCCAAAAAAGTTCTGTTAAAAAAAGCTGAAAGTTAATAGATTGTGGATAAAGTCACATATTTCCAGAATGTAAAAGGTTTCTGCTTTAATAAAGCATCTATTTTTTAATCTTGTAATTTAAAGAAGATAAATAACAGCTGCTGATGTCAACTTTACAGTTATGGTTACAGTTATGGGTATATTTACAGTTACATTTACCGTTACAGTTACGGTTAAGTTTATGGTTACACTTATAGTTACATTGACAGTTACAGTTATGTTTACAGTTATACTTATTGTTATGGTTACAGTTCTGGTTACAGTTGCAGTTGCAATCATAGTTGCAGTTATTGTTACTGTTGCAGTTACAGTTAGAGTTATGGTTACAGTCACGGTTAAAGTTACTGTCACAGTTGCAGTTACAGTTATGGTTATCATTGCAGTTATTATTACAGCTGCAGTTACAGTTCACCTTTAATAGATCAGTTCATCTAGTAACTGAAGCAGCTGTATATTACTCAAAGATTCAGAAGGAGGTGTTTAATTTGTATTTTTATTTATTTTTTGATAATGTGAGTTAATGTTTATGGTGCTGGGCTCATGATCAGGAGGTCGAGGTTAGAATCCCTGTTGGACCCCCACCGTGCTAAGACCCCTGGGCAAGGTCTTAACCACAAGTGTGCCAAGTGTGTCCACCCAGCAGTATAAATGGGTACCAGTAAAAATGACTAGGAAGGTATCCTGCGATGGACTAGCATCCTATCCAGGAGGAGTTGAACTACTAGTCGGTTGACGCTACAGAAATCGGGGATGAGCACCGGCCTGATGAGCCACTAGGCTCGAGTGTAAAAGCCCAACATACTTATTCATTATCCAGGAGAACATGCTCAACAGAGTACGGAACACCGTATGGCAGAAACCTGAACCCAGAACCCTCCTGCTGGTAGGCGACAGTGATATCTGATCATTTAATACTTTTTATTATTCAATATTTATGATCAGTGTATATTTATTAATGCTCACATAACAGACTGTTTGTTTGGATCGTAGCACTGAGCTGTGCTCAATGTTTTAATGTGTGTGTGTCTGTGTGTTTGTGTGTGAGACACTTTGATCCTCCACATCTCTCTTCTCTTATCATTTTTCTTTTTCTGAGATGCTGGCAGGTGAGTGTGTGTGTGTGAGTGAGGGTATGTGTGTGAGAGAGAGTGTGTGTGCGTCTTCAGCGTAGGTGTCAGAATAAAAGCAGAAAATAAAGTGTTTGGAGTAGATTCGGGTTGCCAGAGTTAATGAGGAGTAGTGCTGCATGACACGTACCAAATTATTTGATGTTCCTGAGAACTGTAATCAAAAAAAAAAAAAAAATTCAGGGATGTAAATCTGTTTGAATTGTGTTTGGATATTTAGAATCATTGTGTATCATGTTTATTTCATGATTAGCTTGGCTTCCTTTAAATAAAAGCTGGATCTTTATTTTGTTTTTATATCATAATTTAGGAACATTGTACATTTAACGGGTGGAGCATCCATACTGGAATAATTTACATAAACACTACTTACAAAAATACAATAAAAAAGAAAAAAAATATGACAAATTATACACAAGCACTTGACTCTATGGAAAGATTCAAATGAATCGAATGAATCAAATGACCCAGTTTGACATGAATCAAAAGGTAAAAAGCTAAAAAACAAAAAGTACAGCTAAAAATAAAAAGTGTGTGTGTGTGTGTGTGTGTGTGTGTGTGTAGGTGTTTGTGTTTGTGTATATGTGTTAAAGAGAAAGAGAGAGAGAAAGATAGAGAGAGAGCCCTGAGATCAATAGATAATTGATTCATTTAAATGATTACTTCAGAAGAATCAACTCATATGATTCATATGTCTCATCACTCCATTTGATTATAATAATAAATCCCAGTTAATTATAATCTAATAAACTAAAGAATAGTCTTCATTTTTGTGGACAGGAGTGTGATTATAGGGAGGTGCAAGTTGCTGAAAAAATTTCCTATCCAAACATCTTCCCATTTCTCATCATTGCCTCACTGTTTACCGACGTGGGCTGGCCCTCATTTGCATAGTAATGATGGGCGCAGCGCGTGTGCAAAATGGCAACTTTAAACTGCTTTAATGGGCTCATTTTTATTCATGAGATTCTCGGGAGAGTAGCGAGGCCTGTCATATTGGGATTCGGTGAGGTTATGAAACGACTTTGGTAATGGAAACGTGTGTACAAGCTGCGTTCTCCACATGGATTCATGTATTAAATAAATAAACAGTTCGATAAGTAAATGGTTTCCATATGCAAAGTTTAATTTTATATGGATTAATATATGGAATGTTTGCATGCTGGATACTTCCATGGATCATGGTATGATAATTGCCTCACCCCCACCACTGCCCCACCCCCACATACACAATATTGCATTTTTTTAAATGACTGCATTACTAGAAAATATTTCTCCCTTAGATCAGTTGGCCCAAGAGTTTTTATTTTAAGAAAGTTTTATTTGCTTTCAAACATTCATTTAAGTTTGGGTGAAGGATGATGGGACTGTTTGTGAAGATGCAGCTTTTAAATTTGGACAAAATAGGAAGTTTTTCAAAACATTGAAAGAAATGCTTTGATGCAGCCTCAGAGGACAGACCTCTATCTCCAGAACTGAGAAGGTGTTGAGGTCAAGAAGGTATTGAGGACAAGAAGGTGTTAAGTACAAGAAGGTGTTGAGGATAAGAAGGTACTGCGGACTAGAAAGTGTTATGGATAAGAAGGTGATGAGGACCAGAAGGTGTGTAGGATAAAAACGTGTTGAGGGCAAGGTGTTGAGGATATAAAAGTGTCGAGTGCCAGAAGGTGTTGAGGATCAGAATTAGGATCAGAACACTTTTTTTGATCCTGGAGGAAATTGTGTACACACAGTTACTCCATTTCAATTATAGAATAAAGATAAAAAATAAAAAGACAAAGTATCTAAAATTAGAAACATCCAACCAACAAATACAAAATGTACAATGTCAGTATTATGAACATTATTATCAATATGATAAATAACATCATGTATGTAAGCATCATCATCATCATCACCATCTTCTTTAACTTGGTCCAGGATCGTGTTGTGGGGGCAGCAACCTAAGCAATGAAGCACAGACATCCTTCTCCCCAGCCCCTTCCTCCAACTGTTCTGGGAAGGGGGGTGACTCTTTGGGTTGGACATGCCCAAAGCACCACACCAGGGAGGCATTCAGGAGGCATTCTAATCAAATGTCTGAGCCACCTTGTTTTCATTGAGCCCTTTCCCAAAGGAAGCTCATTTCAGCTGCTTGTATTCACAATCTTGTTCTTTCATTAAATACACAAAGCTTGTGACCATAGGTGAGGGTAGGAATGTAAATTGACTGGTTAATTGAGAGCTTTTCTTTTCGCCTTAGCTCCCTCTTCACCATGACGGACTTGTACAAGCTCCGCTTTACAGCAGAGTGTGCACCAATCCACCTGTCGATCTCCTGCTCCATCCTTCCCTCACTCATGAACAAGACCCCAAGATACTTGAACTTCTCCACTTGGGGCAGGACCTCATTCCAGATCCAGAGGGTGCATTCCACTTGTTTTTTGGATGAGAACCATGGTCTCAGACTTGGAGGTGCTGATTCTCATCCCAGCAGTTTCACACTCTGCTGCGATTCGCTCCAGTGAGAGCTGGAGGTCCCAATGAAGCCAAAAGGACAATGTCTTCCACAAAAAGCAGAGATAAGATCATATGGCCAGCATACCAGAACCCCTCAACAACTTAGCTGTGCCTAGATATTCGATTCATAAAAATTATGAACAGAACTGGTGACAAAGGACAGACTTGTTGGAGTCTATTCCCTCACTGGGAATGAATTTGACGTCTTGTTGCCAATGCGAACCATACTCTGGCTCCAGTGACACAAAGTCCTAATAGCAAAAGAGTTTGGTACAACGTACCTGTAGCACTCCCCACAAGATAATCTGAGGGACATGGTCGAAAGCCTACTTTAAGTCCAAAAAGCATATGTGGACAGATTGGGCAA
Organism: Neosilurus hyrtlii; assembly: GCA_028564935.1. Classification (NCBI taxonomy): domain Eukaryota; kingdom Metazoa; phylum Chordata; class Actinopteri; order Siluriformes; family Plotosidae; genus Neosilurus; species Neosilurus hyrtlii. Next base: position 10,716,870 of record JAOUQZ010000032.1, on the reverse strand, counting down.
ACTATCACACAGCTTCCAGGATCTTGTATAGAGCTGTTTGAGAGTTCTGCAACCTTGACAAAAACCACATTGTTCCTCCTAAATCCGAGGTTCGACTGGTACTCCTGAATAAACTTTCCCAGGTTGGCTGAGAAGTGTGATTTCACTATAGTTGGAACACACTTTCTGGTCCCCGTTTTTATCAAAGGGACCTATCACCCCAGTTTGCCAATCTAGAGGTATGATCCCCACTGACTACGCAATGTTGCAGAGACATGTCAAACAAGATAGTCCTACAACATCCAGAGCCGTAAGGTATTCAGGGCAGATCTTGTCCACATCTTGAGCCCGGCTGTTGAGGAGCTTTTTGACTTCCTTGGCAACCTCTGCCACAGTAATGGGCAGACCCTCTCCTGAGCCCCCAGGATCTTCCTCCTCCATGGAGGGCATGTTGGTGGGACTGAGGAGGTCCTTGAATAGTCCTTCTACCTCCTAACCAAAAATCCCCAGTCAAGGTGAGCAGCCCCCAACATCCACTGTAAACAATCTTTGTGGAGTACTGCTTTCCTCTCCTGATGTGTCAGGGGGTGGTATAGGAACTTTTTCAAGGCTAACCAATAGTCGTTTTCCCGAACTGCTCTTTTACCAAACTCTGTCCACACCCAATATTTTGCATCAATGACAGACAGGCTGCAGCACTGCTGGTACCTGTCTGCTGCCTCAGATAGTGACCAGTTGACAGCTCAGCTCCTCTCTTTACCCTAGTGTACAGAACATGTGGCCACAAGTCTGATGACACAACTACAAACTTTGGCCTAGGGTGTCCTGGTGCCAAGTGCACTTATGGACACCCTTATGTTTGAACATAGTGCTTGTGATGGACAAACCGTGATGAGCACAGAAGTCCAACAACAAAACACCATTCTGATTCACATTAGAGAGGCCATGCCTACCAACCACACCCTTCCAGTTCACACTGTCATTGACCACCTGGGTGTTGAGGGCCAGAAGTTTTTGAGGGCCAGAAGGTGTCGTGGGCCAGAATGTTTAAGTCTATACAGCAAGGGCACATTAGTACCTGCTAATGAAGACACTTTATTTCAAGTTTCATTAAGCCTTGGTCTCACATATTCTGAATTACTTTACAGTAGGTGATTGCAGTCGATTGTTTCACCAAATTTCCTTTGCAATACTGATAGCCGAGGAGCTGCCTTGAAAACCAGGAGGGCGTGGCTTCTATTCACAGAAAATTTGGTCGTGTTGAAAATTACAGCGGGTCAAGAGTCAGATCAATTCAACCGTTGCAATCTTGAAGGCATCTATGAGGCTTACATGGCGTACTGGACATTATCGTAGATTTCCATGAAGGTTAAAATGTACATTGAACAGCAACTGCTACATATGCATGGAAGTTACTGCTAGTAGACATGACGGCTGTGACGTATGCATAGCAGATTCTCATGGTTGTTTGGCAAGTACATGTTGCCAGGACTTCAGTTTCTCCACCTCTTTATTTTAACAAGGAATTTAATAATGTAATCTGCCACAGAGACTGTAGAGAAGTTTTACTTATCCTAATTTTTTTAGACAAATTTTATGAGTCATGGTTTGAGCAAGTTCTGCTTATCAATGAATTAAAAACTCTCTTATGATTTGTGATTTTTCTAATCTCTCAGATGACTGCTCGTTTAAAGAAGTGATTTTTTTCAGAGTCTTGGCTTTGAATTCCACACTGCCAAGCTTTGCTTTTCAAAGGAACCATTTCCCATGTGGTGATGTACTAATCATGTGGTAATTGCATCTTTGCCATGGTGTGAGACAGGACATGTCGATGTTGTTTTGGATATAAGAACCTTCTCCTCTCACAGGGCAACCCAATTTAATTAGACTTTGATACATTCATGCCATTTATTGACAGATTTGTGTTGGAGGTGTGAAAAGTTTAGATTAAAATCATTAACTGTGCAGTGAGAAACTATATATACACTCCAGGATTCATATATTTAAGCACAAACTTTTGAAATACTGAAAGAAATGAAGTTTAATGCTGTACTCCTCAATGTTAACTTGGGCCTTGATCATTCTGAGACTAAGATTTTGCACACAGACAGATTTTAGGATAGAGGGTTTTTTAAATTAACTTTCAACAAGTGCTGTCTTCTCCTTTAAACTCACACCTAGGGGCAATTGGGAACAGCCAGTTAGCCTAATGTGCATGTCTTTGGACTGTCAGATGAAACTGGAGTACCTGGAGGGAACCCACGCAAACACGGGTAGAAGTCCACACAGAAATGCCCTGGACAAGCCCAGGACTCAAATCCAGGACCTTTTTGCTATGAGGTGAACATGCTTATCACTACTCACCAATGCCTCCCTCATGCCTGAAACACTTGTGGATTAATGCTGGTTGACCGCCGGAAGGCAAAAAATGCATATCGTCATATTCTGCTATGTGAGACCGAGGCTTCATTGAGACTCGTTGCGTCAATGTTTATTTTTTTTATATACGTTAGAAAACAGGAAAAAAATGGTGATTCAGAAAATGCATCAGGACCTTTTGACCAATCAGAATGGAGAACTCAGCAGCACTGTCATATCAAGGTCAGATAATCAGCACTACACTGTTGTGTCGGATCTTTCTGCATCCTTCATCCTCTTCAGACTGAACTTCTAATCAGCTTGTTCTAAACAGCCTCTGAGTACACTTGAAAGCACTTTAACGTCCTCTGCTCTCACGGGGGAGCCTCTGAGGAACATCCCAAACTGTAAAGCTGCTCTTGTTACTATCATCAAATGTTTCTTAATTGGATTTTCTTTTAGAACTTGGGTAAAAGTGGGGAAAAAAAAACCTTCCTGGTATTAATGTTTAGCACTTCTGTGGCTCTTTGTTTCTTTATTCTTTTCTTTTTTTCTTTCTTTATTTATTGTTTGAGGAAAACAATAAAGTTATTTAATAACATTCAAATTTGTATAAAGTTAGGAGAGTTTTTGGGTGATTCTGAGCAGCATGGAGTTTAGGATTTCATATTGAATTAAATTTGCAGTTTTTAAAACTTGAAGCTCCAGAAAGATACCCCCCCCCCCCCCCCCCCGTATTGTCAAATGTCTAAAAAAAAAGAAAAAAGAAAGAAACACAACAGTGTGTGTGGGTGTGTGTATGCGTGCGTGTGTGTTTGTGTGTGGTGCCGGGATTAAGGAGAAATAAAAATAAAATGCTAATTATTAGCATCTGCTTGACGTTTTCTTGCCGCTACAGTAGGAAAAGTACACGTTAGCTAATGAGCTAACAAGCCAACACTAACGCTCCAGTAAACTGTTACTGTTCTTTTGAGTTCAACAGGACTTCGAATACTGTATCAACTTAATGAGAATTTCAGGATGATTTCACTCTCACATGTTTTGTTTTCTGCTAATTTATGCTAACAAATGGCTAACATTGCTTTCTGACAGGATTTGTCTGAGTACAGAGATGGTCCGCTTCAGTGTTGTAATTCTCGTCGTGCTCAATTCTGCAAAGTGAAGCTCTGTTTTTCATCCTTTGTTTCTGAGTTCCACACGCAACCGTTGGGGTTTCACACTGAGTTCCACATCATACTATTCATGTGAAATATCAGGAAATAAGGAGCATGATAGAGAAACTATCATCACTCATCACACCCAGCACTCACATTTATTCATCATTAATAATTCTCTCTCTCTCTCTCTCTCTCTCTCCCCTCCCCCCACTCTCGCCTCCCCTCTCTCCCTTTCCCCTCTTCTTATATTTATCCCTCTATTCTCTCTCTATCCCATGTGTTTTATTTCAAATCTCTCCTTATTCTTTATTTCACGGACTCCCATTCTTCCTATAAAATCTCTCTCTTTCTCTCTCTCTCTCTCTCTCTCTCTCGTCCCAACACATCTCTTTCTGAACTCCCCTGGACCTTGAAAACACTAATAGAAAGTGAAAAGGCAGTGAGATAAAAGTATTTGCACCCTCAGCATCATTTTGGCTTTGATCCATATATCACTCTCTCTTTTTTTTTTTTGCTAATGAATTTTTTCTCACGTCTTTCCATTTGCACAACCCCGTCTCACTCTGTTTAGTTTCAAAGCATTTTGACTTTTGCACGTCGGCGTTTCATGCATGGTGTTTAACCTGATGGCATGATTCTCTCTTGTACAAATCCAGGCGGTTCTTTTACTCCATGAATATCAAATCACAGTGTGATTTTTTTCCTGAATTCGTTTTTTTATTTTTATTGTGTGTAGATGGTATTAACATTTGTGGGCGTGGCCTAGCTATTCTCCTCTCCCTTTTATCATACACACCCATGTATGTCTATTTTGTTGCCTTTGCCATATGGCCATGCAGGGCTTTATTTTCAATATGTATCTGAATGTTTTTTTGGTTTAAAGGAAAATATGAGTGTAGGAAGTGTATGTTGCTAATAACCACAAGTTTATTAATCCTTTCTGAATTAAATCCCTGACGCTTCTCACAGAAACAGATAATAAAACCTATTAGAATTAAAATCCTGGAGAACCACAGCAGCCACAAGACAAGGGATGGAACCGAGGCACCACACGTTCACAATAAATGAATTAATTAAACACATTAATAAACACATTTCACCTCTGACATGGGAAACAATGACTTCACTTCATAACAGAAATAAATCTAGAACCCATTCAGGTTTATAATCCTTTAGAACAATTTACATTTTAGGAAAGCTTCCACAGTTTGTTCTAGAACCTTTTACAACCTAAAGAACAAATTAGGAACTTCTTTCTTTGAGAACATTGACACAAGGACTTACAGCGGCAGAAAAAAAAACACTTAACAGTTCACATTATAGAAAACGTTCCACAGTTCTAGAACCGTCACCAACCTAAGGAACCCATCATCGTCATCTTCTTCTTCCCCTAAATTCGGGGTCGGGTCACAGGGGCAGCAGCCTAAGCAGTGAGGTCCAGACGTCCCTCTCCCCAGCCAATTCCTCCAGCTCTTCCGAGGGGACATTTGCATGAGGCATTCCCAGACCAGCCGAGTCCCTCCAGTGTGTTCTGGGACGACCCAGGGGTCTCTTCCCGGTTGGACATGCCTGAAACACCACACCAGGGAGGCGTTCTAATCAGATGCCTGAGCGACCTCAACTGGCCCTTCTCAGCAGCGGTTCTACTCCGAGCTTCTCCCGGATGGCTGAGCTTCTCACCCTATTTCTAAGGGAGAGCCCCAGCAAGAAAGCTCATTTCACCCGCTTGTATTCACAGTCTAGTTCTTTTGGTCACCACCCAGGGCTTGTGACCATAGGTGAGGGTTGGAATGTAGATCGACTGGTAAATTGAGGGCTTTGCCTTTTGGCTCTGCTTCCTCTTCACCACGACGGACCGGTACAAGCTCTGCTTTACAGCAGAGGCTGCACCAATCCGCCTGTCGATCTACCGTTCCATTCTTCCCTCACTCGTAAATAATTTTTGCATTTATGTGGAACCCTATAAGCTAGAGTTCCCTTTTATATAAAAGGTTCTAAAAAGAACCCCATGGAGGAAGGAGTGTAGATTATAGGAAGATCACTGGTGTGAATCTTGATGGTTCTGAATGATGATTATTTTCGAGATCCTTGAATATTTAAACATAACACACACACACACACACACACGTGTGTATGAATGTTTCTCTCTCTCTCTTGTTCTCTCTCTCAGGTAAGTTGTGCAAGTTTACTTTATATTGAGTTTGAGTGAGAAACATTCGAGTCCTGCTGTTATCAGTGAGTTTGTGATCAAACTGATAGTGTGTGTATGTGTGTGAGAGAGAGATATACGGTTCAGTATCTTGGGGGTTCTGATCAAACTGCAAATTACTCTCTCTCACTCTCATTCACTCTCTCTCTCTCTCTCTGTGTGTGTGTGTGTGTGTGTGTGTGTGTGTGTGTGTGTGTGTGTGTTTGTGTGTGCGCGTGAGAGTGTGAATGTTCCTGCAGAGAAGAGATTACTGCTCATCAATCCAAAATCATGTCCATTCAGACACCACCATCAGGTTCTAAACTCATACAGAACTTTTACTGAACTTCTCTCCAAATATTTACTGAGAAAAAAAAAATCCACTGTAGGGTTCTCTACAGAACCATGGAACCCAAAATAAGTCTTAATGTACCAAAATGGTTCTTCACAGGTTTCTTTAATAGTACACAGTTTAAAGCTGCCCAAAAGGATCGCTTTGGAACCCCCTTTATTTGTAGTCTCTTCTCTTATCTAGAACTGTAAATTGTTCCTTTATGGGTTTTTATTCATGATTTAAAAGAAAGTGATTCCAAAACAAATCTATTCATTTACACAATAAGGAATAGTGTTCTACAGGACACAGATCCTTGAAATCTGACGTTAGAAGATTAATCTAAATGATTTGGGTTATAGATCTCTACGCTTTACCTTAAGTAGTGTCTTTACTTAAATAAAATGTTCTGTTGACCTCCGGTTTCTTCCGACAGTCCAAAAATATGCACAGTAGGCTGGCTGGCTGTTCCAAATCACCCCTAGGTGTGAGAGTGAGTGTTAATGGTTGTGTGTATTGTCCCTACAATGGTCTGGAGAGCTGTCCAGGATGTTCCACATACAACGTATTTAGCTCTACTTCGACGTATTGAGCACTGTTTTACGGAAAATCGTTTTAAGATCTTAGGATATATATATATATATATATATATATATATATATATATATATATATATATATATTCTATCA
>JAOUQZ010000032.1:10686973-10710068 GCA_028564935.1 Neosilurus hyrtlii | reverse complement strand
TTACTATGTAAAGCTGCTTTGTGACAATGTCAATTGTAAAAAGCGCTATACAAATAAAAGTGACTTGACTTGACTTATTTATTCATTCATTTGCCAAATCACTTAATCCTACCAGGGTTGCAGGGAGGCCAGTGTTACAGACCCAACACTCTCAGATCCATTGACACTCACACTCATACCTGGGCCAATTTGGAACAGCCAGTTAGCCTAATATGCATGTCTTTGGATTGTGGAAGGTCACAGGAAGAACATAAAAACTCCACACATATCCATCCCTGCCGAGCCCGGGACTTTCTTGCATGCTAACACCTCTAGCTTTCAAATTTTTACACAGAACATGTCCTCACCTTCAGCTTTTGTTCAAGAGCTCTATTTTGGCCTCCTGGTAGACTTGGGACTTGAACCTGTTTCTAACTCTGAGAATTTCCTGCTGTGCTAACACTACCTGTCACAGATTGAAAGGCACTTTTGGAAATGCACAAGATGACATATTATCATTAGTGCTTGTCAAAAAACCAGAATGAACTAAAATGACATCTCTCTCTCTCTCTCTCTCTTTCTCTCTCTCTTTCTCTCTCTCTCTCTCTCTCGCTCTCTCTCTGAGTGCTAAACGAACACTAAAAAAAACTTTTCTGGATAACAGGGTATTAAAATCCTTTCAACATTTTAAATAATTTAAAGTAATTATAAATATTAAACTTTAAAGTGAAGAGTTCACCAATTTAACCCAAACTCACCTTCGCTCCTGCTTTCTCGCCTTTATGCCATTTTTTTAAAATCAAGTCATGCTCTTTGTATTCTGATAAAAGATGACCTTGACCCTTGTACGTGCTGCATCTAATGCCTTGAGCCAGTTCAGTATTTCAGTGTGAAGCCTCTCCCTTTGTAATCTGAAGGAGTTACCCTCGGCTAATTTTCCTTGGTAGAATAAGAAACTTAAATTTATATTTATGATTCAAATAAAGTTCAGAAAAGAAGTCCTGCAGCTAAAAATGAATAAAATATCGGGGAGAGGGAACTCGCTACCCTTTGAGGGCTTGTCCTAGTAGTTCAAAGAAGAGAATCAATCTGGGACATACATTAAAGAAAAAACATGACACGTATAGTAGTAAGAGAGAGAGAGAGAGAGAGAGAGACTGATTTAAAGTACTTCGAATCTCTCAGGAAAAAATAGAACAAAGAAAGTTTGGAGTCCATCATTTCATTTGATGATGATTGAGCATCTGTACTTTGGAAAGTTATTTGTCCACTGGACAAAAATGTGAACCTCATTCTCTTAGTCATCTTCATCTTCATTCACTTGATCCGGGGTCGGGTCACTGGGGCAGCAGCCTAAGCAGTGAGGTCTAGACGTCTTTCTCCCCAACCACTTCCTCCAGCTTTTCCTGGGGACACTGAGGGATGTAGTCACTCCAGTGTGTCCTGGGTTGACCTCACCTGGGGTCTCTTCCTGGTTGAACATGCCTGAAACACCACACCAGGGAGGCATTCGGGAGGCATTCTAATCAGTCAACTAGTTTCTCTCAACGCGGAGGAGCAGCAGTTATACTCTGAGCTCCTCCCAGATGACCAAACTTCTCACTCGACTGAAAGAACAAGACCGCATATACAAGTGGCTGAAATAAGTGGCAAGGCTCTCCCTTAGAGATAAGGTGAGAACCTCAGTCATTGTAATAGTGGTATATGAAAATAAATAAGAGAATATGCAAACTCCACACAGAAACCTCAATTACTTAAACCCAAAACTATCCCCAAATATTCCAGTCTGACTAAAAACAGGATCAGTGACAGGCCAAACACTCTAGAAACAAAACTAAGAAACCATAAACACTTAAGAAAACAGTATTAAAGTAGCATCCAGAGAGTGCAAACCTCCACCCAGCCTAACAATTCCCCACATGAACCAAAATTTCTCACCTTGAGTGGTGGTGGTGCCATGTTGGGGCTGGTAATATTTTATATGTTTGAAATTTGGTTCTCAAAACCATGATGACTGTCTGCCAGTGAGGTTGCTGCCATGTTGTCACTTTTCGCAAAGCTATTAAGCTCTTCAAATTGATTATTATAACTTGCCATAGATATAATGAAATGTCTCCCCTCAGTGGGTGGCAGATAAACATTTTTCCCTATGTTAATTAAAGCTAGGGATTTTTACAGGAATTAGGGATTTTATTTCAACATGACCCATGCACGGATCACCTTCAAAATTTAATGGGTTCTTTCCCAGCCCAGGTCCCACATCTCCACCAAGTTTAATGAAAATCAGGTCAGTGGGCTTTGTGTAATCCTGCTAACACAAAAAATAGTAAAAGTCTTTATTAAATTCATGGATGCAGATTGAGATCCAGATTTGCTCTAATATGTTACAGGTTCTTGCCAGGCCCATATCCCATCCAGCAAGTTTGGTGGAAATAGTTTTAAGCAGAGTAGTTTTTGCAAATCTTGCTAACAAAAAACAAACAGATGAATGCATAATCACCCTGAAAAGATTTGGAGGTAATTGCAGACTATCTGACCCCAAACCTCCTTCAGAAACGACCAGTGACAGTGTATCTTCAGGGAAGACCAACAGATCTACAGGATGGGAACAAGGGAACTGAAATGAGACGCCATTCTGTCTGTATGTACCCACGTAGACACACTTTTCCTCTACTTCAAAACTCATTCCCGAAACTTTTCTATTGATTGATGTCTGTAAGTGGCTCTTAAAGTGACTGACATAAAAGTAAATAGAGGTTGTGGTTGTTGCTGTTGTCTTTCTGTAGAGCCGCACTGTAAGTGCACTCCATACACTCGGAGCATTCTTTCATAATAAACCCCACACCACGCTTCATGCTTAAAAAAGAGCTTGAACATAATACAACTGAAAAACCAAACAACTCATTAGAGAAGCATCCTGTTTCTGTAGCAAAAAACAAAGCCACGGTCATGTTTCATTATTTAAAGCCTAGCTCTGTGTGACATCGCTGAGGGTCGTCTTTCCCACTGGCATGTTTTTTATTCCTATCCTTTTGTTTCGACACTATTAGCATTAATAACATTAGCTTTCCGAAGCAGAACAATCACCAGCCACATTGAACAGAGCAAGCTGCCAGGCAGATCTAAAGCCAAGCAAAAATAGCAAAGTTAGGCCAGTTAGTATTAGTGGAATTTGATGTGAAGAGACCTTGAATAATTTGATTAACAGTAAACCAGTATTTTGCAGATCAGAGGTAAAAAGAACCATAATGACCTGGCATGAGGGTCAATCAAACCTACAGCCAACATTAAAGAGGGCATTTTACTCCATGCCCTCTGATTGTATATGAGCTCATAATTCAAGAGGCGTTTCCTGAGCAGGCTATTATTCATATATGACCGGAGGGAGTGGAATAACTGTTTTATTCTATCGTCTGGGTTGTAAGAAATATCATTTTAATGTAGTCAAATTCTTGCAATTTTTAAAAAAATATATACATTCTTAAAATGCAGGAAAGCAGGTTAGCACAAAGCAAGCTGGGTAGCTGAAGGCCTATTCATTTAGTAGTCTAGTAAATTCATATTTGGTGGCAAAATTTGTCTAGTAATTTCTTTCTATTTAACAATTTAAATAATTCTTAGTTGCTTATTGTAGAGAGCTGTTTAGCACTAAGCTAACTGGCCAGCTGAAAGCCTGTAGCTCATTAAAATCACATTCAGTGATCTTGAAAATAAAAAAAAATGTTTTATCATGAAATATTTAGCTTAGATCAAGTCAAAACTTTGAGATATTTAGCTTAGATCGAGACACAATGTTGAGTGTCTCTTTCCTATACAGAATTGTCCTTTGGTTCCACCCATCATTAACATAGGACCACCTATATCATACTCATTTGCTGAACCGCTTAATCCTACTAGGGTCGCAGGAAGGCTGTGCCTATCTTAGCCAATGCTGGTAGAAGGCAGTGCGCACCTTGGATTGTGTGATGAAACCCATGCAAACACTGCAAAACACTTTGCAAATTCCAAAGAAAAACTCCTGAGCCCAGGACTCGAACCCAGGACCTTCCTACTGAGAGGCAGACACGCTAACCACTACACCACCATGCCATCCCCTCATGATGGTGAACCAATAAGAATCTAGACATGAAGCCTGGGCTCTGTCATTAACTGCGTTTTATAAACAACGTCTGAAAGATGAGACATGCTGCGCTACAATGAGCACAAATTTACTTGATAGACTGAATATCATGTCATCCGCCACCTTGTTAAATGAACAGGGCTATAAAGTTTCGCTCTACACATAAACAGTTTTAAATAGGATGACAGAAAATGTACTGGCTTTAAATCACCAAGACCAAAGACAAGACAAGACAAGCAACTGCTCAGGTTCCAAATGACTTTTCTCATTAAGGATAATAAGGTCCCTCTACGTATCTATCGCTATAATTAATGGATCAGTGGTAGAGTCATTTCTCGAGCTCTTGCTAATTACCGCTGCTGTGTGATTAAAAGCTGAACAGATTTATAACCAGTCACCCAAAACAGAACCACTAGGAGGTGAAGACCACATTTACACCTAGCTGAGAGTCAGAGTAAACATCCAGGAACTATCCAGGAAATCTATTTATTATTTATCTACAATAAAACATTTATATAAACTCATAAAGTTTTAACAGTGGCTCACTTCATCAAAATATATCAACTAAAAATATACTAATAACAGTACATTATTGACATTCTAAATATTAATATTAGTTTTAAGTTTAGAATATTTTTTATTCTTAATATATTAAGAGTATTAATTCTGAATTTTAATAATGTATTTTAAATTATTTTAATTTTAAACATGTAATTTAAATGATTAATATTTTCAATGATAATTATATAGTAATTAATTAGCATTTAATTAATTGATTATAAAAAGTAAATTGTTAATATTTTAGATTAATATTATTTAAAGTAATAAAAGTAAAAATATCATAATATAGGATATAAATAATTATTAATAATTTTAATTTTAAATAATTTTATAATTATTAAATAATAACAAATAATCTAAAAATTACTTTCTGTAATTAATAAGTACATAAAAATGTATTTTAAAATGAATTTATTACATTAACAATATTAAACATGGGAGATTTTTTCACCTTTAAATTACTGAATAAATCTATAATTTTATTATTATTTTTTTAATTAATGTATATGTTTAATTAAACCTTTTTAATAAACTTAATTACTGGGGGATGGATACAGTTGCCCGGGACATAATTTATTTATTCATTACTGTTGATAAATCCCTGTGATTTTGTTGTATGAAAATAATTCCAGACATTGGTTTGTAACAGAAGTCAGTAATGAAAGCGATTCGACATGAACATTAAGAAATCCAGATGTAGTGAGGTTTCAGAACCTCCACTGTCAAAGTCTACAAGAGTTCACCAGAGCATCAATGACATCATGTTCCCTTTGGTCAAAAGTCCACGTGGCAATTAACTGGAATTTAACCATTAATCTACTAGAAAATCGTAACATCATTAATAACGAAGTGATTCAATGTCTCTGATTGAAATGATTGGCTAATTTCACACTCTGGGGGGATGATGATGGGGATCAGTGCAGAAAATTGGCCGTCTTCATCAGTGTGTGCTGACCTCCTGCACTCCCTCAACCTCGCCATGTTATTTTCTGCAATAAAAAATATTAATATTTTGAGAGTGTCCTGACAATAATTGCCCTCAAATCAGGTTTATGGGACAGTGTTTATTTGGGAGTTGTGGTTAACCTCGGTGAAGGTCGCTTATTTCAGCTGCCTTTCTCCATTTTCAGCCTTGTTGTGGCCTTGTATTGCTTTTGCTGAATCCTATCAGCCTCACCATTACCCACGAGGCTTTGTAATTTCACTCGATTGGAGCCAGCGCTGGTGGCGAGCGAAAGGAAATTGCAGGGTCACAGCCGAGAAAGCAAAAAGTACCAGACAGAACGAGTGTGTGCTACTTTGTTTGGCTCTTGTTTAACATTTTTAAATAAAGCTCGTTGAAATTCATGATAGGTCGCTCTTTTGTTCTCTTTCTCTCTCTCTCACACACACACACACTCTCTCTCTCTCACTCTCTCTCACTCTCTGTCCCTCTCCTTGGTGTAAACAAGAACCAGGGTTTTATAAAGTCTAAAAGAAATTTCTCTTCGTTATGAGCCGTAATCTGGCAGCCGAAGAAAAATGTAGCAACCGTGCAAGTGTTAAATTCCTCTAATAGCCAAAATCTAATAGCGATAAACAGCTAACGAGCTCAGATATGATATACTAGCTGGAGGACTAAACATTATTGAATGAATATAAATGAAGTTCGCCCCAAGTGAACTGCACACTACAGAAAAACCAGCATTAACAACAATCTAAAGAGTCGAAAGATGTCTATTGTCTCTGGAACAAAGACGACAGGAAGAAGAAGATGACTCTCGATCTTCTCATTTGCAGAAAAGACATTATACTTTAAATGCCCATTAAAATGGCAGCCAATTAAATATGATTTGGGTTCGGAGGTTTATAGCATTCTCATAGACATATTATAAACCACTTCTTCAGAGAACAGTCATTGTGTATCTGTCAGTCACTCGTCTCATTCCTGACACCCAACAAAAAACATTCAGGTTACTGGAGAATTTGATTGGCGGCCCATTATCTACCGCTCCAATGATTTATTTTCCAAATGACAAGCTGTTCCATATTATTTCGTCTCTGTGCGCTTCAACAATGCAAACAGCATATGGAGCTCATCTCATTAATGCCAGCTTCATCCATTAATCACTTCATACATACTAGCATGTAATAATCTGGATTTAATGAGATATCAGCATGCCATGACAGACGACACAGCTCCGTCAGTGTTTGCAAGATGGTACCAGGAGACAAGCTGTCGGGTGGAGGGGATAAATGTTTGTCCAGCTGAGTAGCCATCCATGCTTGGATTTGTACTTCCTTCCTCCATCCATCCATTCATCCTTCCATCTGTCCATTCATCCATCCATTCATCCATCCATCCAGCTTTCCATTCATCCATCAATCCATCAGTAGACCCATCAGTCCATCCATTCATCCATCTATCTATCCATACTTCCATCCATCCATCCATCAATCAGTGCACCCATCAATCCACTCATCCATCCTTCCATCCATCCATCCATCAGTGCACCCATCAATCCATCCTTCCAACCATCCATCCATCCATCCATCCATAAGTGCACCCATCAATCCATCCATCCATCCTTCAATCCACCTATCCATCTGTGTAACCATCAATCCATCATGCATATATCCATTCATCTATCCATCCTTCCATCCATGCATCCATTCATCCAACAATCTATCAATCTGTACCTTCACCAATCTATATGAATGCCCACCTGTTCTTATGTATCAGTTTATTCATCTATCCATAAACGTATTTAAAGGTTCATCTGTTTATCAATCCACCCAGCTGGTAGTCTGTCCTTCCATGCAAATTTATCCATCCATCTATGCATCCCACAGTACATGAATCCATTCATCTGTTCACCATCTGCATCCTGACAAGCCATCCAATGGCAAACACTTTTATCTGTTTCAGATGGAACTGAAACACTGAAAGTTTAAAAAATTTTTGTTTTCAAATAAAATGACGATGATGAATAAAATTAGTGCTGTTTCAAATAATTATAAAACTATTTTTCTATCCACACTTTTCCTGTACCCCAGATGAACATTCGGGCATGCTGGGAGTCCATGCATGTCTGTAATAAAGCCGTGTAAAAAAGCATTGTTTGGAGACACTTCGCTTTACTTCACTTTATCGTGATGTCACTAATCTGGAGGGTTTTTTAAGGATCAGGACACAAGACCTGGTTAAAACAATGATCAGACTGTCTTTATTTTCCTTTTTATGAGCTGAAGATGAAATCAAAGCACTTCATTCCATCAAAAACTCTACCCTCTGGATTGCAATGTAATTGCATCACACTCAAAGCATGTACTCACTCTAAACGTCCCTACTTATATATACTGTCTGGATTCCAGGAGGGCTGAAGCTTTGCTTTCTTTTTTCTGCTAAAGCTGCTTATTGAAGAGAGATGTGAACATTAGCGGATGTGCTAAATCATGCGGGTGTTTGTAAGAAAGAAATCAGAGAACCTGCTCTTTGATCTTCTCTCATGGGAGGCTTTGAGACTAGTCCTGCTGCACGGCCATCCATATCCATATCCATATTATGCTTGGTGATATCCTGGTCAGTGATTGGATTTAATGAACCGTTCATTGGTTCTGCAAAAGATCCAAAGATTATTAGATAAAAACCGAGGACTTCCAGACAGACACTGTTGGTCCATGAGGAAGACCTTTTGTGCACAACTCACTTTACATTTCATTAATTCATTCATCCTGAGTAGATCTGGTGCTCCTTCACATCACGTTAAGGTGGTCAGGGCATCTGATTAGAATATCTCCTGGCAAACTTTCTTTGGAGATGTTTTTGGCATGAGCTTGGCCATGAGCTTTTGGGGGAAGACCTAGGGAGGCTACATATCCCATCTGCATTTGGGGATGCCTTGAGATCACCCAGGAAGAGCTGGAAAATGTTGCTGGGGAGAGGGACGTCCCGGTCCTGGATAAGTGGAAGAAAATGAATGAGTGGAGGATCTCCATGGCTTGTTCCTGTCTAGGAAACTTTATTCTTTTAATAGAAAGCTAATATTCAAGTATAAAGTTTATACAATTCATTTTTAAAATTGTAATCATAATCATATTTCTAGTGATGCAGACAATCAGGAAACTGGTCCAAAAGGGTAGGGTTAAAGGCTACCAGCAGCTGAGAGGGCATGGGAAATGATTGAGATGTCACTAGAGGGGGGATGGCATACACTCTTCTTCCTGTCACTTACAGAGATCAACAGCTAAACCTGGGTGTCTGTGAGCTCCTACGTACACAAAGGTGGATAGTGCTTTCCCTTCCAGTTTGTTAGGCCACCTCCAAATGCACATGCACACCAGTTTGTATAGATCTGTGTGGCAGCATCACATGTCACAGAGGAAGCATGTGCTTTCTTATGCCTCCTACCTGTCCTGCCAGTGTGTCACATGACCTACACACTCTGTAATGATGTCACAGAGGGGGTGCTACCACCCTGGGACATTGCACCCACACAGCTTTGCACACCAGCGCCACTAAGGCAGATACATCACTTCGAATGTGACTTCATTGGATTTAATACAAACAGATTTATATAAAATGGTAAGAGTGCTAACCCCACCCCTCATTGGAAACTTTATTCTAACCAGATATACATATCTTTTCATTGACAGTTGACTTCATAAAAATGTGCAATAAGAAGACAGCGAGCACACAAACTACACCCCGAACGATTTCCAGTGAAGTACAACCACAGGCAGTGTAATTTCATCCGGCTTCGTCAGTGTCATGGTTTCACTGCCAATATCGTTCCATCATCGCCCCTCGATCAGCCACCTCCACAGATATGCACGAGTCCTGTATCATCCTGTTGATGATATTCAAAATGACATTTTATTTATAGAGAACGTCAGCGCTGGAGGAAGACTGAAGCTCGTAGGGATGGAAATTGAAAAATGAACAGCGCTTTGTTATTACCAAATGCATAAATGCATTGAAATTCATGAGATTCATCTGTCGGGGCCTGGAGAAGAAACGTCTCTAAGTGTCTCCTTATCGAGAATCCCGAAACCTGGTAATTCACTCAGAATGAGCTGTTATGATAATAATGGATTTTTTGGTGGGTGTTGCTTCAGCGTCAAGTTAACTGCTGGGTTATGGGACTAGAAATTACCATAATTACTGGAGTTGGGTGTGCATTAAAAAAAAAAAAGCTAAAGCAAAAGTTGTACTTCATAAAATACAGCAGTAAGCAGCGATTCCAAGAAAGGAGAGTAATGAAGCGTAAGAGTGGTGATGAACAGGAATGATGAGGATGAATGATGAAGAGTGATGGAGAGGAGATGATGTCACAGAGAGCGGTTGGAATCTGCAAAGATGTTAAAGAGAAGGGTTTTTGGAAGAGGAGTGATGAAGAGGAAGACGAGTGATGAAGGCAAGTGTAAAAGAGAAGGGATGAAGGGAAGTGGTGAAGGGAAGTGCGGAAAAGGAAGAGGAGAGATATAAAGGAGTGATGAAGAAGAGGAGTGATAGAGCAAAGTAATGAAGAGGAAGATGAGTGATAGAGCAAAGTGAGGAAGAGGAAGAAGAGTGATGAAGAGGAGGATGAGTAATGAAGAAAAGTGATGAAGCAAAGTGATGAAGAGGAGTGATTATGATGAAGATGAGTAATGAAGAGGAGTGATGAAAAGGAGGGATGAAGAGGAGTGATTATGATGAAGAGGAAGGTTATAATAACAATAACTTTTTTTTTTTTTAATTTTGAGATGTGGCTGCAGCTGCTGCCAGAAAATATGTGAAAGCTGCGTGCTGTGTACACAGTTTACACAGGTTTCTAAGTAGCTGTGGCAAAACAGATGTTGATAAATCAAAGAATCAAAGCATATATGCTCTAACTGTAATCATTATTGTGGGGTTTTAGCTAAGCTTTATACCAAAGCTATTAATGAGGGCCGGGTCATGAAAACAATCCCAAATGAGGGGAGGAGAGCAGATACTTCAAGAGGAGGTTGGTCCGCTACAACAGGATGTGACAAAGGGAGGAGGGGCAAACGTGGTGAAAAAACAGTCTGTGTGTGTGTGCGTGTGTGTGTGTGTGTGTGTGTGTGTGTGTGTGTGTGTGTGTGTGTGGTGGTCTGAAAACCAATCCAATTGTAGTCAGCTGATATTTCCAGGTATTTAACAGTTTTATACAACCCCTGGCAAAAATTGTGGACTCACCGCACTTCAAGGATGTTCACTGAGCTCTTTCACGTTGTAGTACAAAAAACAAATCACAGATGAGACAAAAATTTTTTCGGCTTAATAGCTGTACATTTTTGTTTTGCAAAATATACATCAACCTAATTAAATTCTTTTTAATTAATGTATTTTTTTAATCCAAATTAGTTTATGATTAGGGCAGTGGTGGCTCAGTGGCTGAAGCTTCAGCACCACCAAGCTGCCACTGTTGGGCCCTTGATCAAGGCCCTTAACCCTCACTTGCTCAGCTGTGTAAAAATGATATATTTAAGTCGCTCTGGATAAAGGCGTCTGCCAAATGCCAAAAATGTGAAATGTGAAACAGTTGTGACACAGAACCATCCAAAATTATTAATTTAAGTTTTTTTTTATTTATTATTATTATTTTTAAATAATTATTCATTTAATAATACAGGTTTTTAAAAAACTTTTTAAATAAACAGAGTAGCCAACTCAAAGCACCAACTGAATAGCCCGGCTCTACACATATTTAGATACACATACATATAATATATATAATATAATACATATATAATACAATAATATATAATAATATTATATAACCTATTATATAAAATTATATATAATAATAATATAATATATATAATACATATAACATATTATGTACATATTTATTCTATTACATACTACATCTGTCTGTCTGGAGCCAAAGAAAGAGTCAATGTGTGTGCATGACTTGTTTTTTTGTTTTAACGTGCTGCAGGTGTGTGCATGAGGTGCAGAACACAGCTGGTCATTGCCATAGAGATTAAGCTGGCAGCTAGTGACAGTTACACATACATTTTTAAGTGAAAAAGGCAGTGGAAAATGTCTCACTTTTGGACTGATTTGAAAAACGTTTTTCCCATAGCAATGAGACCAACAGAGTTTGAGATCCAAGAATTTGGTGATATAAATTATTTCACTGTACTGTAAAAAGTGTTTAAACAGTCACAATTTAAAAATTACCTTCATGATGATTTTAAATTACTTTAAAAAGCTCTATTTTGTATTGACTTCAATATAGAATTTCCCAGTACAGCTGTCAGTCAGAGGCTCACCTTTTAACTTGTACAAGTGCTGTTGATTAGTTACATGGTCAGAACCAGCACACAGTTTCCTCCCTTTTGGTGTAAAATGTGTTGGTGTAGATTAAAAATTATGGGAGTAGGAGCGAGTTAAATAAACTTTTTCACAGATAATGTTTTCTTTTGTCACACTCTAGGATGACATCACACACTCAAGCCCAGAACATTTCACGCAAAAGACACCTATTACAAATACACAAACAGACTCAGAAATCCTTATGACACTTGATCAAAGATTAACAGAAAACCGTAAAAGGTAGCAAAAAGCCGTTTTGTCCATCGAAATGTAGACTTCAGTGTCTATGTTTTAAAAGTTCAAGTTTCTATATGAAAGTATGGCTTCTTGGCGAGGCGTCAAAATGAGTGTTATGGTTTGAACCTCAATGAACTACCAGGACCCAAAAGCATACCCGGAGACACAAGGGAAGTTAAAATATTTATTAAACAGAAATCGGAGAGTGGGGAGAATCAGGGACCCAGAGGGGTGAGTTCGCTGGTTGAGCAATCCGTAAGAGAGCATATCCTGTGTCGCAGAGATGGGGTGGAAGCGCGGAGTGAGTAATCCAGAAGAGAGTGTATCCTTCGTCGCAAAGATGGGGCGGAAGCGCTGGGGCTTGAGGAGGCACGCGTAGGCAGGAAGAATACTCTGGCGCCAGAGATGCCTCCTCGCGGGGTTTAAATGCTGACAGTGATTGCTGGGGATCCGGAGCTGGTGTGCAGGAGTGGGTGGAGCCAGTGCCGGTGGGAGCCACCCCATCTCTGAAAACAACATGCACAAAACACACGCAGGAAAACAAAGACCACACAACCCGAACAAGGATGCCATCACCACAGGGAGTTTTATGATCGTTTGTTGACCATTCATTGCGATGTGTTTTTGGCTAATTATGTCACCACTGTAACGCAAAACACCAATATAATTAATAGCACACTTCACAGCACCAAGACACACATTTTGATATATACATTGAATAGGTGCACTTTGCCGTTCAGGCTGCATTAAGCGCGACGGAAGAAGATAAAGAAGAAAATAAAGAGCTCCATTTTTCTAGGGTGAATAGTAATATGTGTCTGCTCTTAAGCAGCCACATACTACTACTACTACTACTACTACTACTACTACTAATAATAATAATAATAATAATAGTATTCAAATTAATAATAATAATAACAATAACAATAATAATAATAATAATAGTAATAATAATAATTATAATATAATAATAAAATAATTATAGTCTGAATTGGAAAGGGACACAGAATAAAGGATTTGCTTGCCTCAGTAACTCATCAGTGAGTGACATTTTCTTGGTTCACTATCCAATTTTCCCCTTTTTTCCTGTTATTTGTCAAAATGTGAGATGGAAAATTGATCTTATGAGGTAATGGAAAGCTTCGCTGTTCATGACACGTGCACAACAGAGCTGCTGACAGAAACATAAGGCTAAAAAGACAGAATTGTAAGCTTTGCCTACAAAAAGTGGCAATAACGTCCATCATACTGATCAGTGGGAGAATTTATTAATATGCCGTTAAAAAAAGGGTTTTTCATCTCTCTCTTCTGTCTCCTACTGTCTCTCTCTCACACACTCTCTCTCTCTACTGTTTTTCTCTCTCTTTTTCTCTCTACCATCTCTAACTGTTTCTCTCTCTCTCTCTCTCTCTCTCTCTCTCTCTATATATATATATATATATATATATATATATATATATATATATATATATATATACCCTCTCTGACTGTTTCTCTCTCTTTCTCTCTCTGTCCTCTCTACCTTTCTGTCTGTCTCTCTCTACCTTTCTGTCTCCCTCTTTAACTTTCTCTCTCTCTCTCTCTCCCTCTGTCTGTCTCTCTACCTTTCTGCTTGTCTCTCTCTCTTTCTCCTCTCTCTACCTTTCTGTCTCCCTCTTTAACTTTCTCTCTCTCTCTCTCTCTCTGTCTGCTCTCTACCTTTCTGCCTGTCTCGCTCTCTTTCTCCTCTCTCTACCTTTCCGTCTCCTTCTTTACCTTTCTGTTTCTCTCTTTCTCTGTCTCTCTTTCTACCTTTCTATCTCTCTCTCTCTCTCTCTGTCTGTCTCTCTACCATCTCTGACTGTTTCTCTCTCTTTCTCTTTCTTTACCTTTTAATTTGTACTCTTCTGGGAACATTGGAAAACAAAAAAAGTGATTTTGAAACTCTGAGACAATGGTGGGATGTTGGAAAGATTAACATTAATACTGTTCTGTCAACAGTATACTGCCATGTTAAGCACCAGAGCAAAGCGTACTATAAAACACTCGAAAAAGAGATACACTCTATTCAGCTCAAGATGACAACTTTGAATGATCCCAGCCTACTAATAACTCTACAACAAAAGAGAAAGGAGCTCGGGACTTATCTTGATGAGAAGGTAAAGGGAGAGTTAGTGAGATCTCGATTCACGACCCTTGTGGATATGGACTCTCCGAGCACCTTCTTTTTTTAACCTTGAACATTCAACAGCTCAACATAAACAGATGATCTGTCTCTGCCTACCTGAAGGCAGAGTGACCACTCAGATTGGTGCAGTTGATTTTTATTCCACCCTGTACAGTGCAGAGAAATGCTACTCGGACTGCACTGCACAACTTTTACATGGACTTCCTCGGATGGATGCTGAATCAACTGCAGCTCTGAATTGTGACATCACACTGGAGGAGCTCACCACTGCAGTAAGTCAGCTCGCTTCAGGATGGTCACCTGGTGTTGATGGATTACCATCGGACCTTTATAAATGCTTTTGGAACTGCATTGGGAGTGATTTTTATGAAGTTTTCGTCGAGTGCAGCAGTTTATTTTTTTTCCACTTCCCGTCAAAGTGCTGTCTTTACTGCCAAAAAAGGGGGACTTCTCTCTCTTAAAAAATTTGAGACCAGTTGCACTCTTAACGACGGATTACAAAATAATTTCAAAATGCTTAGCTAATGGGCTGAAGTAATATCCCCATATGATAGTGGACAAAGACCAAACATACTGTATTCCAGGCAGATCAATCTTAGATAACCTGTTTCTTGTTCTTGTTGACATATGCAAAACTTTTGATAAAACTGTTGGTCTAATTTCTCTGGATCAGGAAAAAGCGTAAACTGGGATAAAAGTGATGCTTTATGGGCTGGTCAGGAATCACCAGGGCGTTTACCAAGGCTACCCCAATAACATTAATTGGGGTTGGAAGGGGTTAAAAATGATGGGTGTCTTTTTAGGAACAGATGACTTTCAGAAGCAAAATTGGGAGGGTGTAGCGGAGAGGGTTTGCACCAAATAGTCTAAATGGAAATGAATGCTACCCCAGCTGTCCTCCAGGGAATGAGTTTTAGTTGCCAATAATCTGGCCACTTCCACTTTGTGGCACAGAATGAGTGTACTTCAACCACCGGCAGGACTTGTTCAAGAGGTGCAGCAGCAGTTGGTGAGTTTCTTCTGGTCAGGTCAGCACTGGGTCAGAGCGTCTGTACTTTACTTACCTGTACAAGAAGGTGGACAGGGCCTGGTGGACATCAGGTCCAGGATAATGACTTTCAGACTTCAGGCCGCTCAGAGACTGGTATACCAGAGGAACTTTGCCTGGCAGGATACAGCTATACTATGCTTCTGAAAAGAGCAGGAGGAATGGGGTTTGACAAGCACCTCTTTCTCATGAAGCTACAAGAAGTCGACCTGGTGGAGCTCACACCATTTTACAGATCCATGTTGGAGGCGTGAAAGGTGTGCTCTCTTTCAAGGATGCCTGAAACAACAGCTGGAACGTGGTTTCTGGAAGAGCATTTGTTCAACAACCCCTTTCTACAATCAAGGCTGTTGTCTTCAGCGAGGTTATGCTCAAGTTTAAGGACTGCCGGATGCATGAAAGTGGCTCACTTAGTGGGCATCGACCCAGCAGCTTTTGCGGAAAGGACTGGAATTAAATCACGCCGAATACTGGGTCAATTAAGAGCAGAGATATGGACGTCACTGCCTCCAGAGCATCAAGAGTTCCTGGAGAGATCACAGGCCATTGTTCAATGGAGAGAGGGAGACCAATATGACTTCCCTACACTTGGCACCAGTGCTGCTGTGGAGGGGTGGAGAGAGCAGGAGAGGTTAATCCTATCTTTCCCAACTCCAGTACTGAGCACCTTTGAGATGGCCGGGAAGAAAGCTCTCTACACTCTCTGTGTGAAGGTGTGTCATGCACGGTCCTGGAAGGGAAATCCAGCCAGTAGATGGAGTTTTTTGGTAACAAATCTTTCCCTAAATGCTGCTGGCAGTCCCTACACAAAGGCCCAATCAACAAACGAACGGGCAACCTCCAATGGTAGATAGTACATGGGGCGATAGCCACGAACAGACATCGGGTGCATCTCAATCCGGAGAGTCTCTGTTTCACCTTTCTGTGGAGTGGAAGCGGCTTGAGAATCTTTTCTTACTGTTAGAGCATTGGTTCTCAGTAGAGATGTGACATTCATGAATGAATCGATTCTTTTGAACAGCTCAGTTAAATGACCGATGAGAACCGAGTCACGGTAGTGAGCAGTTCGTTTGAGATCCAATCATTTTTATATACAAATTGCCAACGCTGTCTTCATGTGACACATGTGACATGGAAGTCTGATGTCCGACTTGCTGAATTCACCTGAATGCATCGCAGAGCAGCTCTGGGGAGGAGCTAACGGTAATGCAGGACCAGGGCAGTAAACACTGCGGTACAAGAGGAGAATTATTAATGAGCGCTGCCGAACTCGGGGGGAGAAAAAAACCCCAGAAAAACGCTCCATTGAGACGCGGAATCGAAGCAGCATTTGGATGCACTTTTCTGTTGATGGCCAAGGTATGGCAAAATGCAATATTTACCAGAAAAATCCATCTTTCAAGTCTGGGTCTACAAACAATTTACACCGGCACTTAAAAAAATCAACACCCGTCAGTAATTGTGTAAATGCTTTTTACGGAAAGTATTCTATGGAAACAAATATTGTGAGTTTCAACCTTGACTAAAATTTGCACTGATGTTTTGGAAGGAACGGCTTCTCAAGATCCGGCTCCCTTCAAAGAGCCATAAATCCCATCTCTGGTTCTCAGTTCTAGGAGGCTCATTTTCTTTGCGGTGTTTCATTTTTGGGCCGAAATATGTAGTGAGAGAGAAGGATAGTTTTGCTGAACTTTCTGTCTGAAACAGCAAAATTAACCATTTGGATATCAAGGAGGAACAAAATGTTAGACAAGGCTGCAATAGATGTGGTGGCGATGTTTAAGGGCCCAGTGGCTGCAAGGCTCAAAATAGAACATGCGTACTATGCTCTATTGGGGAAGCTACCCGTGTTTACCTGTACATGGGGGATAAACGACTTATTATGTACTGTTATTGAGGAAAATTCTGATCTGCTGCTGAATTTTTGACTTTTAGATGTCAAATGTTACAATGTCTTTGCTTTCTTTTTTTTTTTTTTGGTTTTCTAAGTAGTGTATAACTAGGAGTTTTTTTGTTTAGTTGTTTGTGCTTTTATTTATTTTTCTTTTTTCTTTGTTTCTCTTCATTTATTGGATTTAGACTGGTTGTATAAAATGATGTAGCTTTATGGTGTGAATTTTTGTTTTTTATTAAAGGATTTTTAAAAATAAAAAAAAATCTCTCTACCATTCAGTCTCTTTTTATCTCTCTAACTTTCTGCCCCCCCCCCTCTCTATCACTGACTCTCCTCTCTTTCTCTATCTTTCTGTCTCTCTCTACCTTTCTGTCTCCCTTTTTACCCCCCCCCTCTCTCTATATATATATATATATATATATATACCTTTTCATCTGCCTCTTTCCCTTTCTCTCTCCTTTTTAGTCTTTCTCCCTCTCTCTCATATATCTTTCTATCTGTCTTGCTCTCTCTCTACCTTTCTGTCGCTCTCTTTTTCTCTCCCTCTACCTTTCTGTCTCTTTACATTTACATTTACAGCATTTAGCAGACGCTCTTATCCAGAACAACTTACAGAAGTGCTTCAAAGTCATTATCAGTGAATATATTCTTATACTGGTTCAGGACACAGACTAAGTATACCATCAGTCAAGAACTCAGTGGATAGGTGTTGTGTGCAGGAATTTTTTATTTTATTTATTATTTTTTTGGTGTGTGTGTGTGTGTGTATAAAATAGTGCTAGTCTAAGTACTGCTGAAAAAGGTAGGCTTTCAGCCGTCGTTTGAAGATACCCAGTGACTCAGCTGTCCGAACATCAAGAGGAAGTTCATTCCACCATCTTAGAGCCAAAACAGAGAATAGTGTAGATACATTTCTCCCATGACCCTTGGTAGAAAGAGGGACCAGTCGAGCAGTCTTTCACTCTCTCAATCTACTAATCTATAATATACTAATTATCTCTCTCTCTATCTGTTATTAGTGATAACTTTATCTGTGAAAGGTGTACACTAGGTATCTTTCTGATGGAGATTGTTACATAACAAGTGTGCATCCAGACTTTGGAGGGGGCTTGTGAGAGTGAGAGTAGCGTTGTTCCTGCAGTGGAAAGTCTGGGTGCCTTAGGCGGAGATAGTAACCCCCCTCCTCCAGCATCAGAGCCCTCACAGCGGGGTGAATGGGTGACAACTCGGCAGCATACTTGCAAAGCCAAAGCTAACGCTGGGGCTCGCCCACGGGAGCAACACTCGTCTTCGCTTCATGTGTTGAACAGGTTTGCTCTCCTCAGTGAGACACCTACTCAGAAACCTGAAAGAGCTCTGGTTATACTGGAATCTTCAGAATACTTTTTTTGATCCTGGAGGAAATAGGAAGCTCTATTTAAAGACATGTGAAACTAGCTAGTCCTTTAGGGGCACCAGCAGCACTAGTTAGGTGAATCAAGACCCAGACCCAGGAGCCAGAGTGCCGGACATAGCAGGTTATCCTAGGTTATTAGGCGAGAGCAGGTTCTCTAAGAGAGTTATACATGCTGGAGTTAATGACATATGCCTTCGTCAGTCAGAGGTTACTAAGAGTATCTAGATTATAGAGGTGTAGAAATTAGCGAAGGCAATGTCAGATGCTGTAAAATGCTCTGGCCCTATCAAAATACAGCGTGGTGACATAGTTTACAGCAGACTATGGTCGCTGAACTGCAGTATGTCCAAGTGGTGTTACAAAAATGAAGTGGGCTTTATAGATAATTGGAGTACTTTTGAGGGTAAACATGGCCTGATAGGGCGAGACGGTATCCACCCCACTCGGGAAGGTGCAGCATAGCACATAGTCTAAGAACAAGACTAGTCAGTCAGTGTCTATCCAGAGTCAAGGCCAGAGAGCAGACAAACAGGCTAATCCGAGCATCTGCTAGCTGCACAGAGTCGTCACTCAAGGTCAAGTTCAATGCTATAGAAACTGTGTCTCTGTGTTCCCTGAACTTAATAAAAGTTAAATAAACTAAATAAAGTAAAAACACTCTTATGTAAGTAATCTTATTAACATAAATTTAAATTATACTGAATCTACAGCCAGCACCTTTGATCTAAAAAAAGGATTGTTAAATGTTGGATCTCTTATATCTAAAGCACTTATTGTTAATGAATCATTACTGATCAGGAGTTTAGTGTAATGTGTTTAACAGAAACATGGATAAAACCCAATGAGTATGTAGCTTTAAATGGATCGAGTTTTTACAGTTATATACACCAACCTCGTCTAACTGCCAGAGGAAGATGTGAGGTCCCGCTCTCTCCTCTCCCGTGTGTGTGTCTTTCATTGCAGGCTTCGCCCTGATTAGTTCACCTGTTCCTCATCTCCACCGGAGGATGAAGGGGGGCCGCTTACCTTGTCCCGATGGCCAGATTGTCTTGTGCCGTCATTAATTGAGCGCTGCGTATTCGCGAAGAGAGCTTGTGCTGTAATAGAAAGAAGACGTATCTCAGTGTACGCACAGCAATCCAGCCGTATTTCCATTGTGTTCATGTTCCACGTTTTCGGTGTCCTAAAAAAGGATCCTTGTTTGCACTTTATCCTGACCTTATCGTCTCTGTCCTGCATTTGGGTCTATCTGTTCATAGTATCGCCATAACAGAAGAGCCATAGCAGTAATTTATTCTGATTATCTAGGCCTTATACAAAAATCTAGACATACATTTAATGCATTTGAAATTCTATATACTGACATAAAAATATGCCTATGCAGCTGATTCCTTTAATTATTATTTACAGACCCCCAGAGCCATACTCTGAATTCCTCTGTGAATTTGCGACTTAATTTCCAACCTGGTTGTTTTTTTAGATAAAGCTTTAATTGTTGGTGACTTGAATATTCATTTGGATAATCCAAAGGATCCTTTAAGAACAGCATTCTAGATTCAAATTTAAATTTTATTTGTCACATACAAAATCATACAGAGTACAACACGTAGTAAAATGCTTATTACAACTGTCCTATATTTGAAGAATATAAATCGTTATCAAGAAGAATAAAATATCAATAACTATTTAAAGAAAGAAAAAAACCCACCAATAGTTAAAAGTTAAATATAAATATAAAATATAAAATATATATGTAGTGATGATAAATATTATGATATGTGAAGTGTTGGTGCAGGATGGCTGAGGTCCTTTATTATCCTCCTAGCCTTGGTCCAGCACCACTTGCTGTATATAGTGTCCAGGTCGGGAAGCTTGATATGGGTGGCACACTCTGCTGATCGCACCACCCTCCGGGAAACTTGCCTTTCCTGTTTGGTGCTGTTTCCAAACCAGGCTGTGATATTTCCTGTCAAAATTCTCTCAATGGTACAGGTGTAGAAAGTCTTTTGCACCCTTGAGGGCAGTTTAAAGTCGTTCAGGCATCTAAGATGATAAAGACGCTGCTGGCCTTCTTCACCAGGGTGTTAACATGACAGGGCCATGTCAGGTCCTGTGTGATGTAAACACCTAGGTACCGGCAACTGTCCACTCTCTCCACTGGGGTCCCATTAATAGTAAGGGGATAGTAATTCCTCTCCTGCTTTGTGCTGAAGTCCACTATCAGCTCCTTATTCTTGCTGACATTTAGGAGGAGATTGTTGTCCTGGCACCATAATTCCAGGATTCTAACCTCCTCTTGGTAGGCTGTCTCATCGTTGTTAGAGATCATGTCAACTTAATGATGTTGGTGGAGCTGGAAGACACAGTCGTAGGTATACAGAGAGTACAGCAGGGGGGGTCAGAACACAGCCCTGGGCCCAACTGTACCGCTTGTGGTCTGTCTGTCAGGAAGTTAGAGATCCAGCGACACAGGGATGGGCTGAGTGGTGAGTGGTGAGTATGGAGGAAATTTATGGTGTTAAACACTTAACTCTAGTCAACAAACAGCATTTTGACATAATTCTCCTTTCTGCTGTTCAGATGGCTCAGGGCTGAATGATGGAGGTGTGCGATGATGTCCTCAGTAGACCGGTTGGGACGGTACGCAAACTGTAGTGGGTACAGGGTGGCCGGTTGTTCAGGCAGGCGGGCTGGAGTTTCATGAGGACCCAAACAATGATTGACTGTTTGACATGTCGGGGTTATAGACTCCTGGGAGAGGTTGAATATCACAGTGGACAACGGAGCAAGGTCATTGGCACAGGCCTTCATGACCCAACCCATGATGCCATCTGGTCCTGCTGCCTTTCTTGTATTCACTCTCCTGAATGCATTTCTCATGTCATGCTCCTGTTACGGCGATACTATGAACAGATAGACCCAAATGCAGGACAGAGACGATAAGATCAGGTTAAAGTGCAAACACTGATTCTTTATTAGAATAACGCGGATAACGTGGAACATGAAACTGTGGAATAACGGCTGGGCGACGGTGCGTACACTTAGATACGTCTTCTCTCTATGACGGCACAAGCTCACTCGGAGAATACGTGAGCACTCATTCAATGACGGACCAAGCTCTCTTTGTGAATACGCAGACGCTCATTCAATGATGGCCCAAGACGATCAGGCAATCGGGACAAGGTAAGCAGCCCCCTTTTATCCTCTGGTGGGGATGAGGAACAGGTGAGCTAATCAGGGCGGAGCCTGTAATCAGAGAAACACACACGGGAGAGGAGAGAGCAGATCAAACAGACAGACATGACTAAAGCCTTCGGCGGGACCTCACAGCTCCCAGATGATGAATGAATTAACCTCTACTGTATACTCCAGAAGTGTGCTGCCCATAGTGCTGTTAGCACTGCTAACGCTGTTAGCGCTGTAAGCTGCAGACTTAAAGTGAGCATAAAAGGTGTTTAGCTCGTTTGCCAAAGAAGCATCTGCATTCACCGATCTGGAAGATGGTGTTTTGTAGTCTGTCATAGTTCTTAATTCCTACCACAGACTCCTAGAGCCACTCTGTTGAAATGGGACTCTTGTTTCTGTCCATAGCGCTCCTTCGCCTCCTTTACCACCTGCGCACGTTGTAGGATGCAGTCTTATACTCTTTCTTGTTTCCACTGGCGAGCCCGTGTTATATGCAGTGGAACAAGATCTCATAGCACTGCGGACAGATTTGTCCACCAACAGCTTCTGTTTAGGAAACTTTCCGATGATAGTCTTGTGAAGTGTGTCATCCACTAGTTTCCCGATAAATCCCACAACCACTTCCATAAACATGTTGATGTCATCAAAGCTGCGTTGAAACGTCCCAGTCTGTGGGATACTGCTTCAGGTCACATCCTTTGTTCTTCCTCAGGATCTCTTTCGGCCCGCTTGGTTACGGGGTTAAAAATGTGGAGTGTAATTGTGAGTACATTGTACACCAATAGAAATAAGATTATCTCTGTTGTAACCATGAATTAAAAATTAACTTGAATAACAAAAACAAGGAAAAAGGTGGTAGGAGCGTTCATGACGGCAGCCGACTTTGCCAGCACTTGAAGTGGAAAGTAAATCATGAAGGGGTAAATCAGAATTTAATAGGACCCACTCTTAATGCTGGCCACACTGTAGATTTAATACTAACTTCTGGATTAATTATTAAAAATATAGTCAATATTTAATCCAGAAGTTAGTATTAAATCTAGAGTATATATGGAATATTATTAATAAATATTAATAAAACTTATTTTTTATACTTATATATAAATTAATAATAAATAATTAATAATATTATTAATAAATATTAATAAAACTTATTTTTTATACTTATATATAAATTAATAATAAATAATTAATAATATTA
>JAOUQZ010000032.1:10664495-10686630 GCA_028564935.1 Neosilurus hyrtlii | reverse complement strand
TATATATATATTTATTTGTTTGTTTGTTTTATTATTATTATTATTTAATTTATATTTTTTTCTTCTCTCTGTGTGACTGTGTATTCATTACTTTGGTGGATGTTATGATACGTTTGTAATATGTCTCTTTGATTTGGTTATTATTTAACAAACTCTTGATTAATGTCAGCTCTGTTTTTGTGTAAAAGCCGCAAGAAATTTGCTGGTGTATTTATGTACAAATGTAACAGTTTAATGTCTTGTGATAGTTTGGTTTGACGGGTCGTTGCTTTATATCTACAGTGTTGTTATCTCTTCTTTCTTCTTTTCACTTTCTCTTTCGCTTTTGTTTGCTGTCTTCTTTCTTTCTCTGTCCCCTCCAGTCAGGTCCAGCAAGATTCCATAGATTCCATTACACAAATCAACAGTAAATAAATAAATGAATCAGATTATCAAGAGGAGCCTTATATCCATAAACCTCCCCTTGGAAAAGCAAATGTGTTTGGCACAACACTGCAAACAGACAGCCATTCTGCTTGCTACGATGCTGGACAGGGCAGGTTAAAAGAAAAAACAAAATAAAAAAACAAAAAAAAAACAATGAAGCTAGGCATTTAGACAAATATTTGCTTGCTTCTAAAATAATACGATTACAAACATTGACCTTAAGGTTTAAGTTAGTGAGGACTGCTAGTTCACAACAGGATTAGCCACTAGGCTAAACACATTGTCATTCACAAATGCCAGTAAGGCTATTTAACATGCATGCTATATTTTAATGAGTTTTTGTAGAGGGCTCATTTAGTTTGTAGCAGTTAAGGGAAAATGAGATTAGCCATCAGGGCAAGTACATTTGCTAGCTCCAAAAAAAACAAAAAAACAAATGAAATGCATGTCTCTACAAGATTTTATTGTAGATTGTTTATTAGTTAGCTTGAAAAATTTTATGAATAAATCTTGTAATGAATTTGTTCTTTAAATTGGAATAAAATAAAAAGTAAAAGACTTTCAAAGGACATTTTATTCCCAACAGATCATAGATAACATAAAAATATTTAAACAGAGAAATCTTTACAATTTTAAGCACAAAATGAGCCCCATACCATCAGAGATGCTGGCTTTTGAACTGAATGCTGATAATACGCTTGAAGGACTCCCTCCTCTTTAGCCTGAAGGAGAGGGGGTAAATGATTACCAAGAAGAATGTCAAATTTGGACTCGCCTGACCAGAGAAAACTTTCCCACTTTGAAACAGTTCATTTCAAAGGAGTTTTGGTCCACAGGACATGATGGTGCTTCTGGGCCATGTTCAAATATGGCTTCCTTTTTGCATGATAGAGCTTTAGTTGGCATCTGTAGATGGCACGGCGGATTGTGTTTACCAACAGTAGCTTCTGGAAGTATTCCTGGGCCCATTAGTAATGTCATTGACGCAATCATGCCGAAGTGTCGTCTGAAGGCCCAAAGACCACGGGCATCCAATACAGGTCTTCGGCCTTGTCCCTTACGCACAGAGATATCTCCAGTTTCTCTGAATCTTCTAATGATTCTCAGGGAAGCAGGCGCCCATTTCAGTCGACTCTGGGTGAGGGCAGAGTACACCCTGGACAGCTCGCCATGCCATCGTAGGGCAGAAACACACTGATGTCATTGCAGCCTACCTTTTACAAAAGTCAGTAATGGTTATTTTGCATGCCTCTCACCACAGACAGTAAGAGACATGACTGGTCTTTGATAACCCAGTTAGCTTCTCTGGGTGGCCAGCAGTGACAACCCGGTGATAGTGTGGCTTAAACCCCTGGCATTGGGATCAGTATTCCAGCACTTTGCCACTGGGCCACCACTGCCCCTCTTTTTATACTTTCTTGCTTTTTCAACAATTTTTTTTCCCTGTGCCAATTTTTTGAGATCTGTAGCAGGCATCAAATTAATATGAGCTCATGTGCATAAAATTGTAAAATTTGTCTGTTTAAGCATTTGTTATGTTATCTATATTCTGTTGTGAATAAAATATTGGCTCATGTGATTTGAAAGTCTTTTAGTTTTCATTTTATTCAAATTTAAAGAACTTCCCAACTTTTCTGAATTGAGTTGTAGATGTCTAGGGCTTCTGTTTAGATGCAAGGACAAAAAAAAAAAGTTGAATTAGCTGTTATCTCTAAAATGTTTACATGAAACTAGTGTATACTTCGACAGTGATGTTTTAATGTAAAATTTGGAAGTATTGTTCAGCTAGGATATAGGCTAATCAAATAGTTAGGATGCAATCAAATTTAAGGTCTTCCATTCATTGGTTCATTTCTTGAAGCACTTAAACCTACTAGGATCACAGAGAGGTTGGAGCCTATCTCAGCTGACCTTAAAAGAAGGTAAGGTACACCCTGAACAGCTCGCTAGACCATTGCTGGGATAACACACAGACACAACTGTGCACATTCACACTCACACCTGGGGTAATTTTAAGCAGCCAATTAGCCTAATGTGCATGTCTTTGGACTATGGGAGGAAACTGGGGTACCCAGATGAAACCCAACCACAGAGAGAAAATGCAGACTCCACATAGAAATGCCCTCGCCCAACCCTGGACTCAAACCCAGGACCTTCTTGCTGTGGTGCTGTTTTATAATTAGCGGTTCACTGAGCAGAGTCATGCCGAAATCATCCACTTGCCTCATTATGTTTGCTAGCTCCAGAAATTCAATGACTGTACTTCAGCTCAGGCAAGCCAAACAATTTCCTTAAACTGACGCTTCTGAGTGTATCATCCATTTCGCTAAATATCTGTTAGATCTGACAAGAGAAAAGAGGGCTTCTTTTTTCTCTCTGAGTCATCCACACAGCATTCGTCAAAGCTTTTAGAGGCAGAAAGAAAACAGACGATTCTGACAATTTTGTGAAATCCTTCCATTTCATTTTCATCCTCAATCCAAACAAAACCTTTTTTTCCCTCTCTGATATTTTAGACATGCACCTCTGAACATCCTCGTTACGGATCATTTCAGAATTCGGCTCTCAAATCAAATGAAGACAGGGTTAGCCAGGTTAGCAAAGGCAACTGTGGCATGCTAATTAGCGCAGTTCACAGAAATACGACTTAGTGTTGGAAGTAAGAGAGAGAGAGAGAGAGAAAGAGAGAGAGAAAGAGAGAGTAAGACGCAACCTTACTGGGTTTATTTAATTGAATGTTTAGCTTGAATTAGCTGTTTTACATTAACGCTAAATCTCAGAAGCATGTTTACTATAGCATTCCTAAATTAGCATTCTTAGCATAATGCTCATTCCTTAATTGGTGTGTTCAATATAGCACTAGTTCCTGCGCTAGTCTGTTTACTACAATGCTAAAACACAATGCATATCATTTTCTCTCAGTGTACTCTCTTCATCATTTGTAGAAGCAGTGAGGAGTGTGTGTGTGTGTGTGTGTGTGTGTGTGTGTGTGTGTGTGTGTGTGTGTGTGTGTGTGTGACAAGGTTTGACATTTTGAAGAACATGTTTATTTCAAACAGCCTGCAGCTAGAACTCCCATTAGTACTCGGCACAGAGAGTGAGATTGGACGCGAGAGTCTGACAGAGAGCGCGAGAGAAAAGGAAAAGAGGAAGAGAAAGAGAGAGGTGTTATGATGTCAGAGCCTCTGGGATGTCAGGAACTAAGGTTAGACCCTTGAGTCCTCATTATGCTTCCTTATCAAACAGTGGCCAAGTGGCAAAAAATAAATAAATAAACATGTATATAAAAAACAAAAAAACCCTCTGTATTGTGATTTAATATTAGTAGTTAGCCTGATGCTGCTAATGTTAGTTTGTGGGGTTAGCTTGTTTACTACTAGTCTTTTTACCATAACATTTTTTAATTAGTCTTTTACTTTAATTAATAATAACTTTAATTGGTCCTTATTTTTAATTAGCATTGTTGACTACATGCTTTTTGAGTTAGGGTACGCACTACAATGCTAGTTTGCTGTTCTCTGTATGGTAATTCTAGTTCCTGGGTTAGAGTGTTAACTTTATTATTAGTTTACTAAAACTATTACTATCTAAGACTACTTTTCTCTTTATTCATTCATCCATTTTCTGAATCCCTTAATCCTTATTACGGTCGCGGGGAGGCTGGCGCCCATCTCAGCCGACTCTGGGCGAGGGCAAAGTACACCCTGGACAGCTTGCCAGGCCATCACAGGGCCAATTAGCATCATTCAGACCAAAATTTTGTTAATGGAGTGCTAATTAATTAGCATTTCATGAATTAATTTAACCTTAATTCAGTCAAATTCATTTGTAGCTTCTTTGAGTCTCCTTTTCGGAAATCGAGTCTATTCTAATTCCTACTTTCAAGATATTGGTTCAGATGAACTTCTCTAACAATGCCCAATGGTGGTAGTTTACTTTTAGCGCTAGGTTTTATTAGCCATTGTGTCTCTTGAATAACGGTGCACTGTGATGTCAGCTGTATTTTTTTTACAGGTCTCTGCTGCACACATTAATTGTGGGAAGCTTCTGCATTGTACACCAGCCACTTAGTTTTTCCTCATTTTAAAAGTAATGCTAATGAGATTATTGCGTATTTCTGAGCACAGGATGGTAGAGTAAATCATTACCCAGTGGTAAATAGATAAAGGTGAATTGTAGAGTAAATTTGTGTCCTGAAAATGAGTGTCCTGTTGTTAGCTCGTTTTCCACCACATAATTGTTGAGTAGACAGGAATTATTTTATTTAAAATAATTCTTAAAGTGTTAAAAATTTGACTAATTTACCCTAGTATTGATTTTCACGCTAAGTTACACTGGCTCTTTTTTCCAATCATCACTGTACTCTCTGTAATAGTGCCTCTGAAGTCTCTGAAATGTTTTCGTTTTATGGCCTCATAAAGCAGGCACAGTTCCATCTGCTGACAAATACTACTGACCTTTATAGCCCAGGCTAAATTTCTCTTATATACTGCAGTTGTTGAGCTATATTAAAGAGATTTCACGCAGCATGGCTTCCAAAAGCTCAGAGTGAATATTTTATTTTCACCTCGAGTGATTTCTTGGTTACTGAAGCTCCTCGGCAAACAGATTTCAATTAACTCGCCGTGATTAAACGCAGTGAAACGGAGCCTTTACGCCCAGATATTTGCAGAACACTCTCTCATTAACCGGCATGGGAATACACGCGGGTTTTCCATTTACACATCCTTCCACA
The DNA here is from genome assembly GCA_028564935.1 of Neosilurus hyrtlii. Lineage (NCBI taxonomy): Eukaryota > Metazoa > Chordata > Actinopteri > Siluriformes > Plotosidae > Neosilurus > Neosilurus hyrtlii. Next base: position 10,681,469 of record JAOUQZ010000032.1, on the reverse strand, counting down.
CATAATGATTTGAAGCAAAATGATTCAGTTAGCGGCAGTTTTAAAGTGCATTAAAGAAACTGTTAATAAAATAAATAAATAAATGACATGACCTTGTACTCAAATATTGTTTTAAAACAGGGAACAAAATTCATCAGAAAACTTTAGCTTCAAAAAGTAAGCAAGTTTCTTCTTATTTTATCCATATCTCAGCTGACTTCTGGGCAAAGGCAGGCTACATCCTGAGCAGCTCACCAGTCTGTTGCAGGGCAACATATACAACCATTTACACTCACAGCCAGGGGCAATCGGAAACAGCCAATTAATGTGCATGTCCTTGGACTGTGGGAGCCAATTAATGTGCATGTCTTTGTACTGTGGGAGGAAACCGGAGTACCCGAAGAAAACCCAAGCAAGCACAGGGAGAACATGCAAACACTGAGATGCCCTTGCTGAGCCCTGGACTCGAACCCAGTACCTTCTGACTATGAGGCAGACGGGCTAACCACTACACCACTGTGCCTGCAAATGTTTGGAAAATGACTCTAATAAAAATCTAGGCTTTACACCTACCTACAAAATATAATTGTTTTATATATCCTTGAAGGACCTTTAAAAAAGAATAGCTAATCTATAGCTGGACAATTAGGATGCAACCTTAATGGCTCCTAAGGGCATTTCTAAATTAGGAACTATCTCAGACACTGTTTCAGATAGTTATCCAGCAACCCTGTGAGGCTCAGACTTGGTGGATCTTCAGGAAATTCAGGAAATCGTGTATGAAAATTGGATATGGCTGGAGGTGTCAGAAAATTTGGAATGCCCACTGGAAGCCAAAACATTTGGGAACCCCTAGGTTACAATCCTTGGGAACTAGACAAAAAAAGGATATATATATGATAATCTTGCAACATCCCATTGGGAGCTTGAGGTCAAATATAAATGGCACATTAGAGCGTTAAGGGCTATTTTGTGTTTACTTCCAAGAGTCCAACAGAGCCAATTCGACAATATGCTGGGATTTGAATTCTTTTGCTCAGTCGCCCATAACCTGAAAAGCTGAGCCGCCAACCAGCCTCCATCCTATGCCATCGTCTTGGCGACTTTACATCTTTCTGAAATCCTCATCTCCTAAAGCAGGTCATTTGCCAGCATGGTGTCACAAAAGTCTTTTTTTCAAGTACCATTTTGGGCCTCCCACATGGTGCTAGCATGAGAACTGCGAGCATTCACTCATGTCAGGAGGGAGTGGTGTGTTCATTCTCGTAAACTACCGATGTGTGTCGGGATTTAACCTGCAAATCAAAACCTCCATCAGGCACCTGTCAATCACTTGGCACACACAAATGGAGGCAAGAGAGAGAGAGAAAGAGAGAGAAAGAGAAAGGGAGAGAGAGAGAGAGAGAGATGATGATGATGATGATGATGATGATGCGAGGAAACTGGCCAGAGAAATGGAAAGGAAAAACATAGCAGATGTCTTATAGTGTAATTTATGCAAACAGTCATCTTTTGTTTATTTACTTTCTGATATAATAATAAATTGTCTCAGAAATGTTTGAGGTTCAGGGTGGCACATTGGTGTAGTGGTTAGCCCGTCCTCCTCACAGCAAGAAGGACAAGGACCTTTCTGTAGAAGTTTGCATGTTCTCCCCATGCTTGCATGGGTTTCCTCTGGGTACTCTGGTGTCCTCCCACACTTCGAAGACATGCACATTAGGCTAATTATCTGTTCCAATTTGTTTCAGTTTCAAGTTTATTTGCCATATACAGGTAACAGTAAAACATCACTACCGGCAATGAAATTCTTGGACTCCGAGTCCCCTCAATATTGCACTTAAGAAACAAATATTGCACTTTCCCGATTCCTCTTCTGGTCCTGGCGGTGAATGAGTGGCCCTCAGGAACTGAGTCAGGGACTGAAAGGTCCAGCCATGTTTCCGTAAAAATAAAGACATTGCAGTTCCTAATGTCCCGTTGGAAGTTCATCCTGGCCTGTAGTTCATCCAGCTTGTTTTCCAAACTTTAGCCATTAGCCAGGAGAATGCTGGGAAGCCAGGAACAGTGTTGTCTCTTACTCAGCCTGACCAGAAGTCCAGCTCTTTTCCCCCTTTTCCTCCCGTGTTGTTTCCGTTCAGGTAGCCAAGGTAAGTCACCTCCATTCATAAAAATGTCTGTTGGTGTGGTCCAAGATTGTGAAGATTTTGGATATCTAAAAGAGTCTGTCTGTCATAAGTGATCACTGTGTTACATGTTGTCATAAAACACGAAAATAGCTCTAAAAACATTAGAAAAAAGCAAAATTGAGGAGGATGCCGAGTGACAGCGACCACCCTCACCAGCACCATCTTGCATACACAAATCTTCTTGCATATACAAATTGCCCCTAGGTGTGAGTGTGAGTGAAAGTTGGTTGTGTGTATTGGCCCTGCAATGAACTGGAAAGCTATTCATGGTGTATTACGCCTTTGCCCAGAATCAGCTGAGATAGGCTCAGTCCTCCACACGAACCTAATAGGATTCAGTGCTTCAAGATTGTGCATTTTCCATTCCCAGTTACTTTGCCTGGTTTTCTCCTCTGTCATATTTATTCACCATTAATGGAAGGAGTCTCCAGTGTCAGACCTTTAAAGCATTTGATATGTTACATATCTCTATCGAGAACTGCACTGACTTTAACAGCCTCTTTGGGGAAAAACAACTTGCACGTAAATTAACTCAATTAGCATTAGGTGATGTGACAAGCCATTAATTCTGACGCTTATACCTCTCACAGGTCTGCGCTGTGGGATCATGTGTGGTATCTCACAGAAAATGTTCGCTGCTACATTAAAACGGAACCATGAGCCACTTCCTCCAGACACATCATCGACCAGCTCTCAATCATCTCTCACTGCAGCAACAGCAGCCCAAAATTACTTCCTGTGAGACTTAGATTAGAAACTACATGGCAAATTCCATCAACCCAGGTATCAGGAAAGAAGAAAGAGAGAAAGAGGAAGAGGGTGACAGATTCTTATAAGGCAGGGACACTCGATCTAACACTCTACCACTTCTTACACTCACAGTCTCCCCAAGGACTGATCTCAATTCAATTAAGTTCAGTTTTATTTGTATAGCGCTTTTTACAATTGACATTGTCACAAAGCAGCTTTACATAGTAAAATTAAATTAGGGAGGAATCTAAAAGTTTTTCTACAACCCCTACACATCTCTAATGAGCAAGCCCGCGGCGACAGTGGCAAAGAAAAACTCCCTCAGTTGACACAAGGAAGAAACCTTGAGAGAAACCAGGCTCAAGAGAGAAACCCATCCTCATTTGGGTGAACCATAAAATACGAACCATATAAAAAGAATTTCATTACAGTCCAATATGTAGTCCGGTAGATTATACCACAACTGTAAGTCCTAAATAATTGCAGCAAGAGAGTTTATATCACCAGCAGCGAAAAGTCATTTTTACAGTCACTGAGTGCAGATCTGAGGCCCATATGGATCTTCATCAACAGGAGCGAGGGGCTTCCAAGATGAGAACTCCAGCCAGCATCAGCACACCAGGACAGACCACAGGACTTACAAAGCAGAAGGATCAGGAGGATCAGGATCACCGACAAGGATAATCTAATCTCATTTATGAAACTTTAAGAGGGAAATGAAGAAGGTACAGCAACTCTGGACTAAAAAGGGTCTAAGCTAAACAAATGGATGTGTCTTATGATGTACAAGATGGCTGCATTTTTAAGGGAACTTAAACTTAGAAACTTAGTGTCTTTAGGTGGACCAGTTAGGTGTGACTTTAAGTTGAGCAGATTTTTCTCTAGGGTGTGTCTTTTGGTGGACCAGGTGAGTGTGTCTTTAGGTGAACCAGATGGACATGTCTTTAGATTGATCAGATGGGTGTGTTTCTAGGTGAACCAGATGGGCATGTCTTTATCTAGATTAAATGGGTGTGTCTTTAGGTGGACCAGGTGGGTGTGTCTTCAGGTGAACCAGCTGGGCTTGTCTTTAGATAGACCAGATGAACATGTCTTTAAGTTAAGTATATGGGTGTGTTTTTAATATGAAACTGATACGTGTAGGTCATGTGATCTAGAGGTTTACACGGTCAAAAATGTAAATAAATACCAAAGTCTTCCTTCATCTCATCTAAGCCATGCCCACTTTGAGCTGCTCTCCTTTACATATATGGACCTAAGTTTCATAGATGAGGTGGTCTCTTATTTGGAACAGGCAGAACAGTAAAGCCTGGAGTTTTAAAGCATTTATTTATGACACAACATATGTCACCAATGCTGCATTCTTTAAACCAACTCCCTCTGTCACACTTCTTCGTGGGGGAAAATAACTAATTAAAGACTAAGATCCTGCAGGAACACCTGGGCTTATCCTGGGCTTATCTGAACCTGAAGCAATGTCACACGCAGACACACATGGTACAGATGCAGCATCCGACATCACAGACGCAGTGTTGTGTGTGACCAGCCATGATGCCATTAGCATAATTACAAAGCGCCTTAGCCCACTAGAAATTAGTTCCAAGAGAGCAGCAGAAGCTTAGTCACAGCCAACTGGGTGGGAGCGGCAACATTCCCAAAATACAAAGCCAGAGTGCCGGCCTGCAAGCCAATTAACCTCAGTGTTAATTAGAAAAAAGAAGATTCTGTTTTAATTGGAGGAGGGATATTAGACGAGGTCATACAGAGCCAAGGATTGTGTGTGTGTGTGTGTGTGCTGAAGATGCTTTAATTATTTTATTATTTGTGGGCAAAAGTCAAGAAACTTCTCAGTGGAACAGAGGAACTGGGGCAGTTTTAAAGGCAATTGTATGACGATGTTCTGACCAATCATAATGGAGGATTCAGCAGCACTGCAGTGTTTATCCTTTATTCTTAGAATTTGTTTTTGTAAAAAAGTTTTTTTAAGGAAATCCTTTAAGATCCCTTTAAGGCAGTAATATATTTTAATCTCCGCAAGTCCTTCAAGCTTTTAATTTTCAGCATATTTTGGAGCTGTCACTCAAAAATGTCTGTCTGAATGACAGCAGATAAAAGAGCTATAGCTCCACTGTCTGAAACAACTCCACATCTCTGAGAAGTCAGAACTGTTATTAAGGAACAGAGGTTAAGTTTAGGGTTCCACCATAAAGTTGTTCTGTTTATATTCTGCAGGCTAAAGATGGTAAACCCCAGGCCAGAGCTCTAAGATGGAACCATTAACCATGCCAGGAACACTCGAGAACCATGCTGCTAGTTGTGAATATTACTTATCTTAATGGAAGGCGGTAATACAAGTTGGTGTGTGAAAATGGGAAATTGTGGCGTTTTATTCAAAGCTAACTCGAATATAATTGGACAGATTTGTCATCATGAGAGCGTTTTATCATCCAGACGTCTCTCCTACATCAGTCATCACCTGATTGGCTGCTTGCTTTGTTTGCAGACATCTTCCAGTTAGCTTCAGTGGGAAACAGAGAAAAGCCAAATGCTCACAGCTAATTGCCTCAGCCTTCAACAGAGTGCTTGTGTAATATGGTAAGCCCTGGAAAAGATCAAAAATAGGCTTATGAAGCAGGATGTTCCTGCCAATAAAGCTCTGTCTTTTTTAGTACAAAATCATGAAAGATTTCTGGCCCAATTCCCAGAAAATGTTTTAGATGGCACAGACATGCGCTTTGGCCATGTGCTCATAATAAAACCGTCCGTTTGTAGAAAAAAAAATGGAAAATGCATCAATTTATTTTTCCACCACCACCAACCCCCCATACCCCAGTCTTTTCTCTTTCTCTCTCTTGGTAGGTCACACCGCAAATTTATGATTAACTGCAATTCAAACACCACTGAAAACATGCAGAGCGAGAAGAAGAGGTAATTTCTGGGAAGAGAAAAACTTCCGGACAGCTGACAGAGAGGAACAAACCGCTCCTGATTGTAATGCCTGTGACAGAACTAACATTCCTATCATGTTCTTATGGAATAATGTCATGTGATTTAGGATACCGAGATGTGTTGATATCAAGTGTTTCAAGTGCAGGTTGAGTCAAAAGGTCAAATGTTAAAGACTTTTAAAGCCTTTTAATGAAACACTGAACCTGATTAAATCTTATATCTTACTGATCTGTTCTAAAGTTAATAAATTAAAAATTCGTGTATTTAAACAATTATTATACTGTTCCACACTGTTAGGAACCACAGGGCTGACGAGGTGGAAAATAACACAGAATTCAATGAAACATAATCAGAAGAACACATTCAGGTGAAACATGAAACAGTAAAAACGTAACCAGGTGAAATCAAAAAGCCCATAACATAATTGGGCAGAACAGAAGAACCTGAAAGATAACAGGGTGGAACAGAAGAGTCTGGAATGTAAAAAAGTAGGAAGGAAGAACCTGAAACATAACAAGGTTGTAAAGAAGAACCTGTAAAGTGAAAAAAGTAGGAAGGAAGAACCTGAAACATAACAAGGTAGTACAGAAGAACCTGTAAAGTAAAAAAGTAGGAAGGAAGAACCTGAAACATAACAAGGTGGAACAGAAGAACCTGTAAAGTAAAAAAGTAGGAAGGAAGAACCTGAAACATAACAAGGTGAAACAGAAGAACCTGGGATGTAAAAAAGTAAGAAGGAAGAACCTGATGTTACGCTGGTACCAAGAACTGATAGACCCAAATGCAGGACAGACATGACAAGATAAGGTGCAAACAGGGATCCTTTATTAGGAGCACAGCTAACATGGTACATGAACAGAACTATGAACAGTCGGCTGAATTGTGGTGCGTACAATGAGACACGTCCTCTCTTTATGATGGTACAAGACAATCTGGCACGGGAACAAGGAATAGCAGGCCTTTTTTACTGCGATGAATGAGGAACAGGTGGGATAATCAGGGCAGAGGCTGTAATCAAAAAACACACACGAGAGATGAGACAGCAGAACAAATAAACAGACATGACCTAACTCCTACGGCAGGACATCACACCTGAAACATAACAGGGTGGAACAGAACAACCTGAAATGAACAAAGTAGGAAGGAAGAACCTGAAACATACCAGGGTTGAACAGAAGAGCCTGGAATGTAAAAAAAAGTAGGTAGGAAGATCCTAAAACATAACAGGGTGGAACAGAAGAACCTGAAATGTAAATGTAGGAAGGAAGAACCAAAAAAATAACAGCGTGGAACAGAAGAACCTGAAACATAACAGGGTGGAACGGAAGAAGCTCGAACATAAAAAAGAAGGAAGAACCAGAAAAATAACAGCGTGGAACGGAAGAACCTGGAACATAACAGGGTGGAACTGGAGAACCTGGAACAAAACAAGGTGGAAGTGAAGACTGTTATGCCGGTATCAAAAACAGATAGACCCAAATGCAGGACAGAGACAATAAGATAAGGATAAAGTGCAAACAAGGATCCTTTATTAGAACACGGATAACGTGGAACATGAACACTCTGGAAATAAGGCTGGATTGTGGTGCATACACTGAGATACGTCTTCACAAGGCACAAGCTCTCTCCGTGAATACGCAAACGCTCATTCAATGACGGCCCAGGACGATCTGGCAATCGGGACAAGGTAAGCGGCCCCCTTTTATCCTCCGGTGGGGATGAGGAACAGGTGACCTAATCAGGGCGAAGCCTGTAATCAGAAACACACACGGGAGAGGAGAGAGCAGATCGAACAGAAAAGACATGACTAAGTCCTACTTCGGGACCTTACAGTACTCCCCTTCCTTAGGATTGGCTCCTGACAGTCCCAGTATCTCGGGAAGCTGTCTGTAAAAGTCCCCCACCAGAGTGTAGTCGGCGATGGAGCTTGCTGGTATCCAGGAGCGATCCTCGGGACCATAGCCCTCCCAGTCAGCCAAGTACTGTGTTCCCCAACCCCTCTTGCGTACTGCCAGAAGACTCCTAACCGGATAGGCTGTGCCATTTTCCACCATCTTGGGTGGTGGCGGGGGACTAGTGGGTGGCACCTGACGGCTCTCAGGGGAGGGTTTCCACCTACTAGTATGTCCCTCATTGTCGATACTAGCACCAGGGACCTCTTTAAGCCTCTTCCTGGAACTGAAAGTCCCTTTTCTGCGGGAATGCTCCAAGACGTCCTGAACGGCCCTCCTATCCTCGAACTACGATTCAGACTCAGACTCAGATTCTGATGAACTCGGTGGGCAAGGACGAGGGGAATCTTTCTGTGGCTTTTCTTTTCTTTGTCCCATTTTCTTCTTTTTTCCCGTCTTTGTCTTGGTCTGTGGATCCTGATCTGATTCCATAAAAGATTCAGAGCTGCTATCTCTTAACACCCTCTTCTTCTTGCGTCTCTTCTTACTTACTGTGATTTTGCATGGTTTACCCTCCTTTAATGCTACCCCGACCTGATTGGAAGAAGAGCTTGACTTGTATCAGCAGGACGGGCTGTCAGGCTTGGCATACAGGGAGCCCGACTCCGATACAGGGCTTGCCTTACCCTCCAGGGATCCGTAAACAGATGGGGGTGCGGCCAGACAAGACGAACTACAGGCGGGGTCCCAGCTCCTAATTACCCCCGTCTCCCAGATAATGTGAGGGTTGTGAGCCCTCAGCCAAGGTAACCCTAATACGAGGGGGTGATGAGGGAAATCTAGGAGATGGAAAGCAATGGACTCGGTGTGATCCCTGCCAATAGACATGAGGAGGGTCTCTGTCCTGTGGGTGACCTGGCTTAGTAACTGGTTATTTAGTGCACGGGCGGTGACTGGTTGGGCAAATGGCTTCTCCTTGATGCCCAACCTCCTGGCTAGAGAGTAGACCATCAGGTTCTCATCGGCACCCGAATCGATTAATGCCTGGATGGAAATAGCTTTGCCCTTGATTAGCAGAGATACAGTAGTCAATGTATGAGGGGGAAAACGTGTGCATATTTCTCTGCGTACCCGTGCACTCTTTAAGCCCAGTGAACTGGGTCTCTTGGGGGGACAAGAAACTGCTTGATGGCCAGCCTGTCCACAGTAATAGCATGCTCCCATCCTCTGGCGACGTTGGCGCTCCTCCCGGCTTGACTTGGCCCATCCCAACTGCATGGGCTCCTCCAGGACAGGAGGGGGCGCTAGCTCCGCGCTGGGTGGCGAAAACACTGGTGAACCAGGGCGAAACTCACGGCGCGCGAAGGTCCCTCTAGTGGCTTGGCGCTGATCCGACTCCCTCTTCTGAAGCCGGTTATCGATGCGGATCGCCAGGTCCACTAGGTCCTCAAACTTATCTTGTCTTATGAGGGGCGAGGTGGTCCCAGATCTCCTCGCCGAGCCCGCTGACGAAAGTTTTCTTCATGGCTGCAGTATTCCAGCCACTGTCAGTGGCAAGAGTGAGGAACTCTATGGCGTAATCGATCACCCTCCGAGAACCTTGTCTCAATCCGAGCAGCGCCCTGGAAGCATCGCAAGCCGGGAAGGAGTGATCGAACATGCGAGTGAGTGTTTCTTTGAATATTTGGCAACCTTGACATACCGCTGCGCCTCGAGCCCATTCCGCTGTGGCCCACGCCGCCGCTCTTCCTGACAGGTGGGAAATCATGAACGCCACCTCTGCCTCTTCGGAGGCGAAGGCGGCTGGATCAATTTATGAAGTGCAGCTCCCACTGAACTAGAAAGGTGCGGCACTTCCCAGACTCTCGCGAAAACTTCTCGGGCAGGGCAAGGCGAACCTGGAGGCAGGGTGGCAGCTGGCGGGGGGGACGCCGGCATGGTCGGTGGAGGTGAAAGCAGCCGCTCCAGACTCGCAGTTATCTGGCTCAGCTGCATGCTCAGCAGATTCACATGCGCGCTCATGTCCTGCTGAAACAGATCCTGAGGATCCGCGAGCTCCTGCACTTCTGTGGCTAACGTGGACAACTGGGTCTCATGGGCTTTGATCTGTAGCTCCTGTGACTTAAGCACTTGGCTGATCGGATCTCTGTCCGCTGGGTCCATGTCTGGCCAGATTGTAATGTTACGCCGGTATCAAGAATAGATAGACCCAAATGCAGGACAGAGATGATAAGATCAGGATAAGTCAAACAAGGATCCTTTATTAGAACACGAGGAACATGAACACTCTGGAAATATGGCTGGATCGCGGTGCGAACACTGAGATACATCTTCTCTCTAAGATGGCACAAGCTCTCTCCGTGAATACGCAAACGCTCATTCAATGACGGCCCAAGACGATGTGGCAATCGGGACAAGGTAAGCGACCCCCTTTTATCCTCCGGTGGGGATGAGGAACAGGTGAGCTAATCAGGGCGGAGCCTGTAATCAGAAACACACACGGGAGAGGAGAGAGCAGATCAAACAGAACAGACATGACTAAGTCCTATGGCAGGACCTCACAGAGACCTTGTAACACAAGAAGGTGAAACGTTATAGTAGAACATAACAGTGAAATGGAAGAACCTGGAACATAACAGTGGAACAGGAGACCCTGGAACATAACAGGGTGGAACATTATAGTAGAACATAACAGGGTGAAATGGAAGAATCCAGAACATAACAGGGTGGAACTGGAGAACCTGGAACATAACAAGGTGAAACTGAAGAACCTGGGATGTAAAATGTAAGAAGGAAGAACCTGAAACATTACAGGGTGGAACATGAGACCCTCTAACATAACAGGGTGGAACGTTATAGCAGAACATAACAGGTTGAAACGGAAAGACCTGGGATGTAAAAAAGTAAGAAGGAAGAACCTGGAGCAAAATAGGGTAAAAATGAAGACCCTGGAATATAACAAGGTGAAACTGGAGACCTTGTAAAATAACAAGGTGGAACAGGAGACCCTGGAACATAAGGTGAAAAGTTAGTAGAACAAAACAGGGTGGAACTGAACAACCTAAAATAACTAAACTCATCTCATTTGCCGAACTGCTTAATCATATTAGAGTCGCAGGGAGGCTGGAGTTTATCTTACCTGACACTGGGTGTGTTACGGCGATGCTATGAACAGATAGGTCCAAATGCAGGACAGAGACAATAAGATCAGGATAAAGTGCAAACACGGATTCTTTAATAGAACGCGGATAACGTGGAACATGAACACTCTATGAAATACGGCTGGATCGCGGTGCATATACTGAGAAACATCTTCTCTCAATGACGGCACAAGCTCTCTCCGTGAATACGCAGTGCTCATTCAATGACGGCCCAAGGCTCTCTCTGTAAAGACGCTAACGCTCAATCAATGACAGCCCAAGTCGATCTGGCAACTAGGACAAGGTAAGCGGCCCCCTTTTATCCTACGGTGGGGATGAGGAACAGGTGAGCTAATCAGGGCGGAGCCTGTAATCAAAGAAACACACACACAGGAGAGGAGAGAGCAGATCAAAAGAGAACAGACTTGACTAAAGCCTTTGGCGGGACCTCACAGGGTGAAGACGAGGTACACCCTAAAAGGCTTGCCAGAACATCCCAGAGCAACACACATACAAAACCACAAGACTGATGTACATGTCTTTGGACTGTGGGAGGAAACCGGAGAAACTGGAGAAAACCCATGCAAGTACGGGGAGAACATACAAACTCCACACAGAAACACCATCACCAAGACTGGGACTGGAACCCAGGACATTATTGCTGTGAGGCAGTCGTGCTAACTGCTACAGCACTATGTTGCCCTAAATAAATTACCTTATTTAAAATTCATACACGTTATTATTTTATATTATTATTTTTTATAAAACTAAAATTGTGTAGAATGTATTTTGGGGTGCTGATAATTTTACCACATGTATTACCTCCAGATATAAAAGCTCCCAGGAGGTTGGTATAAAGATCACTATATCTCTTCAAATAATGTACTTCAAAGTTTCCATTTTGTGATAAAGTCATCTCTGAGAAAGATGAGAACCCTCAATGATGTGGTTTTGATCCCACATTCCTCGGAAAGAAATTTATACGTTTGAGGTTCTTCCTTTCCTTTCCTTTTTAACACATTGTGTTAATGATGTCCTGCAAGTTCCCTTTTCTCTGAGAAGACAGCAATCTTTTTTCCTCCTCAACGTCCATATCTTCCTTCATCAGACACACAGTACATCGATAACGTTAATGCTAATGCTAGTTAACACATGTCCTGAATCAGAGGTTAGTACTGACTCTCTTAAACAAATTAGCAAATAAGTTAAAAAAATTCTATTTCTATTTTAGAAGGTACATTATTGGACAAATAGTGCTCATGGTGTTTTACTGTTTACTTTGGATTGTTTCTATGCTAATCCTTATGTTCAAGTAAATTCTAAACAAAGTTTTATTTAAAAGTAAATTCTGATTCTAAATAAATAAAGTTTTGTTTGTTTGCATTTAGTGATGTCATAAAAATTAACTATGCTACATGATGAACACAATTATGAAACCTTTTTTAGTTTTCCATAAATAAAACTACTTATTTTTAAAACAGTTCACAAACTTTCACAAACTTGCAGTTTAGCATCACGTAAAGAAAAATGAATGCTAGCTAAATTAGCTAGCTGGACTGAAACAGGAAAATTCTGGAAATGTGAACATATGCAGTTATTTATTTATTTTTTTATTCAGTTTTCACAAAAACATTTGGAAATCTATTTCACATTACTTAATTAGTAAATAAAACTGTTTTCAAAACAAACAGTGAGCAAGTCACCTAGCATCATGTAAAAAATTATGCTTTCTTAATGGGTTTAGCATTAAAAAATAAAAAATTCATTTGTTCATTTCATCTTCTTCTGCTTGTTCCAGAGTCGGGTCGTTGAGGCAGCAGTCTAAGCAGTGACTTACAGCCACCCCTCTCCCCAGCCACTTCCTCCAGTTCATCCGGGGGGATGCCAAGGCGTTCCCAGACCAGCCGAGAGGTGTAGTCCCTCCACGTGTTCTGGATCAGTCTCTTCCCTGTTTGACATAATTGAAACACCACACCAGGGAGGCATTCGGGAGGCATTCTAATCAGATGCCCGAGCCACCTCAACTGGCTCCTCTCAATGCAGATTTGCAGCGGTTCTACTCCAAGGGAGAGCCCTGCCACCCTGCAAAGGTGTGACCAAAGCTTGTGAGCATGGGTGAGAGTAGGAACGTGAGCATGGATGAGAGTAGGAACGTAAATCGACTGGTAAATTGGGAGCTTTGCCTTCTGGCTCAGCTCTTTCTTCACCACGACAGACTGGTACAAGCTCCGCTTTACAGCAGAGGCTGCACCGATCCACCTGTCGATCTCCTACTCCATCCTTTCCACACTCGTGAACAAGACCCCGAGAACTTGAACTGCTCCACTTGGGGCAGGACCTCATTCCAGGCCCAGAGGGTTCATTCCATCCTTTTCTGGCTGAGAACCATGGCCTCGGACTTGGAGGTGTTGATTCTCATTCCGGTTGCTTCACACTCAGCTGCAAATTGCTCCAGCGAGAGCTGGAGGTCCCGGCTCGATGATCCCAAAAGGACAACTTCACTTGAAAAAAGCAGAGACAAGATCCTATGGCCATCAAGCCAGAACCCCTCAACACCTCGACTGCGCCTAGAAATTCTGTCCATTGAAATTATGAACACAACTGGTGACAAATGGCAGTCTTGGCGGAGTCCAACCCCCACTGGAAATGAATTTGACGTGTTGTTACCAATGTGGACCATGCTCTGGCTCCGGCAATATAGAGACCGAACAGCCCGAAGCAACGGGTCCGGTATACCATATTCCCAGAGCACATCCCACAAGATAGCCCAAGGGACATGGTCAAAAGTCCACAAAGCACTTTGGACAGGTTGGGCAAACTCCCATGCCCCCTTCAGGATCCTGTAAAGTGTGTAGAGCTGGACAACAGTGTTGCGGCCAGGACGAAAACCATATTGTTCCTGCTAAATCCGAGGTTCGATCATCGGCCGAAACCTCCTCTCCAATACTCCTGAATAGACTTTCCCAGGTAGGCTGAGAAGTGTGATTCCATGAGAGTTGGAACACACCCTCCACTCGCCACCAGGTGGTGATTGGTTGACAGCTTAGCTCCTCTCTTCACCCGAGTGTCCAGAACATGCAGCCGCAAGTCCAATGACACTACTACAAAGTCGATCATCAAACTGCAGCCTAGGTTGTACTAGTGCCATGTGCACTGATGAACACCCTTATGTTCGAACTTGGTGTTTGTGATGGACAGACAATGACGATCAAGCTCCAAAACACTATTTGGGTTCAGATTGGAGAGACAGGACCTACCAATCAAACCCTTCCATGTCACACTGTCGTTGCCCAAATGGGTGTTGAAATCTACTATTGAAGTATATTTTTTAACTATTTTTTAATAAATGACGTAATGTTGTGAAAACATGAAAATACTTAAAAGTGGTAAAACCTGAGGGGAAAAGGGTAGCAAGCTAATCTAGCTAAGCAAGCTTGTTATAAGTGATAATATTGAAGTAAGTCCTGTATTTATTCCTGTACATTGTTAGCAAGTTGCTAATACATTCCCCAGACTAAAATACTGTGATACTACAAGTTAAACTAGCTGCTAAACCCTGAAAAATAAAACATAGAGCAATTAAAAGTTTGTTAGAACAAAACAAAAAAAAGAATAAATTATAACAAAGAAACTGAAACATGTCGACGCTACATGCTAGCACTGATTGAACCACCCTCATCTTCTCAGTGACACTATTGTGAAATGTAATGAAGACATGATTTTTTTCCAGAGGGGAAAAATGTTCCGGAATAATAAAAAAAGCTAGATCATAATAATCATGCTCATTTCCTGGCATATGTGCCTCCGTAGCAAAATGGAGCTTATTGAGCTTTTTGTATTAGTCATATTTGTTTATGCTCTATAGACGTGTTATTTATTTATTTTTATTTCCTTTTTTTCTCCCTGAATGTAATCAATTCAAGCTCTGCAATTTGCAGCCGCTTTACAGGGGAACAAAAGGTTTTTTTTTCTTCTTCATCTCTCTGCTGTTTCTTTTTTTACTCAGAAACATAAATGTGTAAAATATATCTGGGAAATGTGGGACACGCTGCAGATATTACGAACATCTACGGTTCATTAAGTTTCTCCGGTAAGCCGCGCTGACTGGGGAGCAACCGCCATAAATTCCTTTCAAGAGCTTTCGGTTATGCTAACGAGATTTGAGGCTTTCATAGCGAGCGCGGCTGTTGAAACTATACTGCAGGTGGGGGTTTAGAGGAAGTTTGTGAGTGTGTGAACACTTCATGCTCAATGTGTTAATCAGATTAAGAGATTTAAAGAGTTGTTTTGGAATTTCTTGCATTTTTTAATTATTGTGTTTATTTTTTTATTGTTTTTATTACCATTGCTAGAAGATGTGTTTTCACCTGTGTAGGCTTTTTGTTAGTTTGTCTGTTTCTTTGTGTGCTATATCCTCCTGAGATCCCAATTACATTGTATGTATGTCCTTGTAAGATCCTCATATGAGGGCCGTTGGGTATTACCCTTTTGAAAATGTTGATAAAGTTTAATAGATATTAGATAGTAAGTATCAGAAGTGTGATCAGTGCATGAGATCATCTTAAAAAATTTTAATATCATGAAAAATCCCTATAACATGGGGTTAGTGCCCCCCCCCCAAAAAAAAAAAAAAACTTATTTCAGCCAACTCTTATCAGATTTAGTTCCAATTTACAACACAGATGAAGAGAACCAGATTGTTGGTGTAGACACGAGTTAAAAATAAAAGGTCAAAGAACAAGGTCAGAAATTACAGTTTTGTTAAAGTAGCAATATACCAAAATTTTGTATACAGAATTCTTCCAAATTTTATCAGAAGTATCTGTGTATGAATAGCTGTCAGACTGTAAAGTAAAATCTGTGAGAAATTTGTATTATTAAGCTCAATAATTGCAAATAATGAGTGAATGAATGTTCACCAAATGTTCACTAGGGGAAACATTTCATTGTAATTATGGCAAGTTAATATATTACAGGGCCATATATATATATATATATGGCCCTGTAATGGTCTGGTGAGCTGTTCAGGGTGTACCCTGCCTTCACCCAGTGTCAGCTTGTCAGCCGAGTGTCCTGCGACAACTGATATATATATACATATCATTGCAGAAACACTGCAGGATTTATACTTTCTGTATGTACACAAAACAGCCACCGGACATCCTCTACTTCCTTCACTACACTGCAACAACTCAAACATGAAGAGCATGTGGTCTTATTTCAAACGGAGCACCAAACTGGGTTACTGCCGTGTGAAATGGCCAACGAGGAGCAAGATCTGAGGCAGAAAATCTCTCCTGAGTGACTGCACTGGCCTGGAGTCTCACACACACACGCACACACACACACGCACACGCACACGCACACGCACACACACACTGGGCAGATCTGGTGTGTTATTGGATTTGTGCTAGAGAAGTTGAAGTGTGTTTGTGCATGTGAAAGAGAGACAAAAAAGACTTCCTGTGGGCTTCAACTGCCTGAGATTAAATTAGCTGAGCCTGCAATCATGTCCAGACCAGATAAACCTAGAGAGAGGGAGAGAGAGAGAGAGAGAGAGAGAGAGAGAGAGAAAGAGAGAGAGGAGAAAGGAAGACAGAGAAAGGGGGAGATTTACCCCTTCTTAACTGAACAAGATGACCACAGAGGCCACGCCTTTTTTTACTGTGCATGATGGTCACAGAGGCCATGCCTTCTTTACCGAGCATGATGACCACAGAAGCCATGCCTTCTTTACTGAGCATGATGGTCACAGAGGCCATGCCTTCTTTACTGAGCATGATGACCACAGAGGCCATGCCTTTTTTACTGAGCATGATGGTCACAGAGGCCATGCCTTCTTTACTGAGCATGATGACCACAGAGGCCATGCCTTCTTTACTGAGCATGATGACCACAGAGGCCATGCCTTCTTTACTGAGCATGATGGTCACAGAGGCCATGCCTTCTTTACTGAGCATAATGGTCACAAAGGCCATGCCCTTTTTACAGAGCATGATATCCACAGAGGCCATGCCTTCTTTACTGAGCATGATGACCACAGAGGCCATGCCTTCTTTACTGAGCATGATGGTCACA
>JAOUQZ010000032.1:10618335-10629531 GCA_028564935.1 Neosilurus hyrtlii | reverse complement strand
GTACTCCGGTTTCCTCCCACAGCCCAAAAACATGCACAGTAGGCTAATTGACTGTTCCAAATCACCCCTAGGTGTGAATGGTTGTGTGACTGTTGGTCCTGCGATGGCCTGGTGAGCTGTCCAGGGTGTATCCTGCCCTCGCCCAGAGTCGGCTGAGATGGGCACCAGCCTCCCCGCGACCCTAATTAGGATTGAGCGGTTCAGAAAATAAATGAATGAATGAAAAATCTCAGAAGCTAAATTGCTAATAAAGCACTCCATAAGAGTATAATTATGATTAGCTCAGATTCCATAGGAGTAAATTTATGATTTAGCTAGCATGTAGCTGTTTAGTCATCTGTACAGAGTACAAGTTTAGTGTCAGACAAAATCGAAATTTACCTCAGATGTGTTGCTTGTTGTGCTTCTCAGGGAACAGTTTGTTTTTGCAGAAATCATGAAAGGGATAGTGAGAATGACTTTTTAAAACTTTTTTGTTATTATTAAAAACTTTAATTAAATTAATTTTTTTATTTATTTGTTTGTGGGGAGTTGTTTTTCCCTGATTTTGTCTTCCTGATTTATCCCCACCCATAGGGGCATTGCCTTACTACAGGCTACCAGGGTGGGTGAAGGTCACCGCATGTGTCCTCCGAGGCCATTCGACAACATTTTTTCGACATTTTGCTGCTCATGTAACGTCACGAAAGCCTTTGTAATCCATCAACATCCATGACTGGCTATGGGAGGGGGGGGGTGCCTTGTGTTATTTTGACAAAAACACAGGTTATAACATCAGGTTCATTCTTTTGGCAGTTGCTCAAGGATTCCTTCAGAATCAGCTCAGGGGACTTGACCTCACAACCTTCTGATGGCTAGTATAAAACTTTTAATGAGGAATATGTCAGATATCAGAGACATTAGTGTGTGTCTTGGGGCTGTAAAATGCAATATGCAAAGAACGCGAAAATTTCACTTATTATTTTAGCTTTCAAAATTCATGGTCTAACCATATCAGTAAAAGTCTCCCTGTTAGCTCTCCCAGGGAAATTCAGAATAATAAATGATTGACCTTTACCCAAATAGCCACTGGGCAAAAGGGAAGCCTGGAGATCTGTTTATAAAAGCACCAAGAGATTTGACCAGAGAAACTATTTCAGGGACAAAGCCATCAGTCAGCGGGACTGCAGGTCCATCGGTATCCATTTTGAAGCCACAGGAGGATTATGATGTCCACACACACACACACACACGCAGCACCATCTTTTCAAAGTTATTGACCTGTGTCACCAGGTGCTTCTTTTATGCTTCACTTCACAGCAGATACTAATCCTAACACAACACAGAAGCAAAACTGAACACCTATTAAATCACTCACTCATTTGCTAAACCACTAAATCCTACTATAGTCACACTGGGTGAAGGCTGGGTGCACCCTGAACAGCTCATCAGTTCATCGCAGGGCAACACACAAACAACCATTCACACTCATATCCACACTTAGGGGCAATCTGGAACAGCCAATCAGCCTAATGTACATGTCTTAGGTCTGTGGGAGGAAACCGGAGTACCCAGATTAAATCCATGCAAGCATGAGGAGAACATGCAAACTCCACACAGAAGTGCTCGAGCCCAGGATTCGAACCCAGGACCTTCTTGCTGTGAGGCAGATGTGCTAATCACTACAGTACAATACTGCCTGCATTAACTCAGCTATGAAATATTTCAAATCACATAAAATTGTAGAAATTTAAGAAGTGATTCGTAACTTTCAGGGCCTGCATGTGGAGTAAATTTCAATCACATCATCAAGGCTTCCAACCATTTTCCCCAAACCCCATTAGGTCTCATAATTTTCTTTTAAAGAAAAAAATAATAATAGTAATAATATTTTAAACATCTTTTTTTAGCTTTAAATTAATAAATGCATCTTTTCCTTCAGCATGCTAACCATTTCACAAATTAGCATCCTAACATTTTAATTACAGCAGCAATTATTGTGGCCTCTACTGCTAAATCACTTTCAGGATCCTCTTTTGTGTGGTCACACAATACATCCTCTATTATAAGAGCTCACCCTCTTTTAGCTAAATGTCACTAGTTTTTTGTGATTAACGACATTAATCTGAGGTGATTAGCTGCAGGAGATTACATTCAATTAGACCTCATCAGGCCATAAAGCAAACTGATGACCTGTATGCACATGTGTAATGAGTCAAAGTGGCAAAGATAAAGTAGAAGATGTGACAGATGTGGGTGCAAAAAGATCTGGAGCATCTTGGGCTGAGTTGCAGAACTCGTTAACGCTCCTGTCTTAAAGGCCATTTGATTTTATTAGCTTAAGCAGGCAATGATCTTTCTCATCTCAGATTTGTTGGTTAATTACGAATAAAAAGCTTAACATGTGTAAAATTACTCCTTATCTAGCAATCACATTAGCTACTAAGTCTTAAATACAAGAAATGTAAAGGCGCAGTGATTATAAAAAGTAGACAAAACTTTTGGGAACAACAACATTTACCTCAGATGTGATGCTAAATTGCTAATAAAAAAGTAAAAATAATGGGTAAACATATAATTTATTCAGCTAGCATGTGGCACGTATGAGCAAAGCCTTAGCGACAGTTCCAGTGACACAAAAATACCAGGAACATTAATATGTCACTCAGATGTGTTAATAAATATATACTAATAAAAGACTCAAAAAATAGATAAATTATTAAACTATAACAAGAACACAAACTGAAATCGTTAAATTTTTATATAGGCCTCGGTTACAGCGATAATGCCATACTAATGCAAAGGCCAAGCTGTCAAGAGCATTAACATTTTTTACTTTTTTTTTAGATGTTTCTGATGTATTTATAAATTATTTAAAAATACCATTCATATGAGAGACATCACCATTTCTTATTTTTTGTCAAAAAATCTTTTTGAATGAGTCAGCAAATATTATTATATTAGATTAAATAGCTAGCATATTGCTGGTAAATGGATAATTTAAAGGTTACTTAAAATGTAAAGTGTATTTACCTCAAATCTTTTACAATTAACAAAACACTTTTGTAAGCATGAGAAGATGATTCTGCTAACTAGCAAATAGTTATTACATCTTTCCTAAGGGCAAAATAAAGGCTCAGCAGTGGTGGAAATGAGATCATATTTTCTAGAACATAGGTATTTCTCTTAAATGTGTTGATATATTGCATATAAAAGCTTCTAAAATGAATAAAATTTAAGATTTTAGCTTTCAATAGACACATTAAGGGTTTAGTGATGATCAAAATTATATGTAATTGTTAGGAACATGAAAGTTTACTTCAGGTTTGGTTTTAGATTGTTAAATAAAAAATATTTTTGGCTGAAATTATGGTTTACAACTAGCACATTGCTTAAATATTTTATAAAGGCAAAGTAATTTTTTTATTCTTTCTGCGGCAGCTGATGAGGTTTGGCATGGAATACTCACCAACTTTTACCGATGTACCATCTAAAGTATTCAGTCTGGCTGTATCACTACCTTTTACAGCAGCTGTAATGCTCTGTACCACAAAGCTCTACAAAGGGTGGTCAGATCAGCACAACACATCACCAGGACTGAACTGCCAGCCATCCAGGGCCTCTACTTACAGCGCTATAGGAGGAAGGCCGAGCAGATCCACTCTGATCCCAGCCACCCCAGCCACACATTCTTCACGCTCCTGCCATCAGGCAGACGGAACAGAAGCATCCGGACTTGCACCAGCAGATTCAGGGACAGTTTCTACCTGCAAGCCATCAGGTTACTGAACAGCTAATATACCGGACAATCTGCACACTTTGTGCACATTTCTTGTACACACCATACATGTACACACTACCTCTGCACTACAGCCACAAAAGTGGTGGAGTTCAATCTTCACTGCACACCACTGTATTTATCCTACTGTGTACATATACAGTGGTGTGCAGTGAAGATTGAACTCCACCACTTTTGTCTAAAAGGGCTCCTAATAAACAGAAGTAAAAAAAATTACTTCTCTATAATTTTTTGGTATTTTTATTTGCTATAATTTAAATGTATTGAAAAATGCTATTGTACAGAGTGGTAACCACAAATCATTCCGACACGTATACTGAGGTAAAAGTATAGCTAATTAACAAAAACACTGAAAATACAAATAAAAATAGCATAAATTAACTTCAAACCATATGAAATGGTTTAGCATATGTTTAAGTTAAGTTTATGTTTGAAATTATAGTTTAGCAATAGGATATAAATGTTCAGTATTTTATAAAGGCAAAGTGAAGTCGCTGAGATGGTAGAAATGAGACTAAGTGATTTAGAACATACTGTACTTACCTCAGATGTGTTGAAATTGCATAAAAAAGCATCTTTCTAGAGACAACTTAAGGGTTTTGTGATGGAGGAAATGAAATGTATCTGTTAGGAACATGAAAATGTACCTCAGGTCTGTTGGTAGATTGTTAATAAAGCTTACGTTTAAGTAAAATTATGGTTTAGAGCTCGGATATAAATGTTTAATATTTTTTGAAGACAAAGTAAAGGCTCTGAGATGGTAGAAATAAAAGCACATGTTTGGGAAGATGAACCTTCATCTCGGATATTTTGTAAATTAAGGTTTCTAGCTACAAATTTTGGCATTAGTGTGTAGTTTTCTGAATAGGATGAAGAGAATGGTGGTAGAAATCTGCCACTGACCTGCACTCACTGAAAAAAGAAATATAGAGAGATAAAGAGATAGAACCACAGAAACACCCACTGGCTTTAATTTTCTTCCTTCTATTGTTCGCATGTTAATAATGAAAAGAATGAAACATCTGAATATTGGAATTTTCTAGCTTCATTATAAAGTTACTGTATTTATTGCGAGCACACTTTCTGCCCAAAGCCTCTATGCCTTTTTAATGTTGCTTAATGGTGGAGCTACTGCTGATTGTACAGTCTGTCATCCCCAGTTCAAACCTCCAGCAACATGTGCGCACACACACACACACACACACACACACACACACACACAGAGTGTGAGGTCTATTCACCAGCCAAAAGATTGAATCAGAATAAATAATATGAATTATGTATTTTCTGGACTGTTTGAATTGCTGTGCGCTGTATTATAAAGAACTAAGATTGTTAGCTTGTAGTTTGTACAGTGTGTGTGTGTGTGTGTGTGTGTGTGTGTGTGTGTGTGTGTGTGTGTGTGTGTGTGTGTGTAGTTGTATTTGCTGCATATTGAAGACCAGAATATGTTTCTAGCCAAAGGAATGAGGACATGTTGGCTGGTTCTCACTTCTTCTAATGGTTGTTTGACGGTTAAAACTACGTCCACAAAGGCAGTGATGCGCGACAAGCGACCTGGCAAAGTCAGGCAATATTTTCTCATGTAACAAAAAGTGGTCGGGTACAGAGTTTAACTGAGCTAAAATTTCGTGCAATGCAACCTGATTAATAACCAATCAGATCTTAAAGATCATAGCAAAGCAACAAATACAGGTTTAGTGACTCTGACCACATAAACGTGAATTGAGAATAGCTCAATATTGCTGTGTGTTTTACTACACACAGAAATTTTACACAGATAATAACTGGAAACGCCATGCTTGGGTCTATCTTTCTGAAACGGTCAGCATTCCCCGTGATTTATATACTATTCCCAGTTCATGATCCTTATAATCTCTGTACTTGCCACATAATAAGAAAAATAATAATACTAATAATAATAATAATGGGGTAGCACAGTGCCACAGTGGTTAGCATGTCTGTCTCTTAGCAAGAAGGCCTAGGTTTGAGTCCCAGGATCAGGCGTTTTTTGTGTGGAGTACTCATGTTCTCCCTATGCTTGCATGAGTTTCCTTCTTGTACTCCGTTTTCCTCCCACAGTTTAAAACCCATTGGTTGTGGGGCTTGAACCCCCAATCTAGGGATCAGTAATCCAGCACACTACCATTAGGCCACCACTGGCCCCTT
This sequence comes from Neosilurus hyrtlii, assembly GCA_028564935.1. NCBI lineage: Eukaryota > Metazoa > Chordata > Actinopteri > Siluriformes > Plotosidae > Neosilurus > Neosilurus hyrtlii. The sequence goes on along the minus strand of JAOUQZ010000032.1, from coordinate 10,623,584 downwards.
ATCGTAATAATGTAAACTTATTTAACATAAGCTAGCTAAATACTGAACACGGATCTACACGTCCTATAAAGAACTAAATTTTCACTGTTTACAGTTTCGTTGAAAAATATTTGGAAGCTGGAAAAATGCAAGAGGGTTTCCTAGGCAACCAGAGCTGGCCACAGTGTTCTTTGCCTGTGTCGCTTGTCAGTCAAATCACTTGTCACTCATCACTTCCTGTGTAGACACCGTTTTAAACTTAGTTTTATGATTCAGGTTAGAATTAGGTTTAGGTCAAAGTTATGGTAAAGGTTTGTGAATGCATTATGTCAAGGAACATCCCTACAATATATAACATAAGATATAAGTACAAGATTGTGTTAATTACAGGGTAAAGAAAATAGGTTCTTCAGAGCACTACACTGGATAATCAAGGGTTCCTCAGCCACAACCGTCTAACAAAACCATCTGGGGTTTTTTTTGTTTGTTTGGTTGGGGTTTTTTTTCACTTGAACATGGCTGTGCTGAAAATGTTTCACCATTTACTCCAAGGTCTTGTGGAAGGTAAGAAATTCCCAGACATTACACCATGGCATGTCACACATCACACGACACAGACGGACATAACAACACTGCCTGGAGAAGAATCAGGAGTCAAGTGTAAGTGAAGCATGACAACCGTGTCAAGATGTCAGGATATTTGGTTGTAAGTAAATGAAATGGCCCTCCACAGAAGCTCTGTCATGTAAAAAATAGAATGTTTGGGTAATTGTTCATTGGAGTTTTTATTTTGTTTTATTTCTAAGAAAAGTTTGTAGCTTTAGTTCAGTTAAAGGCAATCAGGGGCAGCAGAGTGACATAGTGGTTAGCATGTACATCTCACAGCAAAAGGTTCCTAGGCTTGAGTTCTGGGCTCGGTGATGTCATTTCTGTGTGGGGTTTGCATGTTCCCCCTGTGCTTGCATGGGTTTCCTCTAAGTACTCCGGTTTTCTCCTATAGTCCAAAGACATGCATGCTGGGTTAACTGATCCAAATTGCCCCTAGGTGAGTGAGTGTGAGTGCGAGTGTGAATGGTGAGAATAAAAGTTTTCTCATTGACCCTTAAAGGGAACGTCAGATGTATCCCGGTGCTCACAGACGCATGGGGAAAATGTCTGGGGAACAAAACACATATGTGTGTGTGAGACGGTACAGTGTGAAGTGCAATAGTATACGCTCACACACACATTCACACACACTCAACTCTTTTCTCTTTCTATCATTCTCTAACCGTCCCTGCCTACCTGACCAATAAGTGTGTGTGTGTGTGTGTGTGTGTGTGTGTGTGTGTGTGTGTGTGTGTGTGTTTGTGTGTGTGTGTGTGTGTGTGTGTGTGTGTGTGTGTGTGTAGAAGCAAGTGAGTTATACCCCATTGTGCCAGCATGTCACATTTAGCAAGATGGACGACCACAGCAGCGTATCCGTTCCCTATACATTCATTCATCATTCTCTCCCTCTCTCCCTCTCTCTCCCTCTCTCCCTCTCTCTCTGTTTCTCTCTCTCTCTCTCTCTCTCTCTCACTCTCTGCTTCACTAAGCCTCTTTCTAACGCCAATATAATAGCTTTCAAACAAACTTGGCATCTTTCCCCAAACCCTCCAACTGTGTTAACACAACCGATTAAATTATTAATAGATCCCTGACAATCAACAAGTCTAAATTTATTCCTGATTGAAACGACTCATGATGCAATCATGCTTTTAATCCTCTCTTTCCACCCTTCCTTTCACAAAACAACATTATATAGCGGTTAGAACATGAGAGGACACAGAGAGAGAGAGAGAGAGAGAGAGAGAGAGAGAGAGAGAGAGAGAGATGAGACCGGAGCTCTGCACGTGAATCCACTCGCCGTGCGGGGAGCAGCGCGTGAACATGCTGTGGAAGCTCGTGGAAAATGTCAAGTATGAAGACATTTATGAGGTAACAGGCACCGGAGAGCGCGCGCGCGCGGAAACGCCGTCATTTCCTTTCTCACCTTTCCAGCAATGCGAAATTTTATCTTTAGTAACATTCTACATTTCATACGAATGCATTATGAATGTAAATATAAATGTGTAGTCCTGGGATTAAATCAGGTGTATTTTACAAGGTCATTATACTCGTATGTATCACTGAAAAAAAGCTTTTTGGTGTTTTTTCCCCCTTTTTTATCAGTTTTTTTCAAATTCATTCGTAACTTTTTTTTCTCGAGTGCATTTCTGTGTAATTATAACATCAAGAACATGTCAACATGATTTTACTATTTTAGTCTCTACTATTATTATTATTATTATTATTATTATTATTATTATTATTATTATTGTCGTCGTTGTTAATGTTTTTTTATAGTTAGTAACTGGGTGATAGTTGTTTATAATAATTAAATAGCTGTTGATTGTAATTAAGTTATGTTTTAAATGGACAGCAGTTAATTGCTGAGATTGTAACGTTTTGTTAATTTTAGTATATGTGAGTCAATAGCCAGATTATTTCTTATTTATGAAAATGTAGTTAGTAGATAAGATATATTTTAAAGTGATTCATGCAGTAAAAATTTTAGTAGCTCCGATTATTTTTATGAATGAATGTAGACAGCAGTTAAAAGGAAGATTACTATTTTTATTTATGAATGTGGTTAGTAAGATCATTCATGTGGTTAATCAACATGATTTGTAGTTTGCAGATGGGGCTTTTAATTAATGGTTGTAATTAGTGGATAAGACCTTTTTCGTAGCTGGTTTATGATCATGAATTTACTAAATAACATCAATAAGTGCAAATGTAAAAAGTAAAAAGAAAGTCTTTCTGGACAAAAATTTTAATAAAACAAAAACTCAGTAGGAATATTTATTTGTTTATTTGTTTGTTTGTTTGTATATTTATTGATCTCGATGTGGGACAGGGTGACGGTGTGCAGCGCGTGAGAATTGTCACGATGCTTTTTTTTAACCTCCCTTTTTATTCTTTATAAAAAGCCACACATGGCATTGCTCTCACAGTCACCGTCACACGGCCGGGGTAATTAAACACCACGACCCCGGCCGCGTGAAATCGACCATAATGACAGGAACAGTGGGGTAAGGTTATGGGGTTATGAGAGGGTGGGTGTGTGTGTGTGTGTGGGGGGGGGGGGGGTATAGCGTAGGATGGAGTAGAGAAAAGTGTCCTCTTGCTTTCAGCTGCTACAGGATTGTTAATGCTTTATGATGAGACCGTGTGTGTGTGTGTGTGTGTGTGTGTGTGTGTGTGTGTGTGTGTGAGAAAGAAAGAAAGAAAGAGAGAGAGAGAGAGAGAGAGAGAGAGAGAAAGAGAGAGAGAGAGAGAGAATATCAGTGTCTGCGCGCGTGGTTTCCCCTGTATTGACTATTTGTCGCGTGTGCGCGCCCCGGACACCCCCCCCCCAACCTTCCCCTTTTCCTAAAAACTCCACCTACCACTCGTGCACGGGATTCTCCTTCTACCGAATGAACGTCACGTTACGCCACGCCACGCAGGAGGCAGCGCGAGCGCAGGACGGCGCCTTCACGCTCCGCTTCTCCCGCGCTGCTCTTTTTTTCTTCTCCAGCTCTTATTAAAGAGTCATGAATAACGATTATTCCGGGGGCAGGAGCTCAGCGACGGCATGCACACACGCACACACTCACACACATACACTCCCGAGCCCAAAAACACCGGATGAGGAAGAAGGATAAGTAAGGCTCGTGGAGCTCGAGGCGCGGTACCGAGTTGGAGAGTCGGACAGCGCGCGGCGAAACAGAAACGGATCTCTGTGTGCGCGCGCACTTTTCTATCAGCGTATCCGATCTTCCCCGAAGTCGAGTTAGTGTGTGTGTGTGTGTGTGTGCGTGCGTACGTGTGTATGAGTGTGTGTGGGAATAGATTTTAAACTCCAGATGTTGGTGCACACTTACTCAGCCACGGTGAGTCCGTCCGATTTTCTTTTCTTTTCTTTTTCTGTAAATTAGATGCAATTTTAAGTCTTTAATCTATTTCTTATTTGTTGTTTGTTTGCTTGCTTGTTTTGCTGAAGGCTATTTTTAAAACCTTGACACGTTTCATGGTTGTTTGATCAGTTTTATTTTGTGCACGAATTCACGATCAACAATGTTTTGACAAAACAAATACAATAGAAATAATAATAAATGTGTATCTGGACATTAGTAACAAAATGTTTATATATATATATAATCGTATGGTGGCAGGCGATTTATCATCTTCATCATCATCATCATCATCATCAAGCGATTTATGATTTCAATTATTACAAATTAATTTGTAGTTTTAGTGTAAATGCTTTTTCATGACTAAAACAACAACAGCAATAATAATAATTATAGTAATAATAGTAATAATAATAATAATAATAATAATAATAATAATAATAAACATTTGGATGTTTCTGTATAACTTTTATATATGTTTGTGTTTAAACATGTAAATCATGTTGCCGATGTATGTTATTGAAGGACCGCCATGACGGCGTACCGGGCCACAGCTCGAGACTCTCCCAGCTCGGCTCGGTGTCTCAGCCTCCGTACTCCAGCGCGCCGCCGCTTTCGCACGCGCCTTCCTCGGACTTCCAGCCGCCGTATTTCCCCCCGCCCTACCAGCCACTGCCGTACCCGCAGAGCCAGGACCCATACTCGCACGTGAACGACCCGTACGCACTGAACGCCCTGCACCAGCAGCATCAGCAACACCCGTGGGGCTCGCGCCAGCGGCAGGACATCGGCGGGGAGAGCGCGGCGTCCCTGCTACCGCAGCCCAGAGCCTCTCTTCCACCGCAGCTCTCCGGGCTCGACCCGCGCACCAGGGATTATTCCTCTTCCGTGCGACGACCGGATGTGCTACTACACTCGGCGCCTCATGGGCTCGAGGCCGGAATCGGGGACAGTCTGTCTTTGCACGGGCTCGCGCACGGCATGGACGACACGCACGTGAGTCTCGTTACGTGCTTTATAATATATTTTTATAGCCTATCATTTCCATATATATTACACACAGTAATTCTCACGCATAATTATGAATTATATAATTATTAATTTCATTGGAATGTCATTAATTCTCATTACCTCACCGTTAAACTAATTTAAGTGGATCTCTGCGAGAGGACACATTATCAACCTAAACCCTAAACATATATTTAGGTCGGTGTGATTTATTTGAACACAGCCCTTTAGGTGTGTGTGTGTGTGTGTGTGTGTGTGTGTGTGTGTGTGTGTGTGTGTGTGTGTGTGTGTGTGTGTGTGTGT
>JAOUQZ010000032.1:10577449-10602449 GCA_028564935.1 Neosilurus hyrtlii | reverse complement strand
GCATCAAACAAAATATCTCTGTGAAGTAATAATCTGTGGAGTCGAGTGGACTGACTGTGTGTGTCTTGCTATCTGTGGAGAATGTTCTGTGTGTTCCAGGCTAAACAGCGCACTAAAAGATTATGAATCTCATAACAAGCAGTGGAATGTGTGTGTGTGTGTGTGTATGTATATATATATATATATATATATATTCTGGACAAAGTGTTTCCATTCTCCGTGGGAGCGCTGACGTTAATCATTCGCGACTGGGTTCTGTTGCAGCGCATGCTGAGACTAGTGAGACTGGAAATTAGAGATAGGAGGGAGGAACATCGACGTTTCAGCCTGATGTGGATCAGATCTGCAGCACTAGGCTTGATATGCCATTAAGATTTGTTTCATTTCCAAAGTAACCGAGTATTTGATTGCAAGCAGTGATTCCTGAAAGCTGAATTTTTTTACGCTGTACAAAAAATTGCTAAAAGAGTTCTTTGTTCATGAGATGAGAATGACAGGCTTAGAACACCTAATGTGCTACGCTCACGTTACTGGCAAGTCAGTTTAGCGCTGTTTAGAAGCAAAGACATGTGAAGACCGAGTTCTTGCAATGTCATTATTTTCTAAAGCTGCTTTTACACAGCCTGCAGGAACAAGTTGCGGCCACTTTCCTACATGTTTACGTAGTCATTCTTACATTGGTGGCAAGCAGGAAGCTAAAAGATCAAGATGCAAGCAAACGACTAGAGACCAACTGCCTGTGAAACCACTTAATAACCGTGTTATACGCTACTGTGTACGCAAAAACCCTCCTACTTGTCACAGATTGTGTTCAGACGGCAAGTTGTGCCTGGAGCAAAATGTATGGAAAAACTTGTGCCACCTTGAAAAGTGAAGCAAGTTACGCCCACTGGTGTCCACAGCATACGCTGGGATAGGCTGTGGGACGATGGCAAATTCAGTGCATGTCTACAAATATACTAGTGACAATGGCAAATGTAAATGTCCCCAATGACAGATATCAGCATGAAAGACTGAACATTTGCATTTTTACACGAGCCTGTTTTCTGAAAATTGATGGTGAAACATGACAAGCCAGTAATTTTTTTAAATTGCTGTAGTTACAGGATTGGTTATCTTGTCATCATGCAGCCTGTTATAAACGTTTATTCAGAGTAAGGGTAACACTCAGTCTTCCAAACATTCATTCATTTATTATTTGCTGAACCACTTAATCCTGTTAGGATGCGGGGAGACTGGAGTCCATCTCAGCTGTTTTTTGGCAAAGGCAGTGTATACCCTGAACAATCCATTGCAGGGCCAACACACACAAAACCATTCACACTCACACCTGGAGGAAATTTAGTTAGCCTAATGTTAATGTCTTTGGACTGTGTGAGGAAACCAGAGTACCCGAAGGAAACCCACACAAGCACATGGAGAACATACAAACTCCACACAAAAACACCCTTGTCGAGTGCGGGATTTAAACCCTGGGTCAGGACCTGGGGCCAGAACTCCTAGTTGCCTCATGTTATGGAAACTGGAATAAACTCTGGCTTGATGAGCCTGTTGGCTCAGGTGTAAAAAGCCCAACAGACTTTACCCTTACCTTAGCTTACATTCACTTAAAAGCATCAGTGGCTGGGCAAAAGGATTGTGAAGGCCTGCTATAGATTTTTTCAATCAGCTGTTCTCATCCTGGCATCTAGCGACCTGAAGACATGTGATGGGAGACATGATAGAAATATTATTCTTGATAACATTACATTGAGTTCGTTATTAGCTTCTGTTGCCACTGAAGGTGGGCGTAGCTGGAGCTATAAAAATGGATTCTCTCCCTCTGTCCATATGACTTGTAAGTGCGATAACTTAGGAAGAATATGACAGGACAAAATCAAATTTGGTATATGGGTTCTCCTAAGTGGTGAATAAGGTGGGATAGTATATGGGTCACAGTGACCTTGTTTCAAGGTCACTTTTTATATAGTGGACTTGTCAAATGGTCCTGCCAGCAGGGGCGTCTGGACCCCTGGTGTTTATTTTTGTCACAGTTCAAAAAATTTTTTAATAGCTGTACATGATATCATTTCTGATATTTCTTTATTTTTTCTGCAGGTGGTTTGGTGAAGAAAGCTCGGCAACCATGGAGAAGCAGGTGACTTCGCTGTTGGCTCTGCTGCTGCTACTCTGCAATGGAGCCCGAAACCAAGGCTTGGATGTAAAGCCCGTTCCACTTTTCACCCATTCTATTTACAATGCCACCATATTCGAAAATTCTGCTGCTAAAACTTACTTGCAAGGCCCAGTCAAAATGGGCATCTACAGCACAGACCCTTCATGGGAACTACGGTACAAAATCGTGTCTGGTGACAACGAGAACCTTTTTAAAGCTGAGGAGTATCAACTGGGAGACTTTACCTATTTGCGAATAAGGACCAAAGGAGGCAGCAGTTCCATTCTAAACCGTGAGGTACGAGACCACTATTTGTTGACGGTCAAAGCTGTGGAAAGGAACTCGAATGCAGAGACACGAGCCCGAGTCATGGTTCAGGTCCTGGACACTAATGACCTCCGACCTCTGTTCTCTCCCACCTCTTACACTGTGTCCTTGCCGGAGAACACGGCAATACGTACGAGCATTGCCAAGGTCACGGCCACGGATGCAGACATTGGTACGAACGGAGAGTACTACTACAGCTTTCGAGAGTGGACAGACATGTTTGCAGTCCATCCCACAAGTGGGGTTGTTACTCTAACTGGAAAACTAGATTACGCGGAAACAAAGCAATACGATTTGGAGATATTAGCTGTTGATCGTGGCATGAAGTTGTATGGGAGCAGTGGATTTAGCAGCATGGCTAAACTGACGGTACGTGTAGAGCAAGCTAATGAGAATGCTCCAGTCATCACTGCAATCACTCTAGTACCTTCTGCCACAGACAAGGATCCAACATACGCTGTAGTGACTGTTGAAGATGATGACCAAGGAGCTAATGGCGAAATAGCATCTCTTAGCATTGTAGCAGGAGACCCTTTACAGCAGTTCCGAGCTACAAGAACCAGTCCTGGGAGTAAGGAATACAAAATTAAAGCAGTGAAGGAAGTTGACTGGGATAGTCAGGCATATGGTTACAACCTCACTTTGCAGGCTAAGGATAAGGGAAGCCCGCCCCAGTTTTCCTCAGTGAAAGTCATCCATATCACCTCCCCTCGGTTTAGTATAGGACCCCCTAAATTTGAACAGTCTGTTTACAGGGCCAATATAAGTGAATTCGCTCCACTACACACTCCTGTTATAATGGTTGCAGCTGTGCCCAAATACCCACAATTGAAGTACGCTTTCAAACATAAAACGGACAAAATTCCCTTTGCAATCAGTTCAGACACTGGCTTAATTACAACAGCTGGACCCATTCATGCTGACTCTTCGCCACACTATGAATTAGAGGTAATTATTAGTGACAGAAATGCAGCCACCAAAGTTATTATTGATGTGATTGATGTGAACAACAATGCCCCAGAGTTTCAGCAGTCGTCTTACAAGGCTAGTGTTGATGAAAACATGCCCATAGGTACGAGTGTACTAACAGTGAAAGCCACGGATTTAGACAGTGGAGAAAATGGCTATGTCACATACAGTATTGCTAATATAAACCCCCAGCCTTTTGTTATTGACTACTTTAGTGGCGTTATCAGCACCTCGGAACAACTCGACTATGAATTGATGCCGAGGATTTATAATTTGCGAGTACGTGCATCAGATTGGGGTGAACCCTTTCGACGTGAGGTGGAGACGCAAGTCACAGTCAGCCTGAGCAATCTAAACGACAACAAGCCTTTATTTGAAAACATGGACTGCCAGGTAACCGTGCCCAGAGATCACAGTACCGGAGTACAGATCACAACAGTATCTGCCATTGATGCTGATGAGCTTCAGCTGGTCAGGTACACAATCAAAGCCGGAAATGATCTGGATCTTTTCGAGTTGAACCCCAACTCAGGAGTGTTGTCCTTAAAGCAGTCACTGAGTGAGGGTGAGGCAGCAAAGACATCCTTGTACAGCTTGCAAATAGTAGCGAGTGATGGAGAACACGAAACTCCAGCAATGTTCTTAAATGTCACCGTTGTCACACCGCGTAAACCGGTTCAAGTCAAGTGTGTTGACACTGGTGTAGCCACCATGTTGGCGGAAAAGTTGCTGCAAGGCAGTAAAATCCACAGCCAAGTTGAGCCAGATGATCACTTCTTAGACCTTCATGCCGTCAATCGTTTTACACCTCAGTTCTCTGAATCATTCCCAAGTGTCGTTGAGGTTAAGGAGGATCTGCCTGTTGGGGCTCGGATTGTCCATTTGAGCGCTTTCGATGCTGACAGTGGGTTCAATGGGAAGTTGGTTTATGTCATATCTGGAGGTGACACAGAAAGCCGGTTTGTAGTTGACATGAACGATGGTTGGCTTAAGGTGTATGAGCCACTCGACAGAGAAACATCTGATCATTATACCCTTAATGTAACTGTTTACGATCTAGGAATACCTCAAAAGTCATCATCACGCCTGCTTGACATCAAGGTAACAGATGCTAACGATAACAGCCCACAGTTTTTAGAAGACACGTATTCAGTGGAAATAAGTGAGAATACAGCTGTGGGAACTGAAATCATTCAGGTTGAAGCTAAAGACAGAGACCTGGGAGATAACGGTGTTGTCCGGTATTCTATATTGGCAAACACGGATCAGTTTGTTATTAACGAGGAGACCGGAGTGGTGAAGGTTAAAAAGGCGTTGGATCGCGAGGTTCAGTCTGAGCTGGTGATCAGGATATCAGCACATGACCAGGCTAGTGTTGAACCTCAGCTGGTATCAACAGTGTCACTTAAAATCACGCTTGAAGATGTGAATGACAATCCTCCAAAATTTATACCTCCTAATTATCGGGTAAAGGTCCGCGAGGATCTACCAATCGGTACTGTTATTATGTGGTTGGAAGCCCATGATCCTGATGTGGGAACTTCGAGCCAGGTACGCTACAGCCTAGTGGACAGTGGTGATGGGAAGTTTGAAGTGGACAAACTGAGTGGTGCAATTCGAATTGTACAGAATCTGGATTATGAGAAAAAACAAGTTTATAATCTTGTAGCAAGGGCGAAGGACAAAGGCAAACCAATTTCGTTATCCTCAACCTGTCATGTCGAGGTGGAGGTGGTGGACGTCAACGAGAATTTACATCGACCTTGGTTTCCATCGTTTGTTGATAAAGGATATATCAAAGAGGACGTACCAATCGGAACGTCAGTTATGAAAGTAATGGCTCAGGATGAGGACAGAGGACGAGACGGTGAGATTCGGTACTCTATTCGAGACGGATCTGGACTGGGGATCTTTGCCATTGATGAAGAAACTGGTGAGTTGTTTTACTTTTTTATGGCTGCTTGAGATGGATGAAAAGTTTTTGTTTGATTCGTAATTTGTAAATATTTTATGACCTTGGCTGCTTTTGATTGAATCTGACCAGTGATCACAGACGGAATTTTACGCTCGCCTGCTCGCCCTTGGCAATTAAAAAATGTTTAGGATGAGTAATAGGGATGTAAATCTAACAACAGCTCATGATTCAATTCGATTCCAATTTTTGGGGTGATGAATCGATTCCGAATCGATTCTCGATTCAAACCGGTTTGATTCATAACCATTACAAACAAAGGGAGCCAATTTCACGAGTTACTACATTCTTCTATAAGCTAGGAACAACTCTTCTATAGGAAAGAAAGAAATGATATTACTAGACAGCTGGTTTTGTAAATGTACTGATCAGCTTTGCTCGTTCAGAGTTGGTTGGGAGTTTAGTGAAGTGATGGAGTGTGCGTTGGTCAGGAGTTGGTGTGCTGCTGCTCCAGTTCTTTTAGCTTTTAGTAATGGCATAAGATGTGGGCTCGAGGATTTGAAGTGTTCTTGAAATACTTGACTTTTATTTTGCATATCGCATATGTCATGTCAAGCTCCTTTACCCGGAAATTGTAAAATCCGAAGTGCAAGCATTTGCCTTCAGCGAAGACGGCGCTGGCCGTATTTCTTTTTCCTCATCCATGTCAAAGATGGGCTAAAAGCTAGTCCTGTACTCACTGAAACAATTCACGACGGAGGCCGTGTCTGGACAAACGGTACACACTGTGTGTTCTTAAAAATCGATTCTTGAAAATTTTAATCGATTCAGAATGCTAAAAAATAAGAATCGCGATTCAGACGTAAATGTATTTTTTCCGGCACCCCTAATGAGTAATATGATCAGCACAGTCTGGACTCTTGGCGAATCGGCAAAAAATGTGGAGCGAGTATTCATATGTATCAGTTCGTCTGAGCAACGCGCAACTTGTCAAATCGAATAACGAGCACTCTTATTTTGTTGTCATTGAGTGAACCTGACATTTGACCAATCACATTGCTCGTTACTTTGTTCCGCGGAGGAGTGGCTTCCTTCCATATAGATCTTCTGCAATACGCGTCATCACCCAGAAGCCAATGAGAAAACACTGTGCCGCAGCATGCTGGTAGCGCCATGTAGGCTGTGAACGTAGAACGTAGAGTAAATGTGCTGTAATCAGCTGTCTCAACCACACTGAGAGGGAAAGAGACAAGCATTTTTTTCCATCTTCCAGCATTTATTAAAACCCAGGGTGAGCATGCTTAAGAACTCTCCAGGAAAAGGAGAGCTAAATGGTTCAGCAACATCTCCAGAGTAGATTTGGATGTAAAGATCCACGTTTGCAGTGACCATTTTATTATAACCGGTGAGTTCACATGTGAAGGTAATATTTTGTGTGTTGTTTTTTTCATAATGAGAAAGCTACTCATTAGAAAGAATTATATTCAAAGCAAAGCACAGATTGAGAGAAGGTGTGTGTTGTTATCTATTTCAGCAGGGTAGAGGCAACGAGTCGAGAGCATGCTGAGTGGAGCCGCAACTGTTCTTTTCTAACGGCACATAATGTGCAGTGGTTTTATGCACTAATATTTTTTGAAGAACATTTCAGACTGCCCGGGGTGTTTAGTCTGCACTCAGTTATTATACATGTTTGTAAGGGTCATTTCCGTAACACAAGCTAATTTCTGAAGGTATCTCTACTGTGCAGCGAGGGGAAGACTGTGAAAGTAATTAGAGAGAACTATTGCGCCAGCATGAATCCTTTGGCGTGGTAAACTATTTGTGTGGCCTCCAGTATGGAAACATGCTGTTGTAACCAGTGGCAACACCTGGTCACGTCACCATATTGAAGTCCACCGCAGATAAGCTATGTAAAGCTGCTTTGCGACAATATCAATTGTAAAATTGATAGTATCCCCACTATCTCCACTTTTGGGCCCTTGAACAAGGCCCTTAACCCTCAATAGCTTATTGTATAAAAATGATAATTGTAATTGACTCTGCCATAGATGAGAGCGTCTGCCAAATGCTGTAAATGTAAAAAGTGCTAAAAAAACTGAATTGAATAAACTCAATAAATAATGTGGGAGTACTTATTTAAGAAGTTCTTATTTTTAAGAACCCAAATTACTACTAGACTATATATCCATGCATTTGCCCGCTTACAGTTTACTACTATACGGTTACTCAAAGCATGTGACAGTGGGGAGTTTATAACTTTAAAAGTATAAATCATATATATGTTTCACACTTGTCTGATTTAATCATGGTAATGTTTATATAATGAAACTGTCATGGTATATTATTATTATTATTACTATTGTGATTTGGACTGTGAGCTGATTGAAGAGTCTGTTGCAATGGAGACTGGAAGACAGCACAGCAAAACTGTCTTATAGTTTTAAAAGGAACATCAATTAAAGAAAAAGTGTACCTGCCGGAGGAATATCCGCACAGTCAATATCGGTCTCATACACTCACATATGCACTCACACTGAGAATATAAAATATAAAAAATTCGAGTTAATTAACCCGACACTTGTGTGCTTATCATGTTACAAACAATTAATTAAAAACACGAAACAACGTGCTTAACCAATATTGAGCTCAAGTTATATCAAGTGATATCAATATAAGATACATAGTCCAAATTAATTACGGAGCTGATCACGTGCACCTACCAGGAAGACCACGCGGCAGAACTGTGGCTATCTTTGGGGTGCACGAACCTAATCTGCAGAAATGTGTTCAGTAAACATGAAATGAATCAGTTTTAGCAGTTTTCGCCATCAGTAAAATAAAATAAAGCAGTGTGAGTGATGGTACGTGGAATCACAATAAATTACCTCTGTTACGTACGCATATGCGCAACCTGTCAAGTTGAATAAAAAGCGTTCTTTTTTCATTGTCAGTGAGTGAACCCGACACTTGACCAATCACTTTTCTTGTTATTTTGTTCCGCAATGTGCCAAACGCCCAGCTAGCTCCAAAACATGGAGCTGAATCCTGAGCTGAGTAGGGAAAGGAGTGCAGAATCTGACAGCGTACCTACCTGTTGCAATAGAGGTCTAGTATTTCTGTTTACCTTACTGGCCCTGCTAGGCTAATAGCATATTTATTTGAAATTTCATCTCTGCATATATCATATAATATGTGCAATATTTATTAAGCTAGTTCTACATATCATGCTACATTATACAACTTTATCAGTGATGTGTTCATGGGGGTCAGAACCTGTTCATTTCTGAAAAAAATTTAATATTTCTGCTAAATCGCAGTACTGATGATATTCAATTAGTCGACGATACAAATGGACATCTTGCGATAACAATAATCACCCAAGAGTAAAGTTTATTTTGGGAAATCAGGTGCACATGCAGTTTTGCTGGTGTTGGGGTTGTGTTGAGACATGATTTTAGGTTTTCTAGGTTAAGGAGGAAGAATGGATGGAAGGAACAGATGGAGCAGCTGTCTTTCAGACCTGTCGTAAACATTCCAAACTAGTTACTGAGCGAGCACTTCCCCCACATCGCTGCCAATCCACCACCCACCAACACTCTCAACCTCCTGCCTTTTTCCTTCTCTTATTCTTTTCGTTCTCTGTTCTAAGAAGCTTTATTCTGGTTTGGGTATCTGAGCTAGTGGCTTGTTTAAGATCTCTGGTCCATCCTATTAATATTCAATGAAGGACTCTGTTGCTGTTTAAAGCAAACCAAATTTCTGTTGTAAATGTCAAAACCTGACCTCATTAACGTCACACAAAGAATGTATTTATACCTCACTCAGCTGGTCACTGTGCCCTAGAGTGCCAAAAATGCTAACGGTTGCTTGGCTCACCACATCTAGGTAGTGTTGTGGAGGGGAGGCTGGAGCCTATCTCAGCCATCTCTGGTGGAAGCCAGTCCTTTTCTAGGGCTAACACACACAACCCTTTACACTCAGACCCAGGGTCAATTAGGAATTGACAATTAGCTTAATGTTCATGTATTTGGATTGCTGGAGGAAACCGGAGTACCCAGAAGTAACGGGTAGAACATGCAATGAGTACTGCATGTAAACTCCACACAGAAACACCCTTGCTGAGCCTGGGACTCGAATCCAGGACCTTCTTGCTGTGAGGCAGCTGTGCCATCATGCCACCCTGTAACATTTCAGTCACTTATTTTCTTTTTGCACACATTTTCTCATTTATACCTTTAAAGTGCACTTCTGTCTGTTTTTCCCTTTCTGGAAATGTGTTCCTGGTCTGCATTATACATAATTAATGTACAAATGGGTCTGTGAAAGGATGATAAATAAAACATGAAAGGTTTTCTACACAGACCGTGAAATGTCCTTTTTAAAAAAGTTCTTTTGAAAAACTCTCTAAAGTGTATTAAGCATTTGTTTCAATGAAGGTGGTGCACTTCATTAAGGAGGGTAAATTAGACGTGACTGTTAGGGATCCCTGTAGGGAAATCTCACTTTCGGGTAACGATAAATTTAGTGTGACAGGATGCACTGCGGCTTCTTCCCCTACAGGACCATCTGCCATTCATTTTGCCTGCTCGGTATCATGGAGATTGTTTACAGGGTATTGATCATTTATTTGGTTTTAGTTGCCACACTGGGAAATAATGGCTGGACGATATGATGATACCTTATTATTGTGATAATGTGATATCGTTGACATTACCGAACACATCCGTCTCTCAGGCACGTGTTAAAATTGGAAATATGGCCTGTTTTGTCCACCGTCTTCCACATACCTGAGATGACAGACGCCTATGATTGGCTAGCGTTTATGTGATTGACAGCAGAGCAAGAGAAATAGAGTCCCTTCTACTCAGATTTCTTAGCTCTTGCCAATGAATGATGGGATGAATAAATATTGTGTAATTTGCCTTGATGGTATCTTTCTGCCAGATATTCGATCTCCAAGCCGTAAATTACAATGACTCCTCCCCCTCATCCATTAATTCTAAGTGGTGCAAAATAATTACGTGGACTTAGGCTGCCTGCTGACAGAGCTCTGCTTGATATATTTAGCCAGCCCTGACACCTGAGGAGCAGTCTTGCTGGCACCGCCTTTTAACCCTGAAATGGTTGCAGGTCATGCCTTACCTGACCTGGGCTTCTGACCTTTGCGACCTCAGCAATCTAGAAGTGCCAGCAGGGGTGGAATTGTCTTGTAGTTAGGTCCATTGTTGGGATCACGACTGGGTCTGGTTGCAAAGTAAATATGCATGAGCCTAGACTAGCTTCCTGGGGGATACAGATTAGACATGGGGAAGAAAGAATGGAAAAAAGGGAAGTTACAACCAGGGAGTTCAATTATTGATTAAAAATAATCTGAATATCTTATTATCATTGATGTGAGGAAGTTTCTTTAAGATGTTGAGTTTTCAGTGCTGTCACTACGTAATTGAGAAAAGGAATAGACCTAATATTAAATCAAACAATTAAAGGATAACACTGTTATTCGAGTCCCGGGCTCTGTGTCGGTGATTCTGTGTGGAGTTTGCATATTTTCTCCATGCTTCCATTGGTTTCTCCTGGGTACTTCGGTTTCCTCCAACAGTCTACAGACATGCACATTAGGTTCACTGGCTTTTCCAGCCCTGCTGCTTGGTGTGAGTATGGGTGTGAATGATTGTGTATGTGATGGCCCTGAGCTGTTCAGGGGTTTCCCTGCCTTCACCCAAAGTCGGCTGAGATGGGCTCCAGCCTCGTCACGACCCTGGTACAATTAACTGGCTCTGCCATGTAATAAGTGAATAAAGCATAACATGAATGAAAGAAAAACATACAAAAATCGCTGTGGTTTAAGTGGAATGCTTCAGAACAACGTGCTGTTTTGTTGGGAAAATTATCGTCTTGGGAAGGAGGTGGTAAATGTAACTCGTCACACCAACCTGTCTTTGATTGTTTTACAATAACAGCATGACCCAGAGAAAGTGCTTTATTCCTTGCACATTTCCCAGCTGGTGTTATGAGTCATTTGATATCCAGTACAATGCTGCCTATTCATGCAAGCTTTAATTCTGGAGGTATCAGGCCATTAGGTGTTTAAAATAAAAGTACAAACTAGGCCACCTATTTTTTGTTATTTAGTAGATTTCCTCTAGTTTTATCCCATCTGGGATTGGTTAAACGTAGAGAACCTTTCAGGCTCTGCGGCTTTTCCGCCTTCCTGCTTGATTTGCATGCATCCAAGAGTGGGGGCATTTGAGGGGGTGGTGTGATGGTAGTGCTGATGGTAGGGCAGGGGGTTTGATGAAAAGGAATTTTTTTTTGTAAGGTACACACCAGTCACTGAGTTTCCTATGTACCTCTCTAGCCTAGCATCTTGTTAATGCTAGCTTCACATCTGTGCCTCTTTTCTGCCTTCTTCCCTCAGGGATGTGTGGCTTTTATATTTAGTCTGGCCATGTATGTATGTACTTTAGAATTGAAAAGAAGAAGAAAAAACAACCCTCGTCTGTTTCCAAACCACGTAGGAGCTCGGGCGCACTTTACGAGATTTTCCTGAGCTTGATATTTTGTCCCAGAAGACCTGAGATAACTTTAGCCAGGCTACAAACCCCAAAATTGTTAGTCCCAGATTGCGTCTGGCTCTTTTTATTTTTGTCCTTGCAGTCGCTGCTGGCTGTAGGCGTTGGGAGATTTGCACTGTTCCTGAGTGTGCTCGCAAGTCTCCAGCAGCAATATTTACCGTTGCCAGATTGCACAAACATGTCGAGCCTTGGTGAGACCTCTCCATGTGAACCAGGCTAATTTCATCCCCGCTCAAAGCATATGTGTGAGTGTAAGTGTAAGTGTAAGGTAAAGAATTGATTTGGTGTGCATGTTGCTTCCTGAGTAAGTGAGTTAATAGAGGCCGCACACACTCACACAGGATTGAGGTTTCGCCACAGGCCTGATTGATGTTGCCAGAGGAGTGCAATGAAACGGGTGCTTTTTTCTTTTTTCTTTTTTTTTTTTTTACCACTAAATGTCCTTGTGGCAAAAGAACAAGTTAAGGTTCCAAGGCACATGTCACAAATCACAGCAGAGGCAAAGAGACTTGGTTTACAAAAGCCCAATGGCGAAACCGCGCTGCCGTGTCTGGAATCTGCAAATATAAACCATGCTAAAGCAAATCAGCTCTACAAACTCAGCTAGGGCAAAGCAAACCCCAGTGCCATGTGTCTCGATAAAGGGATACAGCATCAGATCTGATCAATCTCTTCTACATTCCCTTCGTCTTGCGTCCGAGTCTGTCTGAATCGCCATTTGCTGGCCACCTGGTCTTTATCATACTAATCATGCAAATTAGCCAGTTCTCCCAGTATTTTGCTTTTAATTTGAACACCTTGTTATTATCCTGTGGCTCTAAGGGATACGCACAGAATTGGATTTTTGGAGTAATTAATAAAGCAGCTTGCTAGTTGTTTAGGATTTGGAAAAAAAAAGATAAAAGATACATGCTGAATAAATGGCTAGAATAAGTAACATTACATACACATAATACCATAATTATTTAGCTTATAAAACACATATATAGGATAGAGGCTATGACATCAGGTAACACGGTAGTGTAGTAGTACATGTTCTCCCGTGCTTGCATGGGTTTCCTCCAGGTACTCCTGTCACAGTCCAAAGACATGCACATTAGGTAAACTGCCTGTTCCAAATTGCCCCTAGGTGTGAGTGTGAATGGTCATGTGCTGCAGTGTATTGCAATGGTCTGGCAAGCTTCACCCAGTGTTGGCTGAGATAGGCTCCACCCTCCCCGAGACCCTAGTAGGATTCAGCGTTTGGCGAATAAAATGAATGAATGAGTTCGTGAGAAAGATCGATGTTTTTTTAGAATATCAGCTGATTTGCTCGATGGCCTGGCTAGCTGTCCAGGGTGTACTCTGCCCTCGCCCGGAGTCGGCTGAGATGGGCGCCAGCCTCCCCGCAACCCTAATTAGGATTAAGCGGTTCAGAAAATGACATGATGACATGATGACCAGCAGATTTGGTTCCGTTTTTGAATATTGTACCCGGAAAAATAACTGTTACTCTAATTATTGTGTACCAGTGATGTCATAACATGTGGACTTGCTAATTAGGGATGTGTATTGTTTGTAGAAGAAATGTTTTAATTCTTTTTTAAATGTGTTTAATATATATTTTTTTATCTGGTTTGAATTACTTTGACAAAGAATTTTGGAGTTATGTTTACTTTTTTATGTAGATCTAACAGTTAAGAGCTAATAGTTGTAGCATATTCCTTATTATTCCATTGTCGCTATGTACAAGATATTAGCATGTCTGCATGCACTAAACAAACAGTAAATCTAACAAATCTCCCTTTTATTGTTTCTGTGTAAAAATCCATTTATAAATTTCATCATAAAACCTCTAATTGAAGCTTGACGTGGTTGTATTATGGCATTAGCAGTATGAGGAGGTTACTCTCTGTTTTAATTCATTCAACACCAGGCAACTTATGCAATTATGCAAAAAGGTCAATTTTCTAAATTCGTTACAGCCGCATTTGCACAAAAACAAAACAGAAGGCGACCCTTGGAAACAGGGATCGCGTTGTTGTTTTCTTTAGCTGATTAAATGTGTTTTTCAGTGTCATGTGACCCTCAGGCTGGTACTGTGGGTGCTTAGTGAAATCGTGCGGACCTGATAATGGGTCTGATTTGTATTTGTGTCGGAGTCTTCCGATTGTTCTTGTTTTGCTTTCTTGTCCACTCTGTAATGAAGTAAATGGAAGGATTACAGAGCAAATAAAAGCCTCCGGAGGGGGACAGGACATTTTTCAAAAGAGGTGTAACGAACAGGGCACGTGGTCAGGCCGTGTCGTTAATCGAGTCTCTCTCTTTTGCTTTCTGTTTGAGGATTTGAACACAGCCTGCCCTTTGCAGAGCGGGTAATGTATGCACTGCCCTTTCTCTGTTCTTCAGCTGTGTGGCGGCGCCACCGATTGCTGGGCGTGTTCCGACAAAGCACTTTAGTATGAAAAAAAAATCATGATTCGTCCATCGTGTCTTTTTTCCGCTGGAGGTAAAAAGTTGCCGATGATGCCAGATAACAGAAATATGCCCCTGCTGCCTTTTCATGTTTGTATGACTTGAGAAAGAAGAAGGAAGAAAGGAAAGAAGGAAGGAGGGATCATGGTAAAGAAGAAAGGGAGGGGAGTCGAGAGTAAATGAAAAGAAAGGATAAAGAGAAGTAAACGAGCAGCTGAGGTGAAGCACACATCTACTTGTCTGAAGATTCGTTCTTTCCCTCTTCTTCTGTTCCTTGCCGCCCCCCCCCCCCCCTTCATCGTTCCCCTTCCCAGAGGGTCACATGACCTCGACTCCACACAGTCTGTGCTTGGGCCATGTTGCCAAGGCGACGGTGTCCAGGAATGCGAATAGAGCCGGAGATGATTGCAGGGCTCTAACGTTGGGAGTGCTTATTTTAGACCTCGTGTAGGTGCTTCACCCAGGTTATGCTAATGAGCCCTAATGAGGGCTAATTGATTCGAAGTGACCGAGTTTCCGAGCTAAAATAAGGAACTTTTTCCCAACTGTAAAGTTAACGATTATTTTATGGCTAAAAAAAATCATGTAAGTTTAGTTTATTATGTCAGCATATTTTCTACTAATAGGACCCTTAGCTCTTAAATTGATACCCGCAATCCCTCTGTACTCTTAAGGTCATGGTTCAGTGCTTGGCAATGAAAAGTTCCATTATGGCAGATGGCACCCTGCCGCTGCAGCTTATTCGCCCCTTTGATGTCACGCTCTCTGGATCGTAACGAGAAACGAACGTGAAGGGAGTGATGGCAAAAAATAAACATGGCATGCTCCTCAAACACTAGAAAAACTGTGATTCATTTCTTCACAAAGTGTATGTGACTGCACGTCAAAGTAAGGTGGTGGCGTTTGCCATGTGGCCTAGCACAAGCGAATCAAGTCGCATTAATATCAAATCAGATAATATCAGTATAAAAATCAGAAATTAAAAGATACACTCTTCGAACTTTGCTACCTGGTTATTGATGGTTATCTTATCTTGCATGTTAGTTTTTGTCAAAATATTCAGTCATGACTTAATTTGGCTCATCGCAGCCAGTCATAACAGTGCTGCGTGAGATTCGGTGCAGCTGGCCCGCAGACAACGACTCAGTCACACCGTTTGTAGTAATGCCGTATAAAGATGTAATTAGGACCAGAGTCAACAGCTCCACATCTGGCTTTTGAACCGAGTGGCTTTCCTATTCCCCTCTTGTTTTATTGGCAAGCCACCCTTCCACCCCGGCCACAATTTAAAAACGCCTTTGATCCTCTCCTCACAGAAATACTCTGAGGAGTGCCGCTTATAAATAGAAAAACAGAGGGGGGGTGGGGGGGGGCGTGAGCATTTTTTGAAATGTCAACCCTGTTTGAAAAACATTCTCTTGCTCCACCATCTTATCACCTTTTCCGCAAGAACAAAAGAACAGAGAACCGGGCACTTTAGCATGAACTACCCCACTGATACACTGATACGTCCTGAAGAGAGGCTGAGCGTCACCGGGCAGCTATTTCATGCTTCATAAAAATGTTGTGATAGCAGTAGACAAGCGGTTGTTATCAGAGGACAGCGTCCAGAGCTTGGGTTGGAGTCTAGCCCTTAAATAGTTGTGTTGATACTGAAAACGTCTGCCTCTTGTTAGCACGCTAGTTCCAAGGCCTCTGCATTAATGTCAGCCAGCTCGGACAATGAGCTCTGTCTGGGCAAGTCCCAATAGGATCTCTCAACTGAAAGTAAAAGGCTAAAGACAGCGGAAGCAACAGCATGGGGCT
The DNA here is from genome assembly GCA_028564935.1 of Neosilurus hyrtlii. Classification (NCBI taxonomy): domain Eukaryota; kingdom Metazoa; phylum Chordata; class Actinopteri; order Siluriformes; family Plotosidae; genus Neosilurus; species Neosilurus hyrtlii. The sequence continues at coordinate 10,586,251 of JAOUQZ010000032.1, read as the reverse complement.
TAAAAAAAGACAGTGTCCTATCAGCCATGCTCTAATTACATCACTCTCCTTCATTCATTCAGAAACTTCCTCCTTCTACACCCTACGCTCCACATACTTTCATCCTTTCCCCCTTGGTTACCTTTTGAAAAATCTCCCAAATCCTTATACAGACAGAAGTGCTCAGTTCACAGCCGTCGCTAATGCTAGCTGGTTTGCTAAAGTCGTTTTTTTTGTTGCTGTTGCTGCTTAATGTAAGTCCATGGATATTTTTACCTCCCTCCCAATCTCCTATTGCGAGATGATGAGATTAACAAGATATGTAGAGCGAGACGCGTTTGCTCCGCTTTGTTAAGCCAGTGAAATTATTCCCTTCATCCGTTTTCCCCCCCCTCCATGATTTTCCCATGTGGCCAGCTGTTGCTGCCACTGCCAGCACTTAGTGGCCACGGCTGTGTACAGGAGGCACAGCCGAGCGTGAAGTGGAAACGGGGTGGTCGATTCCACTCCATAGCATTGCAGAGCTTTATAATCACTTGCACAGGATGTTCAGGACGATAAGATTGTCCAATGCACATATTTGTAAAACCCATCAGCTACCAGAGTTGATAAACATTTCCTCAATCCACACTCCAGGGCTGATAACCTTGGCATTGCCACATGGGAGGGTTTTTTCTTCACTGCACCAAGTCTGGTTCAAGACTCGAAGGCTCAGTCGTCGTAATAACAGTTTTCAATAAATTCTTTTTGTCTTTGCAATGCAAGACACATCTATATTTTTTTCCTGTGATAAGTCACACTGGTGACAGTCGCCCTATTTTTTAAAGCATTCCTCACAATTTTATGTGGTTATAAAGTAAAATCGGTGGCAGTGCAATCTCAGAGGCCTGCGCAGATACTCCAGATAGTCTCTCCCGGCTGAGTCAAATAATCCTAAATGTTGTACACCATTAATCATGAAACGAGAAAGCCTACCTTTTTATAGATGGTGCAAAACTCTGGGAATGGAGGCAGGGATATGTTCAAGATGCAGAACGAGGGGGGTACAGCGGCAAGATGAATGTAGGGTTGGGTTACCCTTTGCGGTCTTGATGGTCGGGCGGAGGAATTTGAGCTATTCCTGTTGTGTCGGGAATGAGTGAGGTGCACAGAGAGAAGGACAACGGTGGGAAAATCTGTTGTAACCTCATGACCCCAAGGCCTGAGAACCTTCCGGAATGCTGGAAAGATGAGCCAGGAATTAACCAAGCAAGTTCAAAGCCCGAAAAACTTCACATCTGTAGTATTGCTGTGCCATTGTTTGTTATGCCTTTATTTTTACATTACTGATTCCCATCAAGGAGTCAATGAAGTTGGGATGGATGACTTTGAGAAGCGGATTTTAGCTGAAACTGGAGATGCCTTGTAGGCTTAGAGTTATCATTGCTTATTATATGTTGTACCCTGCCAACAAAAGGGATGATATTGCCTGGGATTTTATTCTAACTCTTACTATATGAAAACGAGAGCAAGAGGATAAACAGGATTCTGCATAACGTAATCCCCTTTTGACAACCCTGCTAATCTTTTCTGGCTTCCTAATTTAGCAAGAGTGCCAGCCTTTTTTACACATTGGCATTGCTATGTAGCTGATGCTGCAGAAGACATTTCTACAGCTTCTGTGCCCTTACACCATGCCTCAGATCCGAGCAAAAAGTGACGTTTGTGTCGCCGAAATTGCAAGGAACGTAAGCTTCCCTAGGATCTGTAGGATCTCGCCTTGTCCCCTTTTGCTTCCCACATTCCTGTCCACACTTGGCTCCGGATGTTCACAGTCATGCAGGAGCTGGAACAGCCTGGTTGATGTGCGAGGCTGAGTGTGTGCGCAAGTGTGTGTGTGTTGGCAGGCAGCTTAGCTATTGTGAAAGTGCCACGAAGGCGCCAATCAGGGAACTAATTAAAGTGGACAGACTCTCTTTATCTCGCACACACATGAAAACTTACTGTCAAAAACTCTCTCTCTTTTGCTCTCTCTCTCTCTCTCTCTCTCTCTCTCTCACACACACACACACACACACACACACACACACACACACACACACACACACACACACATACACATGCTCATGAGGTCAGCTGGGTCGGAACCGGTGCGAGCGGCTTCTTTCATTGTTCAGTCAGAAGCGCAGGCGGCTGTGAAAAGTCTTTCCCCAGGGCGAAAAAATTGGACAAAAGAGTGACAGAAAGAAAGAACATGAAAGCGCGTGCGAGAGAGAGAGAGAGAGAGAGACCGGTCAGATTTCTCTGTCATCGTTTTTTTCTGTACCCTAGGGGCAAATTTCATAACTTCCTCAACAGCTTTTCATTTAAAGGAGTGGCTCAGAATGAACCTGGATTCTGCTCCAAGGGAAGAAAAAAAATTCTGCATGTTACACTACAACCGTCTAGATGTGAATGTTTATGGTTTGCTATCTTATTTTGTAGTCACTGGCTTTAAATCTGGGATTTTGTTTTAATGCAGCTATATATTTATTTATTTCACATTCAAGGGATTAAAATATCTATTCTACATTCAGCAAAGGGGTTTAAAAGAAAGAAAAGAAAACAGTGCTTTCTCCAGAAACATGGATTATCAGGCGACAATTAAGCCCTGAAGTTGAAAAGCAGCCAAAGCCTCCCAAGAACAATGAGCAGATTTCAGGAGATTAGGAACAAACATCCACCTCGTTATCCAAGTCTCATATCATGAGCTAACATACTTCATACTTCATCCCCTTCCACTGGTTATGTTTATTTATATTTATATTTATTTCTCCTTTTAATATTCAGCTGCGTGCAGAATTGCCTGTGGAAAATTACTGCCTCTGTATTTAACCCTTCCAAGTGAGCACAAACACCCGGAGCTGTCGCACACACTGTGGTGCCCGGAGAGCAGTTGGAGGTTAGGGTGCCTTGCTCAAGGGCACTTTAGCCATGAAGGGCAAGGAAAGGAAGGTGCAGCTCACTCCTCCACTCCCTCACTGGTTTGGTAATCGAACCAGCGACCTTTTGGTCCCAAAGTCACTTCTCTAACCATTAGGCTATGGCTATAACGTGTAATTAGCAAGTAGCTACTGAATATTGGACAGACTTTCTCTTTAAATCTAGAAATTATTGTAGGGTCTTTCGAATAGTTTTAGTTCCAACTTGGAGGTCAGAAACTTCACATAAAACCACAGTAACTACCACAGTGCTAGCTACTTATCTAGTTCCTCAGACTAGCTTGCTTATTTCTAACAAAAAGTCTTACTTGAAAATTTACTTGTTACAAAGGAAACTGATATTATTTTCAATTCTGTTAACATTTTAAATCCTACTAATTAGCATGTAGCTAGTAAGCTGTATTGCTGTAGAGCAAAATAAAGAAGTGAATTAGTGAACCTGCGTAGCATTTTTTGTTTTTCAAACATGTGAAGTCCTGCAATAAATCTGCATATGGCAGCTAAAAGCAGCACTCCTTTTGAGTGAGAACGATTCTCACGAGAGAGAGAGAGAGAGAGCTATCTAGATGAGTGCTACTTTTTGTCCTCTTGTGCTCGTCGCACATTCCTCTTTGCCCTTTCTCCATCTCATGCTGCCGTTCTCCCAAATTCCTTTGATAATTCAAACTCTCTCTTTTTCTCTCTTTCTCCCACACACTCACACACTCCAGCACACTCTCTTGAGTACTTTGCTTGCTCCTCGAGCTCATTGCCATTCCCATCAGCGAACGTCAGACACTGAGGACTCAATAACACGGAGCATATTGTAGCCAGCTTTTCCTCCTCCCCTCCTTCTGCCTCGAATATAATTATCGCCTCAAGCTAACCTGTCCTTCTTTCTTCCTTTCTTTCCTTTTTTAACCTCACCTCTCCCGAAATCAAATCAGGGAGCAGGTCATTGAGTTACGGAACGGAGGAGTGCGAGGATTGTTCTGGAAACAAAAAAAACGGTGTCATTGCTTTCAAAATGTGCAGTGTGCAGGAGCCCTGTCATATAGACCTTGTCCACAGCATTCAGGTCAAAGGTCAAAGCATATCTGCCAGATGTAATGGTTCCTGAGTTTCGGCTTTCAGTTCCAGGACTTTTTAAATAATTTCCATTTGCTTGGCACGGGTGTTTTCTGTGTGTTCTCCCCTGCATGCATGGGTTTCCTCTGGGTACTCTGGTTTCAGTCCAGAGACATACACAGGCTAATTGGCTGTTCCAAATTGAGTGTAAGTATGAATGGTTTTGTGTATGGGTGTATATGTGTGTTGGATTGGTGAGTAGTTCAGCGTGTACCCCATCTTCACCCAGAGTCGGCTGAGATAGGCTCCAGGCTCCTCACGACCCTGACAGGATTAAGTGGGTCAGAAATTAAACGAATCAAAAAATGAATGAATGGGGTTTGGTTGCACCAGTGAAGGTGGTTAATACAGTGTCTCTGTATATAGGTAGCACCTGAAAAGTGTAAGATTTCAGGTCTGGGCCAAACTCAGTACTGAATACTAATCATGTACTAATCTTAATTTCAAAGTAGTAAGTACTTGTATTGGTACATAAAAAAATCTTTTTGCAGTTTAAGACAGTTGCTCGGATGATATACTCCAGTGATGAAAATTTCCCATACGCGGCCAGAGTGCTCTTTGCATCGCAAGCGAGTTGCTAGTAATGCAACACAATGCTTTCCAACATGGCAGACAGTGAAAAAGTCCAGTTCTGACTATAATTGCAAAGAGCATATACCTCAACCAAGCTGAAAAAAGTACACGGCCCCCACTCCTGGGCATGCTGTCATTCCATACTTCAAAAAAAGGTTAAAGAATCCTTTAAACATTCCTGGATCCAGAATTTGATCCGGATCATCTCCAAAATCTAATGGAGCCCTCTTTGGGCCGTCTTCCACCCCTCTTAAAAATCATTTAAATCTGTTCATAAGTTTCTTTGTGTAAAATTGCTAACAAGCAAACTAACCAACATTGAGAACTACTAATAAAATACCAGCTGCATACCTCACTAGCTTGCTAATGTAATGGAATTATCTGCTTGCTTAATATGCGAGATGGCATTCACGGTATACATGATAGAAATAGCCAAGCTCGGTATACAGAAGCTGTCATATCCACGCATGATATTCTATGTAGTAGGTTAGACAGTAGTGGTACACGGCATATGAAGGGCCAGTTTGCAGGATGTAGAGATGAACATTTCTCTAGAGTTTGATTGTTTATAATGCATTATTATAGCACAATGTCATTTTACCGCTAACGTACACCCAGGCATAAAACCAGTTTATGATTTTTATAGAGCGCTATAAATTGGCAAAAATAGCAGCACTGTGTCTCTTATGTGATTTAGCGTTGAGTTACAGTGAGGGTCAATGAAAGGGACAATCAGCTTGTGCTGGTAGTGAAGTCGACCTGCGTCAGCAACTTGTATTTATTCGCCAGCACAGATTGTTAGGCTTACTCGTATTTTGGCGAATGAAGGGATGCTAATTTTGGTTCCTGCATTTTATGTTGCCAACAACATCACAGTTCAAAATTGAGTGGCTACTCAATGGAAAACAGGCTACAGGTTTAATTCCTGGCATCGCTGATGCGTCACTGTGTCAAAGGAAGCACATCGTCAGCATACACTTTAACCAGGGAGCGCCGTTTTATGGTCTCCTGTTGCTCAATTGCGCACACACACACACACACAGACACACACACACACACACACACACACACCCTGTTTTATGAGAATTTGAAGCCTTCTTGAGGTGGACATTTATCCTGGATAACAATAATATAATTAACTTTTAGGATTGCGCTCAGTAACGTGAAACCGCAGGCCTCTCAAACCGCTTTGAATGGACAAGAACAAAGACGACTCAAAGTTCACCCTCTCTCTCTCTCTCTCTCTCTCTGTTGATTGCCGTTTGCTCTCAGCCACTGTCCCCGCCCCTTCTCATTCCTGGATATCTGTGAATAGGTGCCTTGTTGACACAGCTGAAAGCCAAATGGCCTCCTGCAGCTTGGGTGAATCTTTAACCCTCACGTTATGTTGGAGTCATGATGACACGTTTTAAATGGAACAACATTAAAAGGATTTATTTCAACATATGAAAAAAGAGAGAAAGAAATAAAAGAAAGAATTTTTAGATCCTGAGATGGTGTGGCTCTTAGTCTGTTTCTTTCCAAATGGTAAAATTTCACATTAATAAGGAAACAGTAATTTGAATAACACTGAGATTTATGTATCACAATATTACACTCATCAGGCCGGTGCTTATCCCCGGACATATTATCAGACATGCTATACAGGATGTTACAAATTTTTCCTTAGGGATGTTGTTCTCTGCAGGCGGTGATACGTTTTTACATAGATGGGAGTGGATGCTGTTTAATTCTGGGGTGACGTCTGGGTTGATGGGAAGCTGTTGATATGTGTGATCCAATAACGTATTTCGTAATCATTGCCATCAGCAACATTATAATCTGATGTTTGTTTTTTCCATCCCTGGGAAATGTCATTTGCATACTGGAAATTGGTTGTTTTTTTCACTTTTATGATGCTGTAACATCTAGTGTAATGTGTTTTCAGGCGTGATCCGCACTCTGGAGCTGCTGGATCGCGAGTCAATGCCGCACTACTGGTTGACGGTGTACGCCAGCGACGCCGGCGTGGTCCCACTCTCCTCCTTCGTCGAGATCTACATTGAGGTGCAGGACGTAAACGACAACGTGCCACAAACTTCCGAGCCTGTGTACTACCCATCAGTAATGGAGAACTCACCCAAAGACGTGTCGGTGATTCAAATCGACGCCTTCGACCCCGACACTCGCTCCAGCGACAAACTGAGCTACAAGATCAGCAGCGGGAACCCGCAGGGCTTCTTCAGCATCGATGGCAAAACCGGTGAGTGCAAACTGAACTGTTTTACCAATATCATGTGGATGTAATCGTGGATTCATATATTCTGATTTAAATAAAAAAGTTACATTTTTCGTGTCTTTATGCAAAATAAAGTGGGGGGAAAAGGAAAATCTTTTATTGTGGACATTTGATGTTTAAATAATAATTCCTGCTTCTTCTCAGAGTGTATAATGAAACAGAATGAAGTTTTACTAAACTGAAGTAAAAGTTTTTTCCCCCCTCACCTCCATGTTCCACTTGAAGCTAGGGTGCCAATGTAGGCAGCAGTTCGGAGAAGTGTTTATAGAGTGTAGTTTTCAATTAAACCCTTAAGATAACGGAGACTTGTTTTTGGACTCATTTGAAGACTTTTATGAACACAGGACACAATCCTCGCTGAGTCCTTTCTGTACTCCGGTTAAAACTTAGTCCAAGTAATAAATAATAATCACAAACTGTAAATTATCATGATCTGAAAAACACTGTGATGTAATATCACTGAAAAGAACTGCATGCGCCTTTTAACAGCCCATTCAAGTCTATTGGTTCATTTAATTACCTTTATTTATATTAGCAACGTTAGCATTTTGGGCGCAGCAGCCTTTAATTTAGCATCAAATAATTATTAGCTGCAGCGAATATCTCATTTAAGTGCACTCCTAAATGTAGGGTTGTGGTGTGCTTTTATGAGAGAAAGAGGGGGGGGGGGGGGTTGGGGCAAAGGGGGGGGAGGAAGAGCAAGGACAGGAAAAGGGGACAGAGGGAGAGAGAGACAGCGACAGAGGGAAAGAAAAAAGAGGAAGGGAAGGGGACAAAGAGAGAGGAAGAGACAGACAGAGAGAGCAAGAGAGATGAAGGGAGTGATAGAGAAAGAGAGGGGGAGGAAAATACAGTAAAAGAAAGTGGGAGAGAGACAGGAAGAGAGAGACAGAAAGGAGACATAGAGAAAAAGAGAGGGAGATGAAGACCCAGGGAAGGAGAGAGAGAGGGAAAGAGAAAAAGGAGGGAAAGACGATGAAATAAAGAGGGGTAGCAGGAGAGAGGGAGCATTTTAAACATCTTGCTACTATTACCACTGTGGCTGTGTCCCGAATCACAACATATAGACTACAACTCTAGCATAACACCGCTGTAAACATTCCACCATCATCAGTCCACTGCAGTTTTGTTCCAGCCTAGTCACCATAGAGACAACCATAACCCACTGCCAACGCCTCACCCTCGTCAGTTCACCATGGGCGTGTCCCAGACCACACAACTTAATTGCTATATAAGCCACACAAAGATCATTGTAAAACTCTACTGGGGCTGTGCTCCAAATCACGACCATACATACACACCTATATACAGTGAGTCTCATACATCCGGTTAAAATATCTCACCATCATCACTGCACCGTGTCCCAAATCAGAGCTTATACTGTATGTAATCAACGTCAACTTTGCTATACATTTAATATGGACATGTCCCAAACCACACAGACTATATATACATTATATAGGGTACTTGAATGAATGCCTAAAAATCATCAGTGTATGTGGTGCATTATGGGTAATTGCATGCATCATTTGGGCATTCTGGGATTTTATGCGTTCCAGTGAAAGGATGTGAAGAGATCACTCGAGCTGGTTGGCATACTAATCCTGACGGAGGAGCCGCGCTAGTTTCCTTTTAAAGGCGTGTTTCTTTTTTCCTTTTGAAAAGCTTCACTTAGGTCTCTCTCTCTCTCTCTCTCTCTCTCTCTCTCTCTCTCTCTTTACTGTGGGAATTTTATATATTCTCAAAATGGACTTACTCTGAATATTTAATCCTCACTGTGAGGACTAAGAGCAGCATCGAGGTGCAAGTAGGTCTCCTAGTGCATAAGCGAGTGTGTGTGTGTATGTGTGTGTGTGTGTGTGTGTGTGTGTGTGTGTGTGTGTGTGTGTGTGTGTGTGTGTGTGT
>JAOUQZ010000032.1:10538219-10549634 GCA_028564935.1 Neosilurus hyrtlii | reverse complement strand
TGTGTGTGTGTGTGTGTGTGTGTGTGTGTGTGTGTGTGTGTGTGTGTGTGTGTGTGTGTGTGTGTGTGAGAGAGTGACAGAGAGTTTTGTACAGCAAGCAAGAAAGTGTATAAATGTTGAATGAAGAAACTAAAATGAATGAGTGTATGATGTAGTAAATCTCGCCCTTGTTCCCTCTTCCAGGTTCTCATCAAAGTGATCGACACCAACAACCACCGGCCGCAGTTCTCCCAGGTGCGGTACGAGGTGAGCGTGCCCGAGGACACTGCGCCCGACACTGAGGTGCTACGGCTGAGCGCCAGCGACCAGGATGAGAAGAACAAACTGACATTCACTTTGCTGAGCAGCACCGACCCATTCAGCCTGCGCAAATTCCGCCTGGACCCAGGAACTGGTGCGCTGTACACGGCTGAGGCACTTGATCATGAGGCCATGCATCAGCACACGCTCACCGTCATGGTACGAGGAAATGAGATTACACTGTGTGAATTATTTGAATATGAGAAAAGCTTTTTAGAAGTAAATTAAAGAAAGAGTGCATTGTGTGTATTCACTATTAACACGTCAGCGTAAACAGATGTTTTTAATCATGAACAATGAAGTTTTTCACAGCATTATTGCAGGTGGTTTAATTAGAGACGCGCAATGTTATTACAGTGAAGTGAACTCACAGACGGTTTGTGGTCCAAAAGTTCTGATTGATTTCTTTTGTTCCTAATTAGTTCAATTTATAGAGCTGTAGAGTAAGTGTGTGTTTGTGTGTGTATGTGTGTGTGTGTGTGTGTGTGTGTGTGGCGGTGTTTGAGATGAATTGATTTGTTGTCATTATTTGAGATGTTGAGTCAGTCATGCGTCGCCTTACCTGATGTTCTCTCCGGGTGTCTTGGTCGCTCTGTACGTAAAAAAAACCCAGCGATGCATGTCTCCAAGAAATTAAAACAAAACCAAACAAACCCACACCTTTATGTTCTCAGGAGTGCTTAATGAGTTTGTTCTTGTAACTACACTATTATAGAAGATGGGGTAAAAAAATTGCTTTTCAGCTTGCGGACTCTTTTCTGTTTTTTTATGTAATTGTTGAGTTTTCCTTCTGCTGTGTCTCCTCAGGTGCGAGATCAGGACATTCCAGTGAAGCGGAACCTGGTGCGAGTGATCGTGAAGGTGGAGGACATGAACGACAATGCACCGTGGTTTTTCGGAGCGCCGTTTGCAGCACAAGTGTTCGAGTCAGCCGCTGTTGGATCATCCGTGCTGCAGATCACCGCTTTGGACAAGGACAAAGGACAAAATGCTGAGATTGTCTACAGTATTGAATCAGGTGATCAGTAGATGCCATTACAGGAAGTGTCAGTCAGTCTGAGGTCTGGTTTATATTTACGGTGTTTCAACTGGTGTTCAGTAGATAGAAAGTAAAGGATCGGTTAAATGACAGTGCAGTTTATATACATTTTGTTCCTGGCCAGAGTAAAACCTCTGATCATCTTTAGGGGACCTTTATTATCAAGGTATTGTCAAAGACAAATTAGTGGCTCCATTGGAGATAAAAGTTAATAAAATGAGTTTAAAGCTAAACAGCCACAGAGGTCCAGGAGCTGCAGATATTTCTCTGTCACTTCATCCCCAAATCCCTCAAATTGGTGAATTGATGTGAAGCAAAAAAAGAATCCTTTGTAAAGCTAAATGACTATAAATTGCAAACTATTCTTCACTCATGTATCGGAAAAAGGTACAGCTTAAAAATTGCATGTTTGTATTTTATCCAATCTGCAAAACAACCTACAAACAGAAGGAGGCGTTACTATAGAAACAGTAACATATTAACTAATAACTAGCATACTAATGCTGTCTATTAAACAGCTAATTAGAATACTCAATGCTGATTCGTCAAAGCTTTTGTTGGTACGTCTAACAGACTTGAGTTGCTCTGGAGTGCATCATTAATCTCCTTCCACACACAAGCTGCAATTTTTTTGTTGTCATCGTACGAATTTAGCAGAGCTATGACAGAAGGGACTGGCATAGGTTTGGGAGAGGTGGATTTGAAAACTGCATAGTTGTGTTCACATACAACATATGTGTTGTTTATCTGTCATGAGAAATATAGGTCAGGTCTGTAAGTCACATTGTATGATGTTTGTATAAAAATGATACGATTGTAGCAGGACCAAAAAAAATCCTTGTGTGATATTCCTGTGATACTCAGTTGATAAGATTCATTCATTTGCTGAACCGCTTTATCCTACTAGGATTGCAGGGAGACTGGCGCCTATCTCAGCCAGCTCTGGGTGAAGGCAGGGTACACCCTGAACAGCTCGCCAGACCATCACAAGGCCAACACACGCACAACCATTCACACTCACACAGGGGCAATTTGGAATAGTCAATTATCCTAATGTGCATGTCTTTGGACTGTGGGAGGAAACTGGAGTACCCAGAGGAAACCCACACAAGCATGGGGAGAACATGCAAACCCTACACAGAAATGTCCTCACCAAGCCCAGGACTCAAACTCGGGACATTCTTGCTGTGTGGCGAACATGCTAACCACGGCACCATGCCACTCTTTATAATTAAGTCCCGTGGGTTTAGCGTAGTGCAATCAATTGACTTTTGTAAGAAAACTGTATGATCCTGAACGCATGATGACCTAAAACCGTATGAAATTTATTTGTGTATCGTCGTGAAAATTACCTACGAGACTAAAAAAATGATTTAAATATGTTCAAAACGCCATGATGATTTTTTCATCAGGTGATTTTTGGTACGACACTCCCACTGGTTGCCTCAATAACAAATTATATATAATAATAAATATATAATAATAAATAAAACATTTAAAAAAAGTATGTAATATTTCGTTTTAAATGAATAATTTCTTTGGTAAGTTGCTATGTAAAAAACAGGATCATGTACAGCGGCATGGGAATGATGGTGAAATAAACCCTGACGGCAATTTCAAGTCCTCGATATGCAGTGCAGAGTGCATAAACCTGCAATTTAGATATACTCTACTGTCAGAGTTACTGATATAGTCAATTATTTAGGTATACTGTAAGCAAGCCAAAAAAAATCTGTTTTATAGCATCCGATAAATTGTAAACGTCTAACCCTTTCAAGATGTCTTTCAAGCACTGTGAAGAGATTTTGAGAAGCTCTTTTATCTCTGAGAACATCAGCCCAGGAAAATGGTGCAGGGCCAAGGTTATGTGTGAAATGTGGTGCAGTAAAGCATCGCTACGGAAAAATCCTGGTTTTAATCACAAGCATCTTGCAGGTAGTTAGGGCGTAGCGCTGTAACGCCGTATACATCCCTTTAAAATATTGCCATCATTTGAAACGTCAAAGAGATGGTTGCATTTATGTCCTGGTTGCTCATGTTTCAGGGCTGTAAATTTTGCGCACATAGCCCAGGGGCCACATGAAAAGGTTCGGATGTGCATGAGGTGACGTGCTTCAACATGAGCGGTAGGCAGAGCATTTCTGTCATGTTGCCCACATTTTTCTTTGTTTCCTCATCCATAAAGAGCACAGAGATGAAAAAAGTGGGAGAGTTTATGTGTCCCATCCAGAGGTCTCCAACCCACCAGCCTCTCCTTCATGAATGGCACATTTGAAAACGAGAAGACGTCATGTTGAGAGACGGAAGGTGGGAGGGAAGAGAGCTGAATAGCCATGCGAAGGATACAAAGCGAGGGATAGCAGAAAGATGCAGAGAAATGAAAAAGGATTGCGAAGCATGCAGAAGGCTGGGGGGTTTCCTCCCTTTTTCATTTCCCATGATTGTTGTCTTAATAAATAGGCAGTGTTTGGACAGCGGAGGGGAGATGTCTCTCGAATACTGCGTGCCATGTTGAGAACGCACATTTTTTAAGCGCCTCGCATGACTTAAACTTACTGGAGTGTAAAGTCCAGACAGTCAGCACTACACACTATCAACCACATACGCCTCGTCTGTCGTGTAGAGAGGTGAAAATGTGAAGGTCTGGTATGAAGGTCAACTGGAAAATATAATGCAGGCAGAGTTTTATTAAAATGTCATAAATGTTGATCAATGGAAATGTTTATAAAGGTGTTAGAGCATTGGATCTCATTAACTTTCCCTAGTCACAGTGTCAATGCATAAAACTACAGTTTAGTTGTCTAAAAAAATTTAAAGAAATCAATACTTTAGCCAAGCATGGTGATATACAACATCTGTTTTATTGCTTCTCTTCCACAGGAAATGTGGCTAATTCATTTGCCATCGATCCCATCCTCGGGACCATCACTGTCGCAAAAGAGTTGGACCGAAGCAACAACAATCACTTTGAGTTAGCGGTGAAAGCTACCGATAGAGGGACGCCGCCTCTTAGTGCTACAGCAACCATTGACATCACAGTTACCGTCTCGGACAATGCTATGCCTAAATTCACTGAGAAAGAGTTTTCTGCTGAGATCAGTGAAAATGCTCTTCCTGGAACTTTTGTAAGTCTGGTTTCAGCCACCAGCCAATCATCGGTCTTCTACCAGATCAAGGATGGAAATGCGAATGGAGCGTTTGACATTAATCCCAACTCTGGAGTTGTTGTGACTCAAAAGGCACTGGATTATGAAACTATTCCATCGTACACATTAACCATTCAGGGTTCCAATATGGCCGGCCAAGCCAGTAATGCTACACTGCTGATTCACTTAAAGGACGAGAATGATAACGTCCCAGTTTTCATCCAGGAAGAGTTTACCGGGATAGTTAGTGAATCATCTCCTGTGAAAAGTGTGGTCCTCACCAAAGATAGTACTCCTTTAGTCATCCGTGCTTTAGACATGGACCGTGACATAAATGCTAGGCTAGTCTACCAAATTGTGGAACCATTTGCCCACAACTATTTCTCCATTGATTCTAGCACTGGAGCAATCAGAACCACTACCGAGTTGGACTATGAACAAAGATCTGTTTTCCGATTCACAGTTCAGGTACACGACATGGGAATCCCACGTCACTTTGCAGAGAAGGTGGCCAACGTGACCATCAACGTCATAGACGTCAATGATTGTCCACCACAATTTAGTCAGGACTTGTACGAGGCGACAGTTCTAGTGCCAACCTACAAAGGTGTAAAAGTCATCACAGTGAATTCAACCGATGCTGACTCAGGACCAAACGCCAGACTCCTCTACTCCATTGCAGAGGGCAACATTGGAGACAAGTTCAAAATAGACACACTCTCAGGGGTCATCAGTATTCAAAACGTCACCCAGTTGAGAAGTCGGTACGAGCTGAAGGCTAGAGTGTCTGATGGACGATTTTCAAAAATGGCATCAGTGAAGATCAGCATTCGAGAGAGCAAAGAAAGCAGTCTGAAATTCACTCAGAACTCCTACAAGGCTGTTGTACAAGAAAACTCTTTGGAAAAGAAAACTCTGGCTGTCATTGCTGCTGTGGGAAACCAAGTGAACGATCCGCTGTTTTACACCATTTTAAACCCGGATAAAAGATTTCAGATCAGCCGTACTTCTGGGGTTCTCTCATCTACTGGCATACCGTTTGACCGTGAGGAACAGGATGTCTATGACATTGTAGTCGAAGTGACCAGACAGGACACATCATCTGACATGGCTCACATTCTTGTAACGGTAACCATCAAGGACGTCAATGACAACCCACCCATGTTTGTCAACCTTCCTTACCATGCACTGGTTCAGAAGGATACTGAGGTGGGCCAAATCATTCGTCAAGTGACTGCCATGGATTCGGATGCAGAAAATAACGCTGAGATAAGATATCATCTTCTGGAGTTAAACGAATACATCCAGATTAGCGCTAATGGTGAACTTTCACTCAAAAAATCATTTGAGATGGACTCTGTGGACTCAGAGTTTGTGGTCACAGTTGTGGCTACAGATGGTGGTGAACCACCATTGTCAGCAACCATAGAAGTTCCTATAACTGTGGTGGATAAAGCCGTACCAGTGTTCGAAAAACCTTTCTACAGTCTAGAGATCCCTGAGAATGTACAGCTACACATACCCATTATCCATGTACAGGCTAGTAATTCGGAAGGGCCGAAGGTAGTGTACACCATCACAGAGGGGGATCCTTACAATCAGTTTAACATCAACTTCAACACAGGTGTAATTCAAGTGGTACAGACTCTTGATTTTGAGACACACCCTGCGTATAAACTAAGCGTAAGAGCTACAGATTCCTTGACTGGTGCCAAAGCTGACGTATTTGTTGACATAATCTTAGAGGATGTGAATGACAACCCACCTGTAATCCTGGCCAAGTCTTATAACGTGAGCATTTCTGAAGCCTCTGTCATCGGCACCGCGGTAATACAGGTATCTGCTGTTGATGCAGACACAGGTAACAATAAACTTCTGTTCTACCAAATAGCAGATGATGATGAAAACTCTGACTTTTTTACTATTGATCGTGAAACCGGTATGATCTGGACAGCACGCATGCTCGACCATGAGGAGAAAACACAGCACAAGCTAACAGTCCGTGCTGTTGATGGAGGAGTTCCGGCACTCTCCAGTGAAGTAATTGTGATGATTGATGTTATAGATCTTAATGACAATGCTCCCATGTTCTTACAAAAAGCTTACGAAGCAGCTGTCAGCGAGCTGGCTGTCCGTGGCCATTTTGTGACACAGGTTCAAGCTTCAGATCCTGACAGTTCTGATAGAGCGAAACTTGAATTTTCAATCTTGTCAGGAAACGAAGAGCAGAACTTTGTTATAGACAAAAAATCTGGAGCTGTTGTGATTTCCAATCACAGAAAGCCACACATGGAGCCTTTGTATAATCTTAATGTTTCTGTGTCTGATGGTGTCTTCAGGAACTCTGTTCTTGTGAAAATTACTGTCAATGGTGCCAACTTCCACAGTCCATCCTTCCACCAGGTGGACTACATAGTCGAGCTTCTAGAAAACTCTCAAGTTGGAACATTAGTGGCAGAGGCTCCGGCATCAGATGAAGACGCAGGCATATACGGACGAGTCACATACCACATTGTCAATGACATCGCTAAAGACAAATTTTCTGTAAATGAAAATGGTGAAATTTTCACCTTGGAGAGCCTTGATCGGGAAAAGGCTTTGGAGAAAATCATTCAAGTCTCCTTGATGGCAAAAGATGGTGGTGGCAAAGTGGGATTCTGCACCATCAATGTGATCCTAACCGATGTTAATGATAATTCCCCGCAGTTCAGAGCAGCAGAATACAAAGTAAACATCGGATCAGATGTTCCAAAAGGAACATCAGTGGTTAAAATTGCAGCTTCTGACATGGATGAAGGCAGCAATGCAGACATAACCTACACAATCGAAGCAGACACAGATAACATCTCTGAGAACTTTGACATTCACCCACTCAGTGGGGTCATCCTGACTAAAGAGAGTCTCGTCGGATTAGAAAATGAGCTCTACGCTTTCCTTGTTCGGGCAAGGGATGGCGGTAACCCTTCCAGATCTTCTGTTGTTCCTGTCTATGTTCGGGTACTTACCCCAGAGGTCAGATTACCAAAGTTTGCAGAACCATACTACAGGTTTGCTATTGCAGAAGATCATCCACTAGGTTCACAAATAGACATGATTCAGGCAGAGAGTGACCAGCCAGTCTTCTACAGTCTAGTAAAAGGTAACACCCTAGAAAGCAACAGAGATGAGGTTTTTGAGATTGACCATGACACAGGAGCTCTGAAGCTAGTGAAGAAACTGGACCATGAGAGCACCAAGTGGTATCAGTTCACTCTCCAAGCACAAAGTGATCATGAAGGGAATGAAATCATCTCTTCTGTGGAGGTTAACATCCAGGTCAAGGATGTAAATGATAACAGTCCCTTCTTTGAGTCAGACTCTTATGAAGCCATTGTGGTTGAGAATCTCCCTGGAGGCACCTCGGTTCTACAGGTGAAGGCAATGGATCTGGATTCAAGCACCAACGGCCAGGTGAGCTACAGTCTGGATCCCGTACAGGATTCAGAGGATATAGCAGAACTCTTTGCTGTCAATAGCGAATCAGGCTGGGTGACCACACTAAAGGAGCTAGACCGCGAACAGAGAGATAAGTACACGGTGTCAGTCCTGGCCACTGACCGAGGAGACAAGGTGCAGCTTATAGCAAGTGCTAAAGTGGAAGTAACGGTAGCAGATGTGAACGACAACCCGCCTAAATTCACGGCAGAGATCTACAAAGGCACAGTGAGTGAAGACGACCCCCCTCGTGGAGTTATCGCCATCCTTAGCACAACTGACGCAGACCATGAGGACATCAACAAACAAGTCGAGTATTTCATCACAGGTATGCAAAAGATCCTAAAACATGGCTAGATTCTGTTTCTGTTCCTGATGTCAATTCATTCTTTCACTGCCTTCCTGTTTAATGTTTTTATAACATGTGAGGGATGGGACGTATCTCAGTCGACTGGGGGAGAACAGGGTACTCCCTGAACAGCTCCACAGCCCAACACATACACAACCATTAATACTTACACTCACACCTAGTGGTAATTTGGAAGAACCAGTTAATGTAACATGACTCTGGACTGTGGGATAAAACCAGAGTATCTGGAGGAAACCCACACAAACATGGGGAGAACTGCAAAGTCCACACAAAATCGCCCTTTGAGTCATTCCTGGGACTCGAACCCAAGACGTTCTTGCTGTGGGGTGGATGTCGAACGACTACGCCACAATGACGCTTCCTGATATCTAATTAGTTTTTATTGTCTGTAAATTTTGCTATAATTGTTAATCCAGAATATAGTTAATCTAGATGCACTCAATTATCCTGCACTAATAATGGTTTATCGCTGCCGAGTCACTTTAACCAGCCAGTATAAAGACACCATCTGCTTCAATATTCTCCCTCTTCAATCTGTAAACAAGTTTCAAATTGCAAGCTTAAATATTAAGGTCAGTAAAAAAAAGTCCTGCTTGTGTAATTATTCCAGTAACTCTTCGGAATTGGCTGGGGAAATGGGCATGCTCTGGTGTTAATTAGCTCGTGTGAAAGACTGCCAAGCTGAATATCCCAAGATCTTGGAAATGAGGTTGTGTTGAGCGTCTGTTTGCGCCTTGGCAACCCCTAACTCCTTTATCCTTCGTTGGTTTTCTTTGAAATGTGAATCTTCTGTAAGTGCACTTGGGATATTTTTGTTAGGGTGTTTGCAAGCTGTTCAGGGTGGACCCTGCCTTCACCCAGTGTAGGCTGAGATTGGCTCGCCTCCCCAAGACCCTTGTAGGATTACAAGGGTAGTTTGGGGAATGAGTCAGAAGATGAGTTTGAACCAGGATACGATTGGTACCTTTTGATTTGATTTCAGTCTTCACATGATGAAAGATAAACAATAAGAACATGCATGGGTTTTATTGGTAGATCCATTATCATTGAGGTTGCAGAAATATCATTGGTTGGTTGAGTTTGAACTGTAACTGCTTCCCAGCTCTGAAATCTCATCTCCATGATTGCTTGAAGGTGGTGATCCACTGGGGCAATTTGGTGTTGAGCACACACAGGGCGAGTGGAAGGTGTTGGTGCGCAAACCATTAGACAGGGAAGAGACAGACAACTACCAGCTCAACATCACAGCGACCGACGGCACCTTCACCACACGGGCAGTCGTGGAAGTCAAAGTGTTGGATGCTAATGACAACAGTCCTGTCTGTGAGAAGGTAAGACAAGTGATGCACACACTTTAGTCTTTTAGTTCTTGGTGGTGAATGGACCATTGGTGGAACACTGTCCTGATCATTTCTAGACTATTTGAGCTCGGTAGCTGAGGTTCCGAGCTAGTGTTCAGCTAGCAAGATAATTATTGCTTTACTTGATTCATTGATACTATCGGAGCTTTTAATTTCAATGGGCCTTAAACAAGCGCCTGCAGTCAGGGATGTGGGCAGGAAGTGAGGATTCACCGGACAACGAGATGACAAGTTGGACTCCAGTGAGCCGTGGTTTTCGATGTAGGGGTTGTTCCTTTGTGAGGCGTCATGTTTAAAAGACAAAAAGTATCATTTCTGTTTTTATTTTGTTTGTTTTTCCTCAGTCGAAACTGATTCCAATATCCTACATACATATCTATTTCTCTCTCTCCATCGCTCTCTCTTTATCTCTTTCTCTCCTCATCTCTCTCTCTCCTTATCTCTCTCTCGCTCTCCCTCTCTATCTTTCTCTTCATTTCTCTCTCTTCATCTCTCTATCTCTCACTCTATCTTCAGCTCTCATTCTTCATCTTTGTCTCTTTGTCTCTCTCTCCTTATATCTCTCTATCACGCTTTTCATCTTTCACTCGCTCTGTCTCATCATCATTCTGTCTTTTTATATCTCTTTCTCTTTATCTCTCATCTTTTTCGCTATTTAACTTTTGCTCTCTTTATCTCTCTTTATTGCTCTCTCCCTTCACCACTGTCTCTCTTTATCTCTCGCTGTCTTTATCTTTCCTTCTCCCTTTTAGTCTCTCCTGCTTTCTCTCCCTCTTTCTTTATCTTGCTTTCTCTCTCTCTTTAGCACTCTTATTCTCTCATTTTTCTGTCTTGGTTTCTCTCTATCTCACTCTCTCTCTCTCTGTCTCTCTCACTCTCTCTAATCTGCAACACGTTTATTATTCTTTTGTTTATTGTTTTTTTTTTCTTGCTGTATAATAATACTTTATCCTCATTTTCTTCCTCTGTGTTCTCTACGTCTCCAGTCCCTGTACACCGCGAGAGTCCCAGAGGATGCCGTATCCGGACGTTACATCCTCCAGGTCTCTGCTACAGACGCCGACATCCGCTCCAATGCTCACATCAACTACCAGCTCTCAGGACCCGGAGCCAAACATTTCAGCATCGACCCTGAGACAGGTACTGAGTGTTTGTGTGTGTGTGTGTGAAATCATGTCAGTACATGCCATCCAGTCTCACACCAACAAACAACCACACACATACACGCGGCTCCTTGCATCAGTCCTGCACGTAGTTTTACTCCAGACTTTAACCAAGTAGACAGTGGACAAGAAAAATTAATCTCACACACACTCACACACACAACACTCACACACACACACACAAGCCCTGCATGCAATTTATGATGCATTATTGAAAAAGCAAGGCTATTTAGTCATCTGACGGTGCTTATTAACTCCAACCTTTCTCTCTTGCTCTCCCTCTCTCTCTCTCTCACTATCTTACTCTTGATTTCTCTCTTTCTCGCTGTCTTTCACTTGCTCTCGCTCCCTTTTTCTCTCTCTCTTTCTCTTGCACCCTCTCTCGCTCTCTCTTATGTGCTCTGTTCCTTCTCACTCACTCTGTCTCTCTCTTTTGGGGAATTAAATAGTACACACAGCCAGAAGGCAAGCAATGTCTGTGCATATTTCTCTCAGTGTGTGTGTGTGTGTGTGTGTGTGTGTGTGTGTGTGTGTGTGTGTGTGTGTGTGTGTGTGTGTGTGT
>JAOUQZ010000032.1:10504440-10531825 GCA_028564935.1 Neosilurus hyrtlii | reverse complement strand
GTGTGTGTGTGTGTGTGTGTGTGTGTGTGTGTGTGTGTGTGTGTGTGTGTGTGTGTGTGTGTGTGTGTGTAGGTGTCTGGTTACACGCTGACTGTCAAAGCATATGATAACGGGAGTCCAGTACATGAAAGCAGCATCAAAATCAACATCGACGTCTCTGACATCAACGACAACCCACCCCTGTTCTCCCAGAGCAACTACACACTCATTATCCAGGTACATACACACACATACACAAACACACATGTACACACACAAAACTCATATGAAATTTTCAAGGAATCCGCACTTGGATGAGGATGCAAAATGACACACCTACAATGAGAGTAATTTTTTAAGATGATTCTGAATCATGTGCGATCGTGATATAGCCAAAATGATTTATTCACCCTTCGCGTGACTCAGCTGTAAATCTCTCTCTCTGTCTCTCTCTCTGTCTCTCTCGCTCTGTCTCTCTCTCTCGCTCTGTCTCTCTCTATCTTTCTCCCTCTCTCTCGCTCTTTCTCTGTCTCTCTCTCTTGCGCTCTCTCTCGCGCTCTGTCTCTCTCGCTCTCTCTCTCTGTCTCTTTCTCTCTCTCTATCTCCCTGTGTCTCACTCTTTCTCTCTCTCTTTCTCTCTCTCTCTCTCTCTCGCTCTCTTTGTCTCTCTCTGTGTCTCTCTTGCTCTGTCTCTCTCTCGCTCTGTCTCTCTCTCTCTATCTTTCTCCCTCTCTCTCTCTGTCTCTCTCTTGCTCTGTCTCTCTTTCTCTCTCGCTCTCTCTCTCTGTCTCTGTTTCTCGCTCTCGCTCTGTCTCTCTCTCTCTCTCTCTTTCTATCTCTCTGTCTCTCTCTCACTCTGTCTTTCTTTCTCTCTCGCTCTCTCTCTCTCTGTCTCTCTTGCTCGCGCTCGCTCTGTCTCTCTTTCTTTCTATCTCTCTGTCTCTCTCTCTCTCTGTCTCTCTCTCTCTTTCTGCATGTTTTAAAACAATTCCGTTTGTGTTAGTGATTTGATAATGACTCTGAATCCCCTTTTGATTCATTTTATTGAACTGAATCATTTATCCCTGTGATGGCCTGGCGAGCTGTCCAGGGTGTACTTTGCCTTGGCCCAGAGTCGGCTGAGATGGACGCCAACCTCCCCGTGACCCTCATTAGAATTAAGCAGTTCACATAATGAATGAATGAATGAATGATTCATTTATCCTGTAAAACTCTGTTTTTATCCGTGTGCTTGTTATTCCTCTTGTAACTACTTTAATGTTGATTCCTTTATCTTTGTATGTGATTCAGGTGAATCATTCAAACACTGAACTAAATGATTCGTCTTTTTTTAATGACTCAGAATGGGATCAGTTATTAGATCAGAGCTTTCAGCCAGAAGCCGTTTTCTTATTCTCTCTCTGTTCCTCCGTGTGTAAATCTGAATTGTAATGAATCTCTTAACAAATCAGTTAATTTGAATCATGGGCTTTTAAAGCCTAACTTTTTAATTCATTGACCTGAAGTGATTTGTTTAGTCTAAAATCTAAAAAACAAACTCTTTTTATGTGGTAATAATAACCCCTGTGTGGATTTGTTTTGCAGGAGAACCGTCCAGTCGGGACCAGAGTCCTCCAGATGAGTGTTTCGGACCGAGACGCTTCACGCAACGGGCCGCCATTCTCCTTTTCCATCATCAGTGGTAATGAGGATCACATGTTTGATGTCACGTCTCAGGGAGCGCTGGTGTCAGTCGGCACGCTGAGTCGCCGCAACAAGGACAGCTACGTCCTGGAGATCCAGGTAAGCCAGAGGAGGAGATAAGGCGGATAGTTTTAAATATTTCTGAAAAGTGAAGTTCGAGACAGAGTTCCAAATCTGCTGCAGCAGCACAGTGTGTATCTGAAATGCTCTAAGCTGCTGATCTGTCTGGATTTTTACACAAAGTACACAAACACAACGTTCCTCCTGTGCGCCCCGATATTGATGTGTTCCTGCTGCTACCAAGAGTGCCGTAATGATCCGCCATAACGACAATTACAGCTGCAAGAGCTTCAGCTGCTTCTGCAACGTCCCGAACATCTCACACTGAGTTCATGCGCGCTAAACAAAAGCCGGATAAATCTCTGTCCTGGCAGCAGAAAGCTGCGGCAAACACTAACTCATATCAAAATCTCTGCAGTAGCTTCGCCAGGTGAAGCGAAATGCACCACGCTGCCACTGTCATCCTCACTGCCAAGACCATATTAATCTGTCCATCAAACTTTAAAACTTCATACCAACTCTCGAAAACATTGCCGTCTAGATTTATTTATCTCTTGTCACTCACGAAATTCAGTGATTCATCAGTCAAGAGTGATTTTAAATTATTCATTATTTCTAAATGATCCCTGTATCTGAGTGGTGACTCTGAAGCTCAGTCTCTCTCCCTGTCTCTCTCACTCTCTCTTTCTCTCTCTTTCCCTCTCTCTATCTCTCTCTCACTCTCTCTCTTTCTCTCTTTATACATCTCTCTTTCTCTCCCTCTTTTTCTGTCTCTATCTCTCTCACTCTCTCTCTTTCTATCTCTGTCTCTCACTGTCTCTCTCACTCTCTTTCCCTCTCTTTCTCTATCTCTCTATCTCTCTCAATCTCTCACTCTCCACCTCTCTCACTTTCTCTCTCTCTATATCTTTTCATCTCTTATTCTCTCTCCATCTTTCTCTTTCACTTTCGCTCTCTCTCTCTCTCTGTCTCTGTCTGACATTAATTTTATTTTGTTTTTTTAAGTAATGAATTTGGTGACCGAATCACAAAACCTTCCTTATCCTTTAATAATTCTTTTTTTTGCCAAATGATTCATTTACCTTTTGACTCAGTGATGATTCTGAATCTCTTTCTTACGCTCTCTCTCTCTCTTTCTCTCTCTCTCTCTCTCTCTCTCTCTCTCTCTCTCTCTCTCTCTCTCCCTCTCTCTGTCATATAATCTTGTTTCCTTTTTCTGAATGTTTTTTCCACTTTGTGATGCAGTGATGGCAGAGTCACAAAACCAAATTCCTTCTTGATGTTTTTTTAGTAAAATCATTCACTATTCCTAGAAACGGCTCTGATTCAGAATTTTGTTTTTGTCTCCCAAATGATTCTGAATCTTTTTTCTTATAGAATAATAATTTTTTATTATTACTTTATTTATTGTTTTGTCTTCCTTTTTTAAATCTTTTGCTGAATCAATTCTTTTATCTTGTAAATGACTCACTGTTGAGTCTGAATCATGAACTCTCTGACCTGTTGCTGTGTTTCAGGTGTCAGACTCCGGCCGGCCGCCACTCTCCTCCTCTGCTCTGGTGTTTGTTCGTCTGATCGAAGAGAGCATCCACCCTCCTGTTATCCTCCCGCTTGATGTTTTCGTTACCACGATGACTGCCGAGTACGCAGGTGGTGGAGTGCTGGGGAAAATCCATGCCACTGACCAAGATGTGCATGACACTCTCACCTACGGCATCAGCCCTGACACCACCCCTGCCGACAACTCTGCCCTTTTCTCTGTCTCACCTGCTGATGGCCGACTTGTGGCGCTGGGTACCCTGGACGCAGGTCGCTACTCGCTAAATGCCACTGTAACAGATGGTCGCTTTACAACGTGGGCACGTGTCACTGTACACGTACGCCCTGCCCCCGCTCCAGCAAATCTCGTGAGCATCCGCCTAGGCACCCTTGCACCTGAGGAGTTTGTTGGCGAACATTGGCGTAATTTTGCTCGGGCATTGCGCAACACAGCGGGCGTGCGACGCAGCGATGTGCAGCTCGTCAGCCTGCAGCCCGACCACAGTGATCTGGAAGTGCTTCTTGCACTCGACAAAACAGGAAGTCCGGATCAGACACAAGAAGTGGTGCTGAGGAAGCTGAATGCCTCCGCTGGTGCTATCGAGGAGATCACAGGGGTGAGGATTGTCCGTGTGGGCAACAAACTTTGCCCAAGATTGGACTGTCCAGCTCGTCACTGCCAGGAGACAGTGACCCTGGAGACGGGTGGCATGGCGGCATACAGCACAGCACGGCTCAGCTTCGTCACTCCACGCCACACGAGGACAACTGACTGCCTCTGCCATGGTAACACACACACACAGTATATTAATACCCAAGTTATTATTTTCACTTTTTGAGTGATATTTATTTTATGGCTTTTCTGTTTGTGAAGGTGCTCAGTGTGCTGAGTTGAGTAAACTGTGTGAAGGAAATTCATGTCCCGAGGGTGCGGAGTGTGTGGAAGATCCAACGCACACTACAGTTCGCTGCGTGTGCTCTGACGACAAACATGGACAGTGTGGCGGTAAGGACATCTTCAGCACTTCAGAATAATCTGCTGTATAAATAAACTCAATACACTTCATTATAATTGAGTGTGTGTTTTTCAGAAGGTCACGCTCTGACATTCAGTGGGAACGGTTACGTGCGCTACAGGCTGATGGAGAATGACAATAAGGAGGAAATGAATCTCTCTCTCCGGCTGCGCACATTCTCCGACCATGCCACCATCATGTATGCCAAGGGCACTGACTACAGCATCCTGGAGGTGAACACACAAACACACACCTGCCCACTCACACAGAATCACAACATGAATAAGTTTGCAACACTACTCTCTTAGACTGAGGGAGGGGCACACCTCCTCAACTAAGGCGGCACCTCCTTCAATGAGATAAAAATTCACAAAAGCTCCGCCTCATTGACTGCCAGGTCACATTTGCTTAAATGACATTGAAAGGCACAGAGGCCACACCTCCTTTACTCACAGGCCACAGAAGCCCCACCTTATGTCTTACCAGGCTAAGTCACACCTTCTTAAATGGCACTGGTGGGCACAGAGTACACACCTCCGTTTTTACTGCTAGACCACGCCCTCTTGACTGATACTGATGGTGCAGAGACCACACCTCCTTTACTCTCAGGGGACACAAGCCCCACCTCATTTGCTGCCAGGCCACATCCCCTTTAATGACAAAGTGCTGAAACCTGTTTTCAGTGAGACTAAAAGGCTCAGAGACTCTCCCTTATTCATTGCATACCAAATACATTGAAGGGCACAGAGGCCACACCTCCTTCTCATCCTTCTCATGATAAGTTCAAAGGCTGCATATCCTTCACTGAAAGTGACAGACCGACAGACAGAGACCACACCCCTTTTTAAGGCTAGGCCACACCTTTTATAGGGACCGAAGATTTATGCAGAATAATTATGGCAGATTTATAGCATGCTGTGTGGGAAACCTCTCCTCTTTTCATTCTTTTCTTTCTTTCTTTTCTCCCACACTCTGTCTATCGTCTCCTCAATATGGTCTGGTCAAGGGTCTGAACAGAAAACAGAGAGCGGGTTATTTTGGTGGTGTGAGAGGGTGAGAGAGAGTGCTTTCTCACAGATTCCTTTTGAGCACAGAAAAAGAGTGACAGAGAGAGAGAGAAACAGAAAGAGAAGGACTGAGAGGCAGAAGGAGAAACAGAAAGAGCAACACAGAGAGAGAGAGAGAGAGAGAGAGAGAGAGAGCAACAAAGAGAGAGGAAGAGAGAAACAGAAAGGGAAGGACAGAGAGGCAGAGAGAGAAAAAGAGAAAGAGCAACACAGAGAGAGAGAGAGAGAGAAACAAAGGGAAAGACAGAGGCAGAGGGAGAAGATGAATACTTTTGTTATTAATGCTTAATTCTTTTATATTTTCACCATATATATATTTATTCTTTATTTATATATATATATATACATATAATTTATTTTATTTTATTTTATTCATTTATTATTACTACTTTTTTTTTCTCTCCCTCTCCCCCTAATGTTCGAACCAATTAGTTCTCTTATTGTTAATGTCATTTACCAATGTTTAAAATATGTTCATATATGTTTCTTGAAACGCTTTGGCAATACTGTACATATATACGGTCATGCTAATAAGATTATTAAACTGAAAAAACTGAAACTAAGAGATAGAGAGAGAGAGAAAGGGAAGCACAGAGAGGCAGAGGGAGAAAGAGAAAGAGCAACACATTGAGAGAGAGAGAGAGAGAAACAAAGGGAACGACAGAGAGGCAGAGGGAGAAACAGAGAAAGAGCAACACAGAGAGAGAGAGAAACAGAGAAAGAGAATGAGAGAAAGAGAGAGAGAGAACTATCAAGAGAGGCAGAGAGATAGACAGAGACAAAGAGAACAACAGAGAGAGAGAGAACGGCAGAGACAGACAAAAAGAGAGTGACAGCTAGAGGGAAAAAGAGAGAAAGTCAGGCAGAAAAAATAGAGAACAGGAGAGAGAGAGAAAGCGAGAGGTCTGTTATCTGCTATACTAACTTTATTGCAGCAGCCGGATATTTCTACTTAGTACATATGCTATGCTACACTGTGCTAAATTTATCCTGTAGCCTGTGTGAATGTTTCACACACATACACACACACACACACACACACACATATATACACACACACACACTTCTTGATCTACACTTTATTTAGCCTGTGAGAAAGTTTTACACACGTCTTGCACTATATTACAGTCCAGTGTTAGTGAGATCATTATCAGTATTATTTACTTTTTTAATGCAACACATTACCTGACATTAGCCACAGGGCTTAAGTTACCTAATCATTTAATAAATTCTTTTAACCCTGATTACATGAGTAACAGATAATATACTAGTTTAATAGTTAATAAGTAATATAGTTTAATAAGCAATAGTTTGTGTTGGCTAGCTTTTATTTACAAAGTATACTAGTAAATAGTTAGCTCGTTATTAGCATGACTAATAGTGAAATTGTATACCAAACATTATTATACTGCTGAACAGCTAGTTAGTTAGCAATTGTTAGCACTGTGCCAATAAGCAGCTAATGGAATTGAAAAGTAAGGCTGATGAGAATGCAGTTTTGATGACATTTGTGAGTCACATGTATTGAATATGAACTGTATGCCAACGTGTAAATTATTGTGTGCGTAGATCGTGAATGGACGCCTGCAGTACAAGTTTGACTGTGGCAGTGGGCCTGGTGTCGTCCCCATCCACAGCCCATTAGTGAATGATGGTGAATGGCACACAGTCTCACTTGAGGTGGATGGCAACTACGCTCGCCTGGTGCTTGACCGAACACACACCGCCTCGGGCAAAGCTCAGGGCAACCTTCGCACACTCAATCTTGACACCAGCGTCTTCTTTGGTGGGCAAGTGTGGCAAGCAGGTGTGGCTAACGGCCTTAGGGGCTGCCTGCAGGGGGTTGTGTTGAACGGACGTGAGCTGCCACTGAGGTCACAGCCTCGTAGCGCCCACTCTGTGCTTGAGGAACTCGTAGAAGCTGTTCCTGGATGCAGCCCACCTCCTCGAGTATCGAGCTGCGCCAGTGAGCCCTGCGCCAATGGGGGAACCTGCACCGAGCTGCCCAATGGAGGTACGTGGTCTGAGTTAAACTCTGCTTTTAGGCAGCCATTTGTGCAACATTTCTCATAAAAGGATTAATATCATTTGTAACTTTTAGTCAAATATTAATGGTAAGGAAATTAAACAAAGAATATTCAAACTGGTCAGCAGAGTGGCATAGTGGTTAGCATATCCACCTCACAGCAAGAAGATTCTGCATTCAATTCCTGAGCTCGACTGTGTGGAGTTTGCATGTTCTGCCCATGATTGCGTGGGTTCCTTCTGATTATTTTGGTTTCTCCCACAGTCCAAAGACATGCACATTAGGATAAATGGCTCTGCTATATTGCCTCCAGGTGTGAGTGTGTTTGTAAATGATAGTGTGTGTTGGCTCTGACTGGCGAGCTGTTCAGGGTGTACCCCACCTTTGCCCAGAGGTGGCTGAGATAGGCTCCAGCCTCCCGCAACCTTAGTGGGATTCATTGGTTCAGCAAAGGAATGAATGAATACTCAAACTGTTAGTTCTAAGGTTGGCAGTTAGTATGCTTGTTTGCCAGAGAAGCCATAAATTGTGAGGAGATGCCATCAAAATGTTTCATTTTGTCAACATTTTTTTTGTTTTTGTTGTAGGTTATTTCTGTAAATGCAGTGCACTGTTTATGGGCAGTCACTGTGAGGTTAGCATCAGCCCCTGCTCATCCAATCCCTGTCTTTATGGCGGAACCTGTGTACCACGCGGAGATGATTTCTACTGCCAGTGCCGAGGCCAGTATTCTGGCCAATGGTATGAGAACACACACAAGAGCATACATATGTTATATAAGGATGAGTTTTTCACACCCACTGATTGCATGGTATGCTTGGGAAAATCTGGCTAAACTAAAAGACCTCCATTGATGGATCTGTTGTGAATAGGCCAATTCCTACACACATGTCTAGAGCAAGTGTTTGAGATGTCCAGATATAAAAGGCATGTAGGTTGTCTGGGTGGACCATGTTGCCAGATTGATGGGAGGACACCAGGGAACTCTCTTGCAACCTTGCAAATAAAAGAAATGGCAGGTAGACTTTGAGTCCTGCTGAAAGCCAGAACTGATGAATGTGTTATGCCTGAGTGTGACATCCTGATTGAATTTAAGAAGGTTTTGGTTGCTTTCTCAGCTGGGTAAGGTGGGTTTAGTGATTTAATAAGATTCGGAATGGAAGTTTCTGCTTTATCTTGTGGTATTAATTATTCTTGGATGTGTAACAGGTGTCAGCTAGGTCCATACTGTACAGAGAACCCTTGCAAGAACAATGGCAGGTGCATCAGCAGTCTAGATGGCCCAGTCTGCGAGTGTGAGTCTGGCTTCCAAGGAGACAGGTATGTGTGAGACAGGAAAGCTATTTTCAGTAATACTAGAACAGGACAATGATTTTGCATGCACATGTACAGTATAGATTGACTCAAACACGGATCTGTATGCCTGGCCAGGTGCCTGAGTGATGTGGACGAGTGTCTGAAAAACCCATGCACCAACGGTGCCCAATGCCAGAACACCTACGGCTCATACAACTGCAACTGCTCGATTGGTTATGGAGGCCACCACTGCGAGCAGCCTGTAAACAGCCAGGTACTCTCTACATCCTGGAACATTGGCCTGGAGGAAGTTATCGGCATTGCCGTATTTGTTGCTGTGATCTTCGTCTTGGCGCTACTATTTGTTGTGATTCGTAAGCGTGTGTGCCGGCGCCGCAAACCCCAATCACCTGATGATGACAAGCACCTGCCCACATCCTTTCTGCAGCGTCCATATTACGACTCAAAGTTGGGCAGAAACGTCTATTCTGACGTGCCACCCCAAGTGCCCGTACGACCCATTTCATACACTCCCAGCGTGCCGAGTGACTCCCGGAACAATCTGGATCGCAGCTCATTCGAAGGCTCAACTGTACCTGAGCACACCGAGTTCAGCACTTTCAACCCTGACCCTATAGGTCATGGACACCGCAAGACTGTTGCTGTATGCAGTGTGGCGCCCAACCTGCCCCCACCTCCGCCTTCCAACTCTGCCTCGGACAGCGACTCGATTCAGAAACCCAGCTGGGACTATGATTACGATGGTGAGAACAAACGTGTTACATTCCATTTCATTTTTTTCATAGACTTACCTTGAATTAATCTAGATAAGTGCTCAGCTTGTGCATCCTTCTTGTTTACTTGCAGCCAAAGTCGTAGATCTGGATCCATGTTTCAGTAAGAAAGCAGTAGAGGACAGCACGTGTCATCCCTATAATACTAGAGGCAGCATGTCCGAGGTGCAATCTCTCAGCTCTTTCCAGTCTGAGTCCTGTGACGACAACGGTATGTTATGCAATTGTCCTTAAGAGGTTTACGATTAGCAGATGCTTGTAGCTACAGATATTTAGTAATTAGTACCAACTGATAGTAAGTTAAAAAGTGGATAGTCATGGAATTTTTTCAACTTACCTTATAGAGGCTAGGTCTGGTTTACTAGCTCATTATAGCTTTAACTGTTATTAGCATGGCTAGCATTTTTTGGGGACATTGGCTAAACTCTAATTTGTCTGTATTTATAATTAGCATGTTAGTGTTAGCATTTTCCAGTCAGGCATATCTCCATTAATGAATTATATAAAAATATAATACATTGTTTGTAAAATAGCTGGTGAGCAACTAGTTTAGCTTTGTGTAACTGTTGTTGTGTTGCTGTTAGCCTTATTTTTTATGCAGAAGGTTCTGAGAACTTGCATGTTAAATCAAACTGAACTTCTTTTTAAAATTTTGCAGTTTAATCTTTTCCATCGTAGCCCTGTAGTCGTGTTAGCATTACCATGAATACTAACCGCATTGTTCGTTCTTTCTCTTTTCATAACTTGAGTGAGAATACGCTTTTTGTGGTGTGAGGGTCATGTTGTTGTGTTATGTTTCTCTCCCCCTCTTTAACTCGCTGCTTTGGGACTCTAGCTCCCATTTGGATCAAATCGCACCAAAGACGCAGGGCGAGGTTTTAGCTAAACTCGTAAGTCAAACATAGGTGGCACGGAGAAGGAAGGGATCGCTTCATGTTAAAAAAACCTAGTGTGATTCTCAGGGCATAAAAAAAAAAGCATGTGGGTTTTTTTTGTTTTTGTTTTTATTTACTGTTTGGTTTTGTGATCATTTGGTTAATTTGTTCATCACCTCTTGTTTTTGCTTCTTTTATGGATATTCAAATCCAAGCTGCGATGGATAACTGAAGACCTCAGTGGTACAGGAACTCCTCCTGAAAAATATCAAAATATTTTAAGTCAATAATCTTGGCTCTCTATTGTTTTCTCCAACCTTGGCTATCTCAAAGTACCGTTAAGTATTTTCCATCTGATTTCACTTGGAACCAAATGGATTTTCCATCCTTTGCTTTTTTTATTCTTGAGAATTCTCCTGATGCCGATCCTTCCTTCTGCTCGTATCGTATCGTACCGTCCTGTCAGTTTACGTGGAACCATGAGTATCACTGATGTATGTCACCATCAATTCAAAAACATTAAGTCTTCACACGCTTTGTTCTTGATCACCACTCCACCATGATACATCCAGAACCTGGTGCTGATAGAAAACTGCCAGTGCAGAATTTCCAATACCAAAATATCTCCACTAAACCACGTAATGCAGAGGTTCCAACACTGGTTGTGGAGATCTAAAACCATTAGGACTTTTACTCCAACCATAATTTTGCCCACCTGACCATCTAAACATCTAATTTAGACTTCATTCATTTATTCATTTTCTTAACCACTGAATGCTAAAAAGAGCAAAGGAGATGCTGGAGCCTATCTCAGCTGATTATGGGCGAAGGTGGGGCAATTTGGAACAGCCAATTATCCTAATGAGCATGTCTGGACTGTGGGAGGAAACTGAAAAACCCAGAGGAAACTCACACAAGCATGGAGAGAGCATGCAAACTCCACACAGAAACGCCCTTGCCAACTCAGTACCTTCTTGCTGTTAGTCACATGCACTAACAGCTACACCACCATGACAACCCTAATCAAGACATTCATTCATTCATTTTCTGAGCCGCTTGATACTAATTAGGGTCGCGGGGAGGCTGGCACCCATATTAGCTGACTCTGGGCGAGGGTAGAGTACACCCTGGACAGCTCCTAATCAAGACATGAGACTTTAAAATGAAAATAAGATGATGATTGGATCTGTCAGATGGGCACCATTATGGTTTTTAGGGAGGTAGATCTCCAGGACCAGGATGGGGCACCACTGGTGTAGAGCATGGTCACATGACTTCCTAAAGTTCTAGCCTGTCTTGGGAAGATTGGAAAGATCCCTTTGACTAGAGTAGGGGTAACGCCACTCAGAACTATAGGACACTCTCAACTACTCACTGATTGGAAATGCGAACCATTCGCAGTAGTGCTTTTACTTTTTTGAATATTGCTTTTAGTTCTGGAAATGTGGGTAGTGATATTAAATAGTATCAATGTTTTTCATCTGTAAATAAGTAACAATTAATAACATGCCCTGCGATGGACTGGTAACCTGTTCATGGTGTACCCCACCCATGGCCAGAATGGGCTGAGATGGGCGCCAGCCTCCCCGCATCCCTAAATAGGATTAAGCAGCCTATAAAACAAATGAATGAATGAAGTTTATAACATTAAACAATTCTGAGAAAGTAAATATATTTCCTAGTTAAAATTTATAACTTGCAACGCTATTTCTAATGGTAGCTAGCTGACTACCTTGTTGCTTTCAGAGTTGGTGAAAAGGCAGCCATGTTGGGTCTCGCCTTTGTTCCCTGAACAATGTGTTAAAAGAAAATTCAAACTTTGGATTCTCGACTTTCAAGTTACATTAAATGCGGCATTGGAGGAGTAGTTGAGAACCTCAACGAGGGCAAAACCAAGTAGCATTTAAAAGATTGGAAGTGTTCCACCACCATCCCCAACTCTGACACCCCAACACAGAATTTAAACCAGCCAGTTAGCATTTTATTAGCAGATGAAGATAAAATAGTTTAAAGGTTAAAAGTTACCGTGGGTCAAGCGCCAGATCAGAAACTGTTGTAACCGTGAGGCATACATTAGGCGTGCATGGCTTACCAGATGTTGCTGTAGATTTCCGTGGTGTTTAAAGTGTCCATGGATTGCCATGTATGCATTGCAGTTACTGCTGATAGACATGACGGCTCCAACGTATGTATAGCAGGTGAGCACGTTTCTCAGGCAAGTGAGAGTATTTCCAGCGCCTATATTTTTGCAAGAGACCAGGGGCGTATTCATTCAGTGTCAGTGTCACATCATACCATTATAGTCGTCTTCATTTTCCTCACACTAACGTCAGCTCTCTCTCATCTCCTCCTTCCTTCATCCCTCGTCCCTTCCTTTCCCTCCCTGAAGCCTCCATAGTGACTGTAATCCACCTGGTCAGCTCGGCGGCTGGCTCGGTGGACACACAAGGTACCGTTTGTTTGATCGTCACGTCGTCTCCATGTGTGCTGTCGGCTGAGAGATGTAAAAGGATGCACGGATGTCGACTGGATGTAATCAGACACGTCTCATAGATAAATATATGGGCAGTGGTGCTTAGTGGTTAAGGCGATGGGTTACTGATCCGAAGGTCAGCGGTTCATACCCCACTATCACCACTGTTGGGCCCTTCAGCAAGGCCCTTAACTCTTAATTGCTCAGGTCTACAAAAATGATAATTGTAAGTTGCTCTGGATAAGAGCATCAGCCAAATACTGTAACTGTAAATAAATACGAGTTGTTGTTACGAGTCAACATTTGACTCATTCTACATCTGAGACGCAGGGTCTGAGGAAGCAAACGGCATCCCTGAGTCCTCCAGATGTCCTCTCTATATTTCTGTATTTCTACATTTCTGTATTTCTATATTTCTACATTTCTATATGTCTACATTTCTATATTTCTATGTCTATATTTCTGTTTTTCTATACTTTTCTCTCTGTGTAGATTTTAATATTTTAATCTTTTTCTTTCCTGCGTATCTGCTGCTTGCTTTCATCTAAAGAGCCACTCCCGTCTCATGAGCTCAAGAACCCGAGAGGTGATTTATTGTTTTTTGTCTGTGTTTGCCTGAATTCCTGTGAGTTCTCCCGAACCTGCATGCAGTGCTGTGAGAAACAACAAAACTGAAATTATATTTATAAATAATAAAAATTTTATTTATTTATTTGTTTGTTTGTTTGTTTGTTTGTTTGTTTATTTGCTTCCTAATGTGTGTATCCTACCTGATGTTTTTAACCATGTGATTCTAATTTATATTCAGCTGCATGATGCTTAAATATATTTTCAATATATTTTTCAATGTTTATTTGTTCTTTTTATAATCCTGATATAAATAAAATAACATCTCAGTTTAATTTAAACTATAGGGTTTTTTTTTTTTCACTCAAATTTACTCAGACGAGTCCTGCGGTTTGGATTACAGTGAGATAAAACTCTTATTGTTATTAAAATGTACTGTGCAGCAAATTTGCATAATAATTTTATTTAATTTAAATTTAATCCTGTTTTTGTAGTTAATTAATGTTAAATTCATTAACTGCGATGGCCTGTCCAGGGTGTACTCTGCCCTCACCCAGAGTTGGCTGAGATGGGCACCAGCCTACCAGCCGCGACCCTAATTACGATAAAGCGGTTCGGAAACTGGAAGAATGAATGAATCATTTCATTAATAGTTCTAATTATTACTACTACTAATAACAATATAAATTTAACAACACTAATGAATTCTAATCTAACTAAAAGTATATAGTGGTGTTTTTTTTAATAAAATAAAATCGTAATTTATTTCCGCTTAACGGAAGACGATGGTTGAGACGCTGACATTTGTCATTTCATCCTGTAGGGTATCACTGGGACACATCTGATTGGATGCCGAGTGTTCAGCTTCCTGGAATCCAGGAGTTTCCTCAGTATGAGGTGGTGGAATCTCCACCCACCCTGTACAATGACCCCGCCTTGCTAGATACGGACTATTATGCGGGTGGCTACGACATCGAGAGCGATTTCCCGCCTCCACCTGATGACTTTCCCGCCCACGATGACCTGCCTCCTCCTCCACCTCCACCTGTGTCATATGACACACTTGGCCCCGCCCCCTCTAGTCCTGGAGGATCATGGGTGCGCCAGCGCCCGCCTTTACCCCAACTCTACACGCTCAATCATTACCTCCCTCACCACCAGTACCCTTCATCCGACGCGGAGCCACAGAAAAGCGGCAGCATCGCAGCTGATGACGTTTCACTGTCTCTGTACGCATCTACAGTGTCGTGCTCAGACGTGGAAGAATCGGAGGCACCGATGAGCGACTGCGAGAGCGGTGCCGAGGACGGGGCGCAATTTCGACGGCTTATTGTAGCTCCACAACAACAACAACACACCGAAGTCTGACACTGGAACCATAAAGAGTATAAATCAAAAAGTGCCTGAAAATTAAACCTTATGCAGGAAACTGTTGTCATAAAACACACACACACACACACACACACACACACACACACACACACACACACACACACACGACCACACAATAAGTACAAACGCACACATTCTCTGATATTTTCAAGGACATTTTCTCCTCCGGAGCGCAGCAGCTCATTCAGTTGAGTCGAGTCGAGTGGACGCTGGTATGTTCAGGTGTGTATCCACCTTCACACCATGTCTGACGTTACGTAAAAAAATCACACCTTGTTCATGAAAGAAAAAAATGAATAATAGAAAGAAAAACACGTCATTTCAAGCGATAGCTGTCTGTATTTCTATAAATAAAATCATGCAATCTGTTTTTTTTTTAATAATTACAAATGCTTGTTCATTTGTAATGTAAATGGTACTGTACAGTTTTGATTTTAAGGGTTGACTAGTTCTTTTTGTAGATATTTTATTATTTTTATTTTTCAAGAAATAAACAACAACAAAAAAATAAACCATATGTCATTAAAGAGGGCAGAAAACAATATAAAGTGATTTAAAACATTTTGTTTGTTTTTTTGTTTTTTTAAATGCGTGTGACCGTCTCCACACTTCCTGCTCCACTCTGTCAGGTGTCTGCGTGTTATTGTGATGTCACTTCCTTTTTTTATTTTTTAATAATTTTTTTTTGCCAAAATGTTTGAAACTTCTTTGTTTTTCCACCAAGAAAATGGAAAGAAAAAAAACGGGACCCGGTATATTTATATTGCGAGATGAAGTGTGGACTCGTGACTTTTTTTTTCAAGTACCTGCTCGTGTCTGAGCACTGCTTCAGTCTTGTTTATGATTTGTTTGTTTGTTTGTTTGTTTTTTTAAATACTGCCACTAGCTTAATCGCTTTACTACTGGCAATAAATTATTCTTAAAAATACCAGTGCTTGTCTTTGTTTTTTTTGTTTTTTTTTTGTTTTTATTAATTAGTGTGTTAAAGCATGTTTTTGGAAAATAAAAGTGAAGCTAAGCTCATGTTAGGCTAACATTAATCTCAAGTTTAACCATATGAAGATTCTACTGTAAAACTTTTTAGATCTTACTTCACCAAATGTTCCAGAAAATTAGTGTTCTGACTCCTAACAACAAAATGAAACACCTAGCATACTTATCACTCATTTCCTGACCTGCTTAATCCTCCTATCAGGGTCGTGGGGAGGCTGGAGTCTGTCTCAGCCGTCTCTGGGTGACTCACTCTGATCAGCTCACCAATCCATTACAGGTCCAACACACACACACACAAACACACAACTGTTCACACTCACACCTAGGAGCAATTTGGAACTGCCATTAAGCCTAAAACTACATTCTTACTGATGTCCAATCAGATCCCACCACTCACTTACCACTATCTTATGGCGTCCATCCACTCCTTTTAAATACTGTGCCATGTACTGTGCTTTCTCATCCATTCTGCAAATCATCTTGTATGCGCATCTACAATCACAACCACAACATGCATTTACTATGCCAGGGAAGTTCTTACTATACTTTACTGATGTTGATACCACGATACATACAATAACACCATCATTACAACGTCCTGCATCCTGACTCCACCATGTCCATGCTATGTTTTTTTTAAACGTGTCAAGTTCGACCGTGTCCATAGAGATCATATCATATCCTTAATGGTTTTTACTGTATTCCTACTACATCGTACAGGTTCTTACTTACTAACTGCTTCTTCCCAATTTTCTGAGGATGTAGTGGAAACGTAGCTGAGTATGACGGGTTTAAGATTTAGTTATTAATAATTATTATTTAAGTTATTATTCTGAAGTTCTATAAAGATCCGAATATTTCTCTGAGTTAAACAACCACACTGTATATGCACTTTTGGTCATTTTAATTTGTACCTTAAGAATGCTTTTTAGAAGACTGCTTAAGTTGGCCGTATATCAATGGGTGATGAGCTTAATGAACAAATTATCCCTCTGCTAAAAAGGTAATTCAATCACAATGTCAGTTTAATGTGTGCTGGGTCTTCGTAACGAGCTTGTAATGAGTTTGTAATGTGCTCTAACGAGTTATGTGTTATTCAATTATGTGAAGTGGGGGAAAAAATAAACAAGTCATTTGAAATGTTACAGATTGGGTTTAGTGTGTGTATAAATCAACTCCAGTTTCCTGAAGGGTGTGTGATGGAAATGGTTGGAAATCACAAAACGAAGCCATTTTAATCTCTTTTTATTGATTTATTTGGTACTAGCAGAAATATCAATGGCATAGCATATACTATTTATTAAATGGTTTAGACAAGTTATATAATTATTGCTTGGAAGGGGAGTAAACTGTGAAAATGCTCTGCTCATATATAAAATAATGTTGATATTAGCAAAATTTGTTCAACATTCACCTAATAAACACTTTGTGTGACAGGGTCTGACATCAAGAGACCAATCACTGATGGGTTTTCAAGGATTAATCAATGTTTTTGATTTTCTTGTATTACCACCTTCGCAGTGTCTAGTGCAGGGGTGTCAGACTCATTTTCACTGAGGGCCACATCACTAAATTTAAAGGGGATCGAGGGACAAATAATCACAGAACATCTATTCTAAAAGGTCTCTGTTAAGCTAGCAAGCTAGCATCAAATCTTTCTTGGGTCATGAATGATTAGCTGTTTACTTGAAATAGGTTGCCACCTGAAGGGTGATAAATTAGGTTTCATGGAAATGGTCAATGCAAAGAATGTTCAATAATCATATTCTTTGAAAGCTCTTGCAGGCCACATAGAATAAGGCAGCAGGCTGGATTTGGCACCGCAGGCCTATATTTGACACCAGTGGTCTAGTGTGTACACTCAATTCCAAAGGAAAGGCAACCACAAATCTTACTTTATTTTAAAATTTTAAATTTTAAGCCACTCTCTTCCAGCACTTACTCCTATATAACTCTGTATCAAAATACTTATAATACAATGGACAGCAATATATGTCCATAAGAATATCAGGAACAGATCAGTGTTATATAGGAGGAACAACTTTTAACAAACAAGCTGGTCTTGCCATGTATTAGCTTGCAAACTCAGTTTTTAACAGGCACTAGGCGAATGGTATCCAATTGGCGATATTCCCAAACTCCTGGCAAGTCCATTAAACTGATTCCTTGCACTGAAGATATTTAATATTGCAAACAATAAAACATAAGCATTGTGTCATGATGTAAGACAAAATGGTTTTACAAACATGCCAAAAGTAGTTCTAGATTCTAGAGAGGTTCCTGAATTTGACGTATTGAGATATATTTGCTATTGGAAAATACATATCACGGAAACCAGACTAAAACTGACAAGAAATGTAAATGTTCAGAAAAAAAATATTTTTTCATAAAAACATCAAAACAAATGGTCTAGAATATCTCGTCTAAAGGTGTGGCTGTTGTTTGATGCTTGGCAATTCTTCTCAAGGCCCAAGGACTACTAGAAAATGGCGACCTAGTATATTAATTGCTGAGTCTTTCAAAAGACTGATGAGCTGTTCGGGGTGTAGTCCCGCCTCTTGTGAGAAGTCAGATTGGATTGGTTCCAGCTTCCCCTACTACTCTGATGGATAATGTGGTGGTGGTGGCTCAGTGGTTAAAGGTCTGGATTACTGATAAGAAGATTTGGATTTCAAGCCCCAACATCACTGAACCCTGGAGCAAGGCTCTTAACCCTCAACTGTTCAGTTGTGCAAATGAGATAAGCTACTCTAGATAGGATCTCATCCAAATGGCATAAATGTAAATAACAGAGGATCACAACAGTTTCTGGCAAAATAAAAAATGTGTCAAAGTTTAAGCTGATGCTGGTTAATGTTTTTTATGTTGTTGTTTTTGTTTGTTTGTTTGTTTGGCTATGCTAATGCTCTAAAGCAGGGTTTCCTAACCCCGATCTCGGAGAACCACCTGCCCTGCAAATTTTTTTGTTTTCCTTGTTCCCAACACACCCGATTTAAATGGTTAACAGCTCTTCATGACTTAAAACAGGCATGACAGAGCAGGGAAAGCATGAAATTTGCAAGACAGGGGCTGTACAGGACCAGGTTTGAGAACCTCTGCTCAAAAAGGTACAAAGATTACAGGTCTTAAAATAATTCCTTTTTAATAACATTTTTCCAGACCAAGAAGGAAAGTTTACCATTCTAGAAAACAGCTGTTGTCTGAAGATTGACTACTCCTCCCAGGGTACAGTTCGAGCTTTCTCACTACCATAATGTGTTGTCAACATGAACCGAGCCTGGACTCCAGGACCAATATGCACACTAGACTTGTACTGATAAATCTCGTAATCTAAAGAACAGTCATCAATGAAACTCTTCTCAAAGTTTATACTCCATGCAAATGTTTTATACTGTGCGTTATCATCTGCCTGGCTAGCATAGAATCCCACCCAGGCCTTGATAAAGACATTTTTCCAATTCATGAAGGACTTCTTGATGTAGAGTCTAGCAGAGGCGTAACCATCTCTAGTATAAAGCTGCAGGCCACCTTGATAACCTCTGATATTAACCGGAGGAATCCTGTTGGCTTCATCGAGCTCTGGCCCTTTCCAGATCGTTGTGTAGTAAGTGGTTCTGAAAAATAAGTAGTAAGGAACCTTTTCACTTTGTAGAACCTGAACCTGAAGGCCAGGGTTTAGACGTACTGTGGTGTCTATAGATCCATACGTCCTCCCATTCAGTGGGTACTCTTTCAAAGGGTCCGTGTTGGTTCTACTCTGATAAAGGCCTATTTTGAGTCTAATTCTTGCAAGATTTTCTGGGATTCCGCTCCATGTGATCTTTGCATACCCTCCTGATGTGGATTTGACTTCTAGTTTGACTTTGTTGTGCTTCACATCACTGATACCACTGGAAGGTGGAGAGCAATTATCCACTGGATTTTCGGTTTGGTTAATTGCGCAGAATGATGCTTGTGAAAACACGTCAAACCTCGAGTCAATGTCATAACCAGCCAGAGTCAAAAACCATTCAAGTCCTGCAGTCTTGGGATATATCATTGATACTTTGGCGGCTTTTAGTTGATGATTTAAGAACTCACACAGGCTAAAGTCTAGTCTAGGATCATATGTGTCACAGATGATATCCGAGCTGAGTGCTTGAATCTGAATCAGGAGCTGAACACTGATCTCATAGGTACGCTCAGGATCGTAGCTGCTTCCTTGTCTGTAGTTTTTGTGGTACTCGGTTATAAACACCTTCTGTATTTTTGTTGGATTGTTCTTCTGGACTTGAATCAGCACTCGATCTAGATTTTTCTGAGGTGATTCCTTCGAATGGTGGAAATCGTATGTGACATAAAACGGTAGCATTCGAGCGCTGCTGTGCTCAAGGTCACCCAGAAAGTAGTAAAGACTTTCAGACGAGTCAAATGGTGGTCTTCGATCCGTATCTTTAAAGCAATGTACTCCGTAGCTGTGTTGTCCTGGATCGAAATGGAGTCCCATCTCTCCGGTTGAGTCAACTTCAGTAATCGTAGCAAACCAGTGCAGAAGCATGAGGCCATGGCGAGGAAATTCTTTCATGGAGGTTGTTGTGGTGTTCAAGTCCTTAATGTCTTTTAAGATCTGGATGGCAGAAACACCAGTGAAGATCAGGTGGAAAAGGCAACCACAAAGCAGTCCCCGCCTCGCCATTTTAAAACCTACAAAAATGAAAAAGCAGGAATTTTCATCTGTCATGGTTGGTGTTGATGAGTCCTGCTTTATTCCAAATGTACTGTACAGAAATGTTACATGATTTAATAATTAGCCACCACAGAAACTTTCATAAACTGATTTATTTTCCAAACTGCTTACAACTACTTGGGTTGCAGGGAGGCTAAATCCTATATCAGTTGACTCTGGGCAAAGGCGAGATGGACCCTGAAGAGCTCACCAGTCCATCACTGGGCCAACTATTCACACTTACACCAACAGGCAATTTAGAACAGCCCATTAGCTGAATGTGCATGTCTTGGGACTGTGGGAGGAAATCACAGTATCTGGAGGAAACCCATGCAAGCACAGGAAGAACATCCAAACTCCTCTCAGAACTGGTCTCGCCGAGTCCGGGACTCAAACCATGAAATGATTCATGATTCCATGAAATTTTTCATTAATTAAAAAAGAAATAAATAAAAATACCACTACTATTGCTACGCCTACACTTACTAATCCTACTGCTCCTACTACATGCATGCTAGTGTATATGAAGTAACAAAACCTAATCAGTCAGATCAAACTACCTAACTCCCCTCTTTTTAATTCATAAAATAATAATACAAGTTTAATAACAGTAAGAGTATTCAACACATACCTGACACTCAGGTTCTTGGAGTAAACAACACTGAGGTCAACAGTTCGGAATCTTCCAGTCTTCTTTCTGCTACAAACAGTTACACAACCAGGAGTCAGAGGGTAAAACAACTCAAGAGCAGGAAACAACATCACATGGTGGCTATGTGTGTGTTTATCAATCTGATAATGTCAGCAGTTATAAAGGAGCAGACGACTGATAATAATAATAATAATAATAATTTTTATAATAAACATAATAATTAAATAATAATAACAACAACAACAAACAAACAGCAACAACAATAATAACATTTGCTATTATTATTATTATTATTATTATTATTATTATTATTATTATTATTATTATTATTATTATGCAGCCATAGTCTTATGATTAGAGAAGCGGCTTTGGAACCGGAAGGTCGCTGGTTTGATTTCTGAACCAGCAGGAAAAATGCGTATTGATGGGGAGTGAGCTGCACCTTCGCTTCCTCAACCTTCAAGGCTGAAGTGTCCTTGAGCAAGGCACCTAACCCCCAACTGCTCCCCAATGTGTGGCAACCCACTGCTCCGAGTGTGTGTGCTCACTTTGGTTAAATGCAAAAAAATAATTTATCTTGCGCTATTAATACAGTAAAAAATATATATATATTATTAATGTTGTGGTTGTTGTTGTTGTTTTGTTGTTATATATTTGAAATATTTGTTTACTAGTAAGTTTTATACTGCATAGAAACACAAATAAACATTATTTAAGTCGAATAATCCTTTGCCTGTGGGGCAGTGGTGGCCCAGTGGTAGGATACCGGATTACTTATCCCAAGGTTGGGGGTTCAAGCCCCATTGTCACTGAGTTGTCACTGCTGTCCCCCCAGTGCAGCTAACTGGGTTATCAAAGGCCGGCCATGTCTACGCATAGCAATGAGTATGTTGCATTGCTGTCAGTGTGTTTTTGCCCTGCGATGGCCTGGTGAGCTGTCCAGGGTGTACTCTGCCCTCGCCCAGAGTCAGTTGAGATGGGCACCAGCCTCCCCACGACCCTAATTAGGATTAAGCGATTCAGAAAAACAATCCTTTGCCTGCATGGCTTCAAGGCACGCCCTCCACCACCCACACACCCCCTCACCCACCTGGTTCCTAATGACACTCACCTGTCCACAGTCACACACACCCGTCTTTCTTTAAGTTTTATACACTACAATACAGTTCAGTCCTGCAGGCATGTCACTTTAAAAAAAATAAATGTTAGATTTAAATGTTTTTTTTTAATTCCTTTAACATGGAGTGGGCCTGATAATTATTACTTTTAAAACTTAAAGCAAGCAATATTTAAATATTTAGTAATTCAATATTTTTTGACAAAGACCAACAGATTAGAATCTTGAGTGAATATAAAGAATTACCAGAAAATTCTGAAAAAAGTGTAAAACAATCTGTATGTTTCTGTGATTGCACTTCTTTTCAATTCTTCAACTATTCAATTCTTTTTTTAAAAATTATTATTATTGTTGTTGTTGTTTTAAATCAGGAATGGATGTAAAATTACAGTACATGGTCTCCTGCCTGCAGTTTTTAAGAGCACTTAGAAATAAATGATGAATATAATTAATGTCATAGAAATATAATATAAATTTAGATAATATAAAAATAAATAATATAATTGCAAACTAATGTTCAATAAACATGTATAGACAGAAGGGGGCGCCAAAGTCATAGGAAAGAAATGTTTTTACCAAAATAAAGAAAGTGCAAAAAGAAAAAAGAAAAAAAAGGGTCAGACCTTTTGTTCCTAGAGATACATAATTCCCTAACACACACACACACACACACACACACAGACACACACACACACATCCATTTATTTATTTTTATTTATTTAGATTTTATTTGTGGGGCAGTGGTGGCCCGGTGGTTGAGGTGCTGGCTTTCTGATCTCAAGGTCGGGGGTTCAAGGCCCAATATCACTGAATTGTCACTGCTGTTCCCCCAGTGCAGCTAACTGGGTTATCAAAGGCCAGCCATGTCTGTCACTGTCTGGAGAGAGCAATATTAAGGAACCATTGCTGTCATACAACACACAGAGTAGGCTGTGTTGCTGTCAGCGTGTTTCTGCCCTCCAATGGCCTGGCGATCAGTCCAGGGTGTACTCTGCCTTCGATGGACACCAGCCTCCCTGTGACCCTAATTAGGATTAAGCGCTTCAGAAAATGAATGCATGAAAAAAAGATTTTATTTATTAGCAAATCAACAATCACCTTCTGACCAAGTGCAGTGGAATTATTTTTATTTATTTCATACATTATACATCATTCAACATTTTTTTAGATTCATCTGAATATACCAGTCATGTTATTGTATTCATTTCATTACATTTTTGTATTTTCTTAAATTTCTGTTCATTATTTCTTCACCAGTTCATATCATTAGGGATAGGGATATACAGGGATTTTTTACGCATTTTAAGTTGTTACCTCTCCCAAGGGGGTTATGCTGTACCTCTGTTTTTTTTTTTTTTGTTTGTTTGTTTTATTTATTTTTTTTTTTTTTTGTGTTTGTTAGCAGGCTTACATAAAACAGTATGGTTTTGCATGAAGATTTTATTAGAGGTGGGGCTTTGGACAAGGAAGACTTCCTTAAATTATGGAGATGATTAAATTCAGGGATTTTTTAAAGGATTATTTAACACTGTGAGAGTAAAAAT
This sequence comes from Neosilurus hyrtlii, assembly GCA_028564935.1. NCBI lineage: Eukaryota > Metazoa > Chordata > Actinopteri > Siluriformes > Plotosidae > Neosilurus > Neosilurus hyrtlii. The sequence goes on along the minus strand of JAOUQZ010000032.1, from coordinate 10,508,047 downwards.
TTTTGAAACTGTGGTTTTACAGCAGGCCCTGCAAGGAATGCTCTGTACGTTTTCTTCTTTATTTTGGCTTGGTGGATGTTTGCACTATCTGATTGCTTTTGTTATTAGTTATTCACACTCTCCCAAGGAACAGTGCGAGCTTTCACAGTTGCAGAATGCCATGGGAGTGAAAAATGCCTGTAGACATAACTATTCGCGAACAGAAAGCGAGCCTGGACTCCAGGTCCTATACTCATGGTTGACTCATACTTGTAGATGAGATATTCTTTAGTGTTGGCAACTCTCTTGAACTCAGTGACCCATTCATACTGTTTATATGACTTGTCCGGATCTTGATCGCTGGTATAGAAGGACACCCAGGATTTGGCAAACTCATCTTTCCAATCCTTGAAAGATTTTCTGATGTATAGGCGAGCACATGCGTAGCCTTGTATGGTGAAAAGTTGAAGGCTTGCGTTGTAGCCAGTAATTTCAGTAGGAATAACTCTGTTAGCATCGTCAAACTGTGGCCCTCTCCAAATGATTGAGTAACGGAGGCCAACGAACCCATACTCGGTGATGAAATTATATGTGACTACACGAGGATGGAGTCCGTGTCTCAGTGCCAAATAGGTTGTATATAATCCTGAAGATTGCTCTAGCACGTCCGTGAACCTCTGAAGATCATTAGTAATGTCACTTCTAAAAAGGACCAACGTAGTGTTAAGTCTGATGATGTTCTTTGGGATACCAGACCAAACAATTTTTGCATAGCCATTTTGTGTGGATTTCACCTCGATCTTCACTGGACGGTGGCCTTCACAGAGTGTCTCAGGATCACTGGAGACTTGATCGTGCTGGATTGGCTCACTAGATGAGCAGGACCAGGTTTTCTTATGAATGTTGTACCTGTTATCTATGTCATATCCAGCCAGAATAAGAAGCCATCTTAGGCCTGGGTCTTCAAAAATAGCCTGAAGATGTTTGTCAGAATATTTCAAGTGGTAAAGAAATTGCTCTTTGGACAGGACGAGTCGAGGATCATCTGAGGTTTGGGTATCAGTCAAATATGATTCAAGAACTTGTATTAAATCAAGAGGATTTTTGAGAAGCTGTATTTGCTTCAAGAGTTTAGGACCAATTTCGAAAGTTTCATCTGGGTCATAGTCCGCATCATGCTGGTTGGTCACTGCTTGTGTGATGTACACTTTGTCTGCTTGGCTTGGGTTGCTACTTTGCACTAGGAGGACAATGCGGTCCAAGTCTCTCTTGGGGTCCTCGAAGGCATTGTAGTAGTCCTGGGTGACATACGGAGGCAGCTTGGTTCGGAGAGCCTCTGAACTGAGACTGCCCAAAGAGTAGTATGCTCTGTCGCCTGATTCATCCAAGTGCGGCAGCGTAGTTTTGGCATTGTTGGTGTTTTCGTAGTCATGGAAGCCATAGTCCTGGCGAGCAGGTTCAAAATGAAGCAGGATGTCTTCTGATGAACTGATGGAGATGTGGTTGGCCAGCCAGTGCAGCAGGAGGAGACCATGGCGAGGGTACTCACAGCCAAACTTCTTGCTTTTTAGATCCTCGATTTTGTGCAAGGTCTCAATTGTGGACGCAGTAGCACATACAAAGAAAAGGGTGAGGTAACAGAGGAGTCTCATCTGCTTCATAATCAATTCTACAAGGTGAAAAATAATGAAAACATTGTACCAGTTAATGTTACGCTTGAATCCTTACAAGAGGGTCATTCCATATAAAACTAACCAATATTCAAACACTGCCCAATCTGACAGTGGGCAGTGGTGGCTCAGTGGTTGGCCAGTACCACCAAGTTGCTACGGTTGGGTCACTGAGCAAGGCCTTTCACTCTCATTTGCTCATTTGTATAAATCACATATAAATGTAAGTCACTCTGAATAAGTGCATCTACCAACTGCTACAAATGTAAATGACCTTTATTTTTCTTATAAGTAAAGGATTAAAGATTTTAAAGCTTAATTATTAATAGTGCCAGAGTTATGACTAGGATTATAAAATTTCTAATGAATATGCAGATAAATGTTTTTTAGATTTGGCCAAAAAAGGAATTTTGTAACCTCACAAGTTATAAATTTAATATAGTTTGCATTCAATTGGTTAATTAATCCTGGAAATTTCACACCTCTATCTATTGTTGTTCAAGAATTATAAAAGTTTGAAAAATAATTGAGTTATTGAGTGAGTGGTTCAGAGAATGGTTGAAATTAAAACTGAAATTTTCACCTTGTCTACTACTACTACTGTTCTAATTGGCCATATCTGTGGAAGTATTTGGAATTAAGCTTTAAAATTTAGAATTTTTCTGTCAAAAATAATTTATTTTTAGTGTATGAAAAACTCTAAAATAATTTGTTGGTCTGGTGGGAACCACAAGTTGAATTGATAAAATAACTCATGAATTAGATAAAGATTGAATGTGTTTGTGGAACTCTTAAAAAGTGTGGAGAACTCTGAGAACTCAAACTGGAAGATGGTTAGTGTTGCTGAGTGTTTGCCAGGTGTTGCTATGATGTTATGGCCAAAACGGAAAAAGAGAATATGACCATACAAGGTCATGTAAATGAATATATACTTTATCCTTAATGCCTTTTTTAGTGAAAAACAAATAATTATAAATATATGGAGCCCGTAAGGGGACACAGAAGAAAGAAAATATATATATTGGTTGCGCATGAGAAAGTATACGCTATGGAATTTTAACCTTGGACTCGCATATAAAGACATTGCAGCTTTGCTTGTCCAGCGTCATTTTATCTCTGAATGATACTTAAAGCGGGTTTTGGATCCTTGTGGTCTGTTTTGGCACAGAGGATACACCAGCCTTGATCAGTCACCTGATCACCTGATAACATCACTGCGCTCTTTATAGGCGAGTCCATTAATCAAGTATTTCCATTTATATACATAGATCATACTTTCTCATGCTCATGAGAAACCAACATTTTATCTTTTTTCTTCTGTGTCCCCTTACGGGCTCCATATAAATCTTTTTCACAACATTAAAAAAAATAATAAATTGTCAGGACACACATTTCCCCTAAACAAAAATAATCCTTCAGATCAATTTATTTCAGCTCATTAATGAATCTTTTGGACTTACCAGGTGTGGCTGTGGTGAAAATACTCAAACTGTTGTGTTTCAACATGAATCTACACAAACTGGAGAATATTTACTATATCAAACCCTTCTGAGGATGGGGCTGTAAAAGTTTAACCAAAACCAGCTTTCTATGTACTTAACCCTGATGTTTTTCAATATGCAGATTTACACAAAGTGTACAAAGTTTGATTTCAAATAATAGTCAGGGGGCCAAATCAGATACCGTGAACCCTGATCATGCCTTGGGGTAAAAGTTTCCAACCAGTTTAATATTATTTTTGGACAATTAAGTATCTATTTTAGATAGGTGGGCATGTCAGGAAATTAATTTTTTGTCATTAAAACTATTAAGCGTATACCATGCAAAAAAATCAACATTATTGGTTACAAAGAGTCGTCACTCAAGGTCAAGTTCAATGTAATAGAAACTGTGTCTGTTCCCCGAACTAAACAAAAATCTAAAAACACTCAGAGAGTTTGTTTTAGTAATCTTATTAA
>JAOUQZ010000032.1:10491626-10504340 GCA_028564935.1 Neosilurus hyrtlii | reverse complement strand
CACACACACACACACACACACACACACACACACACACACACACACACACACACACACACACACACACACAGAGTTATGTTTTACTGGCTCCATTATGTACTCTGTGTGTGTGTGTGTTTGTGTGTGTGTGCGTGATACCTGTAGACTGTTTCCGTGAACGAAGATCTGTGCTACAGGGTCGCTGTGAATGTAGATGTTCTCGATCTTCTCGGGAGCAATGTATTCACCCTGCGCCAGTTTAAAGATGTGCTTTTTCCTGTCGATGATCTTCAGTGTGCCATTCTGCAATGAGCAGCAGATATACACGATGAGATTATTACCTCAAGGAATAAAAAGCTACAGACATGTGGAATTTACCGGAAGCCATTTGCCAATGTCGCCTGTGTGCAGCCAGCCGTCTTTATCTATGGCCTCCGCCGTCTTCTCTGGATCCTTCAGATAACCCTGGAACACGTTCGGTCCTTTCACACACACCTGGACACACACACACACACACACAGCACACACATATAATATGATTACACATGTACAGGGAGAGGAATCACCCCAGAGGGGGTGTTAAAGGCAGCAGTGACTCACCTCTCCCTCCCCATTGGCTGCATAGTAGCTCATTTCTGCTACATCCATCAGTTTAATAAGATTACAGGGTAATGGAGGACCTACGTGACCTACAACACACACAAGACATAGCAGGGCTGGAGATGTTTTCCTTCTGCATGTGGATTTAAAAGGAGTGTGTATGCATGTGGGTATACATGCATGTTTACGCGCGTGTCATTACATGCATATATTTTTGTGTGTATGTGTATGTAGATGTATTTGTGTGTGTGTCTATACATGCATGTTTGTGTGTATACATGTATAAGTGTGCGAGTATATATACACTGTATATATTTGTGTGTATACATGTATGTATGTATGTGTGTGTGTGTGTGTGTGTGAGTATACATGTATATAACGTATTTGTGCATATGTATACATGCACACATTCATGTGTGTGTGTGTGTTAATGTTACCTGCCGTCCAGTCTCCAGGCAGAGACATGGAGCATCCTGCAGTGCATTCTGTCTGTCCATAACCTTCATAAAACTATCACACACACACACACACACACACACACACACACACACACACACACACACACACACACACAAAGTGTTCATGTTTACTTTTTACATTAATTCAGTTGTATTTTACCTGTTTTTAACATGTCAGTTTTTAATAGCTTGATTGGTCCTTCAAAGCTGTCCTTCAAATAGTTAAAGTTATTGTTCTTTTTCTTCTTGATATTAATAGTTTTTATTCTTCTAATTTTAGGAACTGTGTATGATTTTGTGCTGTGTATGATTTTGATAGTGTACTGTGTATGATTTTGTCATTATGTGACAAATAAATTGGAATTTGAATTTGGTCTGGTCCTGTATACTCCTCTACATTCTTTTCAAACTCATTTCCTTTTTATAAAGCTGCATATTATCAGTAATATTTATTACCAGTGAGGAGAAGGCAGTGTGATGGAATGGAGGAGGTGTAATGTTTCACCTGGCAGCCGAGAGCAGCCCGCAGGAATGTTAGAACGGTGGGGGACACAGGAGCAGCGCCTGTGATCATCAGCCTCACACGTCCACCCAGACTCACCTACAGAATAAAAATAATACATTAAATACCATGGAATAAATCTAATATTGTCATTTTCAGCATATACTCCATGCTTTCTTTTAGTTTTTCTGCACTTCCTTTGTTACCTGGACTTTGTTGAAAATCAGTTTGTCCCACATGCTGTCCTTCCTCACGACACCACTGCGCAGCTCTGATTCCTTCCTCCTGGTGGCGAAATCGAGCAACCAGCGCTTCAGAGGAGTGTTCGCCTGCCCAAATATCTGCACACAGTGTATTAGTCATCACACACTTCCACGTTTTCCACTTTATGACTACTGTGTGTATCCTCACCTTGTCGAACATGCGGTTGAGGAGGCGGGGTACCACCGGGAACACGGTGGGTTTCAGAGTCTTCAGATCGTCCATCAGCATACGGATGTCACCCTGAAAGTAACCGATCTTCGCTCCGTGTACCAGGATTACACTCTACATACACGAGAATCAAACTTAAAAAAAGAATTGTACAATAGCCAGTGTACTGGCCGAAGAACAGCAGCTATGTGCAAATATACATAAATTTACTCACATTCATGTTATATCTCTTATTAAACAAGACACAACCACTGCAGCAGGGTTAATACAGTAAACAAAAACTAAGAATAAAACTAAAAGTGAATATATAAAATATTAAAGTGTATAACATATACTCACAGCAATAACTGGAATAAGCAATAGACAGTAACAGATTAGTTCCAGAAGGTGGCAGTAATGCCTCATAAATACCTGAAAATCTAAAACCATAGATTTTGTAATTACTTCTGGCGTGTACGGGGCGGGGCGCTCGCGAGACAGCCGTCAATGAATGGGAGTGAATGGAGCTAAACATATTAATTGTTTACACCTGCTTCAAATTATTCTATTTTTGTTACACGTAAGGGTATTTTTGCCCATGCCAAACACAGTTTTAAAAAAAAAAAAATTATTAAAAAAAATATATATATTTATATATATATACACACACACACACACATATTTATATATACACATATACATACACACTAATATATACAGTGTATATATGTGTATATATATAATAAATCCCCTGATGAGTGGGCAACCACGAAACAGGCTTGTCAGGATGAAATTGTAGTACTATTATTTTTCCCACATACTATATATTAGTGTGTGTGTGTGTGTGTGTGTGTGTGTGTGTGTGTGTGTGTGTGTGTGTGTGTATGTGTATATTTACCCAGTTTAGCTTCATTCATCCCTATTCACTGAGGATTGACACGCGAGCGCCCCCTTTGGTGAATTGCAGCTAATATTAGTACAAATGAACAGAAGTGAACAGGTTCTGCTGAGAAGCTCTCAAATGCTAAAATTAACATTAAAACGAAACTTCAACTTTTTCACAAAAATAAAAAGATGCTGACACTGCCTCTTCATAGTACATACAAAAACCGGCATTCGGCCTTTCCCCTTCTGTCTACTTAAAAGCACGCAGCGCACTGTTATAGAGGCAAAGTTTAGGTTTTCCCCTCTTGCTTTGCATGACTCTTGACTGCACTTTTTCTTAAATGCAAAAACCACCATGAAGACCATAGAGCTGTCTATGGGGAAAAAAGAGTTATTTTGTACATCAAAACGGGTGGAAAAAAACAAGACATTGCAAAAACAGTGGGCACGACTAACACCACTATTTTCAACATCCCACCACCAAACACGGAGACCATTGACCAAGGAAAAGCTTTTCCCTTCTTTCACAGACTGGATTCAGTTCACTGTGCATCAGAACTGGGAGTTAAAGTAATATACGTACCTCTACCACCCTCTCGAACATATGAGCGAGGGGAAGGTACGATATGTGGATATCGGTGTGGTTGAGCATGCAATGTATCTGTAAAACACACACACACGAGCAGGGTAAATCAGGCTGTACCTCTACCACTCTCTCAAACATGTGAGCAAGAGGTAAAAAGGAGATGATGGTGTCGCGACGATTCAGTCTTATCTTTGCCTACACACACACACACACACACACACACACACACACACACACACACACACACACACACACACACACACACAGTAGGAAAGGATGTAGGCATACAATGAAAGAGGAAAGGAGACAACACAGTCAAGGAAAAACAACAACATAAACAAAGACAAAGATAGCATAGACAATATACACACTTTTCACCAGCTGTCTGCATGTTTGCTGTCTGAGAGTCCCTTCTTTAATCTTAAACAGAAGCTGAGAGGCTAAGCTAGCAAACAAATATTACAAATTACTAACTAGAAAATAAATTATCTCCAAAATCTAATGGAGCGTTACGTAGGCCATACTCCACCCTTCCAAAATATTAAAAAAACACAACCTCACTGGCAAAGGTAATTAGACTGTACTAAAGATGTACTTAACTTTCCTCAGTGGAATTTAGTGCCAGCTTTTAAAACTGAGCTGAGGTGAACATTAATAACAGTTTGTTACAAAACAAGCTGATGCTAGAGGAATAAATCTCTTCTAAGATGAACATGGAATTATGAAACCAAATTAAACGCAACAAAACATGCCTACATATTACTGATTATTCATCAGGATTGAGGCGTTAAAATATACTAATGAATTCCCAGTTAATTTAAACCGCCTGTGTGTGTGTGTGTGTGTGTGTGTGTGTGTGTGTGTGTGTGTGTGTGTCCTGATGTGAAGTCAGAACCAGAGAAGATGTGAAGCTTTACCTGGGTGATGCGGATGAAGGCGGCGCAGTTGGAGATGACGTTGCTGTGTGTGAGCATGGCGCCCTTCGGATTCCCTGATCCAGGAAATTAAAATATTAAAACAACCCATCAAAGTATTTTCAGCTTAAAAGAACTAGACTGTGAGGAAAAATAAAACACACACACACACACATACCTGTAGTTCCACTGGTGAAGCAGATCAGAGCGAGGTCTTCAGGTGAAGGAGGCTACAATACAACAAAAACACAAAAAAATCCATAAAACAAAAGCAACACTTATCAGTTATAGTGGAGCAGATAAGCCAAACAATCGTTCATTTGATGATACAAGCATGGAATTTGGCGGAAATACTCATTGTTGAGGAGACTTTAAGAAAAATTCCAATATTACTATTATTACACCATCTTTTCTATAGCGCATATCCTGTAGATCTATGTACTTCACATAAATGTTCCTAAAAGGTAATAAAATTCAAAACTAGAAATAAAAAAGAGGCAAAATATGAGTCATCATGTAAAATCCGAGTAATGTTTCTTAAAAAAGTAACCAAGATGGTCGCCGTCTGACGCTTATCATGAAAAAATGTCAACATATTGTTGTATAAATAGCAAAAGTGCAGATATTATTGAGATAGATTTTGTGTTTCTTTGCCATACCATTACTGACTTGAGAACAATTCTGGCCTTTCAGGAATCTAATATGGCAGCCATTTTACAAGATAAAATGCAAAATATGCTAAGTTCTGTGGTATTGCTACATATTTGTCCACAAAACTTGACTGTGGTGATAATTTTTATTTGTTTGTTCATAGAAATACAAAAAAAAACATGATAAGTATATTAAATATGTCAGAACTCAAGAACTATGAAAATGTTAGCATCCATTCTCCTTCTATCATTGTTTAATATAGATTTACCCACTGTGAGCAAAAATTTATAATATTAATGCTTTTAATATTAAAAAATCAGATAATTGTGGTTCTTTATCAAGATGGTGTTGGGCTAGAAAACAGCTCAATGATCAGACATGCTTTGGCAGGTAAATGGGTTCACTGAGTGTTCTAGTTTCCTGAAGATGCCTAACAATTTTGGAATTTTCCATCTAGGAGAAGTTTTTTTTGAGTTTTTTGGTTCATGGCCATTTTTGGTGCGCTGGCGGCAATCTTGAAAAAAAAATGGGGCCATATTGGAATTTTTTATGGCTAGCACTTTTTTCTCAAATATTGGCTAACAAAGTATATTCATGCCAAATTTCATGCTTGTAGCATCAACCGAATGATCCTGGACAAAAATCACATTTGGATATTAATAATCTACAGGAGAACAACGTGATACATTTCTTACTCTACTCCGTTTACCTCAGGACGTCTGTGATTGGCTTTGCCGAGAGCCTGCAAAGAACACAAACAGTTTAGCCTCTAAAGTGTGTGTTTGTAAATGTGTGAATGTACATATTTAAGTATACACGTGTGTGTGTGTGTGTGTGTATGTATGTGTATATATATATAAATAAATGTGTGTGGGGGAGAGGTATGCATGTGGGGGTGTGATTGTTTTTATATATACAATGTAAATTGTTTGTGTGTGTGTATACCTCAAGTTCCCTGAGGCTGATAATCTGGATGCCCTGTTTTTCTGCTTGTGTAGTGATCTCACTGTCTGTATCCTGCATTAGTACAACAGTCCTGATGCTGTGCTCTCGACCTGACACACATTTCAGCAACGCGCTCACCTTCTCCACCACGTCACAGATCACCGTTGAGATCTCCGCTAGAGAGAGACAGAGAGAGAGAGAGAGAGATATTATGCGGGGTCCGGCAGAGACTCCAAAACTAATCACATGACATCTGTACAGTGTGGGTGTTGTGTGTGGTGTGTGTGTTTTCGTACCTTTGTCTATGATGTAGCTGATGGCCTCACTGCCCAGTGTGTCATACAGTGGAACAGCCACCAGTGAGTAGGTGTAGCAGGCGAGCTCGGATATAGTCCACTGTGCCAATAATTAGAAATATGATTCAGTCCATTCTAAAAGTATTGAAACTGCAAAGCTTTGGGCTTGAAATCAAATCATAACTATAAGATGATCAGGATTTACAGCTTTTGTTCCTAATGTTTTACTATGGATCCTTTAAGACACTGTAATATAGGAGACATCATGCTTACATGAGTAAATAATATAGGGCAGTGTGTACCTCAGGTCTGTTCTGGGAGAAGATCCCTATGTATTTGTCTCCTGCTTTACTGTGACCTCTGTGGAGCAATGCTGAGCCAATCATCTCGGCCCTGTCCGCAACCTTCACACATTCACACAAAATTCTAAATCACACACCCAGAACGCTATTTATTTATTTATTTATCATGCAAACCATTGAAACAAAATTTCAGAAATACTTTATGCTCATATTGATCACCTTGGTTACCTTGGAGTAGAAGGAAAAGTAATGTAGTAACAGGGTTTATTTTGGAAGCGGAAGTTGGTTGGTAGTTTCTATTATTGTACATATAGCTTAGTATATTATTAACACGCTGCCTTCTTTTAAATGCCACCCACTCCAGCTAAGACCACATTTACAGCAAGTGCATCAATGCAGCGAGTGGATATAAATAAAATTTTTAAATGAAATTAGCAGATAAAGGGAAAAAAACTAAAATAATATATTATGGCACTATATGCCTTTACTTACACTCATAATGGATCATGATTAGCTTAATGGCTAGTTTGGGTCAGCTAGCCTACCTTGTTAGCGGCTAGCATAGTTTCTTATCTAAGGACACAAATGTTTACATCACAGTGTGTAATGGACTAAAAGAGATCAGCCCCGCCTTCCACTCTTGCGCCACCTTACGCTCTAGTTGGTTTTGTCTGGCCAAAGGGTAATCATCAGCTCAAAATCTTTAAGTTTCTGGCCGAGTAGCCCAGAGGAGGCTTGATCAAGTGCCAGTAGAAACAGTTACATCATTGGCTCGCCCTAGCAGCCTCGGCTCTGGTTCAATAATGGGAAAGTGGCTATTGGAAACTGCAATCCAGTAGGTACCTGCAATAGTAAGAAGTTCAGAATGGCCTACTGCATGCATCTCCTGTTGGAATCTGCCTAATCTCTGGTGAGGTATTTCAGTACTGACTAATGACATCTTACCTCTTGGTACGAAAGCCATTCATATGGCTGCTTGGGTTTTCTTGATCCTAAACAAGGGCCATTATCTGTGCAAGACAAACAAGAAATAACACTTAGCATCAGCAGCAACATCAGAGATGAATTTTGGACGCTGAGTATTTATTTTGGACGCTTACTGGAGACTCGGATTCCACGCAGAAACACCTCGTACATGGTCCGCGCGTCATCATAGAAGTGTGTCATCAACTGGTCGCTTTCCAGGAGGATAGAACGGCGAGTGTATTCTCGACCCTGGAAAACATCGCAAATGTAGTTGAACTGCTAAAATATGTTTAAGATTCAAGTAAGACACGCATCAAGAAACGAACATCCATCTAAAATCCTTCATACAAAGACTTTACTTCATACTCAACAAGCTTCAACTTTGGTTTGGAATAATGGTGTTTCATAAACTAGGTTCGGACTGTAAAGAGTGAGAGGAAGAGGGAAAAAGATAAAGAGAAAGATGGGTAGAAAATAAAGGAGGAGACAGTCACAGACAGAAAAAATGATGGCTTGAGGTTTTTCTCTTGTTCTTTGGTAATTCAGACTGGAGCTTGCCAAGGCTATCGCTATGGCAACTGTGCAGGCTGAGAATATCTCTCTCTCTTCCTATCATCATAAGAAATCAACTTCAATGAGAACTGTGAGAAATAAAATCTTCAAAGAAACATTTCAGGATGGTTTCATTGTTCCAGGAATAATGCTGTATAGACGTGTACCTCCACTTCTACAGACTGCATGGTGAGGTCACAGGGCGGCTTCAGGGCTCGAGGTCTGGTGGCAAGCCAGTAGGTGGTGATGGCGGCGAATGCACCCATGCCCATCAAGGTGTTGGTGGGCAAACTACGCACATACTGCCTGAAGTCAACCAACTCGGGCACCCGGAACTGCCAAATCAGATCTTGCATCTGCATGGCTTGGCCACCGAGAGGCGCTCTTCAGTCGAAAACACGCACAAATCTGAAGAAAGGAAAAAAAACATTGGTGAGATGGAAACTGCATCAGCATGAACCTCTCAGTTATTGTCTGGATTTTTTAGCTAGGCAAGTGTGACCTCTGCAGCTGTCAGTCATAAAGAAGTAGACGTGACCTTTATGTGTACCTGTCAATCCTAGTAAAGAAGGCGTGTCCCCTGTGCTGACATGAACGCTAACCCTTACTCAAGCTAGCTAAAATTAACGTTTACACTAAACATCTTTGCGTGCGTGCACACACACACACGTTCCCCATGTGCTCTCCAATGACCCTGTCCTTCTCCCAACCCAAGTCATCTACTGCTGAAAATAGTCCCCACGCGCAGCTACACACTCGTGACTCAGCTGAACATAGCAGCAGGGTCACATCCCATTACTGGTCACTGAGGTTGTATCTCTGAGCTGAGTGCATTTATATATATATATATATATATATATTATATTGGGCATGTCATTAAGTCCATATTTTTTAAGCTCTGAAGTGCATAAATTGGAATGTGGGTGTGTCTTTGACTCCATATCCACAGGAACATAACTGGAAGCCAAGTTCAAGACACACCCATTCATAATGTTTATATACACTTTCTCAAAGATATGCCCCTTCTCTCCGACACAGACACGCCCATCAGTGTCACTGCGTCGGTCATACCTGGCTATATTCCTTAAAGTCACACTCCCTAGTTTTTGAAAGGAGCTCTATAAATATATAAAGTGCTCAAGCACATTGAATACATACCAAATACACACACACACACACACACACACACACACACACACACAGTAAATGTCAATACTTACACAGAGAGAGAAGAAAAAAGTCAGTGGTTTATAAAAATGTGCGTTTCAGTAGGGTGAAATTTAAACGGCAGTAGGCAGTGTTAACGTTGTAGGGCTCTTAGGAGGGTTCCTAAATGACTAAGAATAGACGAGCAACACCCCCTTACATTCACATGACACACACACACACACACACACACACACACACTTAACATTGCCTCATAGGGACAACATGCCACTTCCTCCAAGTGATGCAAATGATTGGGCAGCAATACAAACCCTGAACTATGAGTGGGATTTTTATACCAGTGTGATCATGGCATTTATCAAGCAGGTTCTTCTACACCACTTCCCTGTTTTACACACACACACACACACACACACACACACACACACACAGCTGACCCACATTAAGTCATGAGTATGTTTAAATATCGGCAGAACAGGTTGTAGCCGATAGTCATGTGAGTCGTCACAGCTGGAGTGTGTGATGTTGACCTAGTGCAAATCACACACACACACACACTGAATAAAAGGAACACATTCTCCATGTGCCGGAAACCCAGTTAGCAACCAGCACCATGTGACTTGAGTTTGTGTGTCAATAAAAGGCTAAATAGAATTAAAGAGTCATAATCAGTCAGTGGGGTCTTTTCTCAGGAAATAAACATCACATCTGAAAAAAATGTGAACATTCCTGATGTTAATATCTTGTTTTCATGCCCAGTCTGTCTTCACACAGTCCATACAAACAACTTTGGGGCTAAATTAAGCTAGCTACTTATTAGCTAGCTAATATGCAGCATTACTTCCATAGACAAGTATTAATTTTTGTATGGTGGAAAAGTAGTTTCCCATTACTAATGTAGTTAGTTACCTATGTGTGTGTGTGTGTGTGTGTGTGTGTGTGTGTGTGTGTGTGTGTGTGTGGTTACAGTGAGGAAGGAAAACTAGCCTCAAGTTAACAGGGAAAACCCCTCCAACATGACTGTTGATAAAGTCTGACAGTCTTTTTTTCCTCTCTCTCTCTCTCTCTCTCACACACACACACACACACACACACACACACACACACACACACACACACACACCTACGAGACTTGACAATATTGTAAGCTTGCTGATCTAAAACTCTCCAATCCAATTGTGATCCCCTTATTACTGCATTTTATGTAAGAACTTAGCATTTAGCTTAGCACACATGGCTAGTCAGTGTTTCTTAAGTACTAGCAAGCTACGCAGTGAGACATAACAGGCACATCCTATTAGTAGTTTCCATGACAATGCAAGCATAATGTATACACACTGTTACAAAGTTGTGATGTAATGATGATGATGATGTCATACAGAGGTCTACTATGACAAGGTCTACCAGTTGTGCTGTATATTGATGATTTCACAAGAGTTTTATATATAACTATATAAGTGCGAAGACCACGCTCTTGAGCTTGCTGACCAGATTACGTTGAACCAATACCTGACTGACAAAGCTATGCTGAAAACTGGACACCGAAATCATCATGAGCATTCTTCGCAACCCTCGCCTCTCATCTTTTGCGATTTGAAACAATGGGCTTACGACTGCCTCTCCCTACTAACTCAATTATTTGTGTTATACTGGCTCAATACTTACTGGCTACAATAAATCACTAAAGCAAGTTCTCTGCCTGACCTGGTTTATTCCGAATATTTTGGAAACCCACATCGGTCCATCACAACATGTTTAGGCTCATGCTGATCTTTATCACACCTTTTTTTTTCATACTTGTATACTTAAAATGCATATTTGTTGACATTACAGATTCATTAATAAGTCCTTGATGCTAGTTTATATTTGAATTAGGAAGCTAGAGATGTTTATGTTTAACTAATGTAACTCAATTACAGGCATTTGTTTTACCCATCGTTTAATGAGTAAATATTATTCATATTTGGCAACACAGTCGTTTTATACCCTATGATTGCAAGCAATCTAGCAACACATGGCTAATCGTTGCTCATGTAACTTTTGTTGTGAATATAATATGAACAAATGGTTATGATAACATGATATGATAAATATATAATATGAAAAAATTGGTCAGAATGATCACAGATACATTATAGATGGAACACTGGGATGAAAAAAAGCATATGACTCATTAATGGAAAAATTTAGATCATGTTCTGGTATAACAGCCCATATATGTGTATGTGTGTGTTGGAGCCAGATACATTCACTAACCCACGCATACACACTGCAAATATCTAATAAGTTAACTTATGCAATCCTTCAATTCTCTCCTTTAGTCACATACCCCACATACTTTAGGCACTGTGCCGCTATTTACAATTCATTTAAAATGACTTAACTGTCCAGTAATACACTTTTAAAACAAAAATTTAAAAGAAAAGAAAATTAAAATCATATAAAATGTATAATAATGGCCGAATTGCTAAAATATTGACATAAGTCAAAGATACAAGATAAAATTAAGTAAAAAATTGGATTAAGTGGATAAACAAACGTAAAAAACTAGAGGCCACCAATGGGTGAAATTGCACCTGGCACTACCTAGCCATTATAAACAATTGGTGGCCATTTTGCTGGGCTTGAACTTGACCTACAGTGACTGTTTCATAAACTCATTTTAGCTTTTGGTCCAATTCAATTTAATTCAATTCAGTTTTATTTGCATAGCGCTTTTTACAGTTGAAATTGATGCAAAGCAGCTTTACACAGTAAGAACACATTTAAAAAACAATTTAAATATTTCTTCTATAGTCCCAACACATTCCTAATGAGCAACTCCGCGGCGATGCTGGGAAGGAAAAACTGCCTTAGCTGAAACAAGGGAGAAACTTTGAGATGAGCCAGACTCAAAAGGAAAACCCATTTGGGTGAAACCAGACAAAAATACTAACCATGCCCCAGAACATGATAGAGGTCCCAAGTTGTTACTCTGAAGATTTGACAGTGATATTTTAAGCGGTTTTTGAGATATAGGCATATGAAGCCACAAAAAACAGACAAACAAACTGCCAGAAGTGAAAACAAGTTAACTGCACATCAATAATAGGGGAATAACTGGGATTAGTGGGTGTTAAACAGAGAAGAGACATTTATAAAATGACTAATAATAGGCATTAAAAATGTTTCTTACATTTGGAAAAAGGGGTAGGACGTGTATAGCTTAAATATATATTTTTACAGAGTTATTTTAATTTTAAAATTAAAATGTAAAAAATAATTCCCCTGTCACTGTCACTGTGGGTGAAACATGATAAACAAAAATTGTGAGATGTGTGTGGAGTGCAAGAAATAGGAACATAAGCTTCATACAACACAGTCACTGGAGCCTGAGCAGAACTACAGGCACAAAAGTATGTAAAGTAAAGTGAATGTGTGAATCCATGTCTTCTTCTCTGTGTATGAATAGTGTTAGTGTCTTTACAGCCATTCATTATTCTCTCATGTCGCCTTCCTCT
>JAOUQZ010000032.1:10477215-10491616 GCA_028564935.1 Neosilurus hyrtlii | reverse complement strand
CTCTTTCCCCAAACCCCCCCCCCCCCCCCATAACTTTCAGTATTCAGTTAACACTTGAGGAAAAACACCCACCCGCCTGTTTGTCTCTGCCGCTTCCTCTGCACTCCAGGACACTCATTTGCTTTTATAATCAACTAGTTTAAGTAACAGGATACTTTTAAACCTGGAAAACACACACTTTCTTAATTCTATAAAATCTGACCAATAAAGTCTCCTCAAGGTACTGGTTTCTGATTGGTTAATTAAGCATCGACATCACAGCACCGTTGTTATGGTATAAATAATAGTTTCCCTTCTTATACTTTTAAGCTAGATGTCATTTTGCTTAATTAATACACGTATAGGTGGCACAGTGGCGCAGTGGTTAGCATGTCTGACTCACAGCAGGAAGCCCTGTTTTAAATTCCTGGGCTCGGGTGTTTGTGTGTGGTGTTTGCCTGTTCTCCCCGTGTTTGCATGGGTTTTCTAGGGGTACTTCGGTTTCCTTCCACGGGCTAAAAACATGCACAGTAGGCTAATTGGCTTTTCCAAATCGCCCCTAGGTGTGAGTGTGAATAGTATGTGAGCCCCCAACATACTTACATCGGACAGTGATGAAAGTGTTGATTGGGGATTAAACAATTTCCAGGCCCCGGTTATAGAGTCTTATCGGTTCGAACCGGTAGCCCCTCCACAGCCTGCAGACGCTAACAACACAGAACTCCCGGTCGAGCCCATGGATGCAAATGATGGCCGTGGAAATCGTGGAAACAACATTGACTGGCAAGTATTATTTCTATGTTCTGTCCGGAATTAATCACAAGCATCTAATGTTAGCGTTATTTATTAATTAGTCCTACAAACATCCAAAACCAGAGGCTACATTAGCACTGTGCTAGTAATAGTATTAGTACATGTAATGTGTGTATATACACACACACACACACACACACACACACACATCTACTACTAGTATGAGGGCCAATTAAGCTGAGCTATACATGATTAAAAGTAAACGTACCCTTCTAAATTCAGCTTAGTCATGGTCGTTCTCCGTCTCTCACTACAGGCACCTCGGGCTGTGCGTGGGACGATCTTCATGGGGCAAATACTGGGTACTGCATTTCCTCATGGATTCCACAAATCGTTTTCACTTCGCGGATATTGCAGGGTCAGACAGCCACCGATGGAGAGAGACAACTCGGTGTGGATTGTAACTGTTCTCTGAGTAGTTAATGCTACACCCGCCAACAACGCAAAATGTCAACATTTCGAATAAATCGCTTCCGCACTGTAGTGCTTTCTGTAAGTGATGTCAGTAGTCAGTTTCAGCAGAAAATGCTGAAGAGAGCGTTTTCGGAAGCATTCGGAGGGCGTGAATTTTAAAGTGTCCTGGTTCATTAAGGGGGCAATGTGAGTGCAGTACAACCAGAGTGCACTCTAGTACTAGCCTTGTTATCACTTTATGCTTGTAATCGTGGTAAATAAAAAGCTTAAGACATGTTCTTTAATCTCAAGTTTCAGAAAAAGCATGACGGCTTTAAGCCACCGGGAGATGGAAGGATATTTAGCGGACTTCCTGTGCAGCAATAAGGAACTTCTTGGAAGTAATGATGTGAAAGCTATAATGTGCTTTTGTGTAGAGATTAGTGTAAGCGAAGCACCAGGAATCCCAAATATAGCAATATGTAGTGAAGGCTGCAGATTTACCCCAAGAACAGTGGACATAATACTGAAGAATCCAGTCCAAAAAACATGCAGTTCAGGGCAAAAATAACCAACAACATATGACCAAGGTGACAAGAAGAGCCATGGCATTTAACGCATTTTTCCTACACTTCTGGGTATATTTCAGAATGTTTTCACTTAAAGAAATGAAGTCTATGCAAAACCTTAAATTGAATAAGCCCAAGACAAGCACAAGAAGTGGTAAACCGTATCCTGTCTATAGACTGATCCCAATGGTCTTCCCTTTATTCAATTCCTAGGTCCTTTTCCCATGCGTTCTTACTCTTGATACTCGACTGACTGCTTAAGCCAAAATGAAGTCATATATATTTGAAATCATTCCTCTCTGATGTGGACTAAGTAAGAACAAGCTTTCCCAAAGCTGCACTGGAGGTATAGAGGGGAAATCACGTAAACATCTGGAAACGAAACTAAGAACTTGAAAATATTGAAACAAATGAGTAGCAGGGAGGTCATAACGAGATGAAAGGTTGGCAAAACTATCAAAGACACTGTATATTTGCAAATTTGAATTGTCTAATACCCTTGTCACACCATACTAAAATACCAGGTCCGAAAGTGATGGAGGAAATAAGTGGTTGTTACTTAACAGATCCAAGGAAGAAGCAACTACAAATTTAAAACGCTGTCTAAATCGATACCATGTCTTAAGTGTGTTAAGAACCACCGGATTATAAATATATAAAGAGGGTGTTATAGGTAAAGAGGAATAAAGTAAAGCAGGTATAAAGGAACTCCTACAGGATGATAGTTCCAATTTACACCAAGAGGAACTAGGAGAATGAAACCAGTAGCAAAGTTTATGGATGTGAGCGGCCCAATAATAAGATTGAAAATTGGGATAATGCAAGTCCCCCACTGAGTCTGCAACTTTGCAATGTAGTTTTATGAACCCTCTGTGACTTTCCTCCCCAAATGAAAGAAAAATTATCTTATCCAGTGAATTGAAAAAGCATTTTAGCAGAAAAAGAGGAATAGACTGGAATAAGAAAAGAACTTTTGGCAATATATTCATTTTTGACCACACTGATCCTGCCAACTAATGAGAGGTAGGTTACCCCATCTTTGAATATCGGATGTAATCTTTGAGATAAGGGGAGTGAGATTATGATGCAAGGTTAGGTAAGTAATGTGTCACTTTAATACCTAGGTATTTAAACCCTGAGAGACTAAGCCTGGCTGCTGGAAATGACATGCCGTAGTGTTAACTGGAAAACACTCACTTTTCTCTTGATTCAATTGAATTTATTTAATTAATAATAAATCATCACAGTATAACGATAATTTGCGTTCAATTCCATTTCGTATGATTCCTTTGTATAGGGGCAAGATCTTAATGTGACAGACAGAGGCTCAATAGCAATGGCAAAGAGCAAAGGTGATAGGGGACAACCTTGGCAAGTACCACATCCAAGAACAAAATAATCAGAATAAATGTCATTGGTTTGTACACAGGCTTTTGGGGATGAGTAGAGAAGGCAAATCCTAGAAATAAATTTATCACCAAATCCAAATTTCTTCAAAACAGCAAACAAATATTCCCACTCAACCCTATCAAATGCTTTTTCAGCATTTAATGAAATCACAAGCTCAGGGTCTTCAGCCAAATGTTCAGAGTAAATTATATTAAAGAGTGTACGGGTGTTAAAAAACAATTGAGACCCCTTTTTAAAACCTCAGATATAATATATGGAAACACATTCTCTAAGCAAGATGCAAGTACTTTAGCCAACCTTTGCATCACCATTAAGCCACAGGAGGTTGGATCTTTGTCCCTCTTAAGGAGGAGAGCTATGGTGGCTTGTGTTAGTGTTGGTGGTAATGAACCATGTTCCATGGATTCACTGAATACGCACAAAAGTAGAGGTGCCAATTTTTCACAATTCTTAAAGATTTTAAAAGAATTCAATTGGGAACACATCGGGGCCGGAGGTTTTATTAGATTTTTTTATTGCATAGCTTTGATTGAATTTAATACCTCATCAAGAGAGAGTGGGAGGTCCAAATTTTCAGCAGTACTAAAGTCAATGACAGGATTGTTTAACGAGGAGTGGAATGATTTGAAAATAGCATTAATTTCCATAGGATCTGTAGTAATTATATCATGGTTGTTTTTAATACTGGGTATCAGACGAGAAGCAGCCTGATGCCGTAGCTGATGTGCCAATAGATGAACTACGACTACGTATCAATATGCACTCTAAGATTGAATTCTGTCTGTAAATCAACACGCTGCTTAAGCGATTCCGGAGTTGGGTTCGGTGCATATCTTTGATCAAGGTTACTAATAGCAGTCGTAAGCTGAATAAGCCTAGAACTAATCATTTTAATAGAAAACGCAGAATAAGAAATAATTTGTCCGCTTAAGATAAGTTTTAAGTGTCTCCTATAATAATGAGCATGAAGTCATTCTGATTAAAAGAAAGGAACTCATCAATGGAATCTGAAATGGATTTACAAAATTCTTTATCTGCTAAAAGAAGAGTTAAATCTCCAAAGTGGTGGGCTTCATTTATGAGTAGATAGAATATCTAATAGTACAGGTGCATGATCAGATATTACAATACCCAGATAATCAATAGAAACTACACACGAATTAAGATTGTTATCTATGAAAAAATCCTAGAATATGATTGATGCACCTGGGAGAAAAAAGAAAATTTTTTATTGGAAGGGTTATGAGATCTCCATGGGTCAATGAGACCATCCTGTCTCATAAAATAAGAGAATGTTGTACACATAGCAAATTGAGTCAGATTACGAGGATTATACCGATCCAGGGATGGGTCAAAAACACAATTCAGATCCCCTCCAAAAATCACCAGGTGAGTATTTAAGAAGGGGAGGTTGTTCAGTAATCTGTTAGCAAATTCAGCATCGTCAAAATTTGGAGCATGAAAAGTTAACAGAAAACCTTTCTTTGTATTAGGGTACAAGCAACTATCAGGTATCTGGCATTCTTATCATCACTGGGTAAAAAAACTGTACTTTTTTGTTAATTTAAATGGCAACTCCTCTTGCTTTTGAATTAAAGTAGAATAGGTAGACATGACCTACCCAAGGGCGGTGTAACCTATGGTTAAAGTTTTCAAGTGTGTGAAAACCTTGGACCTCTTAATAGGATTACCCATACCTCTGATGTTCCGACTAATAAATCTAAGCCTGACCCAGCAATGCTGGGATCCATGTTGGTGTTAACCATTTATATTAAATAAACAACAAAGATACATATAGCCATAGAGAGCTGAGGTGGGACACCCCTAAATACACATACACCCAAAGTCCCCATATAAACCCAGAACAAAGGCGACAGCAGTGTTTCCTACAGTAATCAGAAGTTGTCCACAGTAATGTGAAAAACAACTGGGAGACAAAGAAGAACAAACAAAAACAAGACTCTAAGTGATTTCAACTCTGATTAACAGTATGCGCAAGGACAAATATGATACAATTTTTAAAAACCCACATGCCAGAATACCGTGTTATCTGAAGGTAAACAACTTGTTGTCTGGTTGGCCAAACAACATTAGGTCAATAGGCATCATATTACCACAAATCAAATTTCCATGTAGAACAGAAAGATAAAATATCGGCTAAGTAATTGCAATGGATGTGAAACAAAAGCAGTGCACATACAATATATTTTCCACTGGACCCTTAAGAACAAAAATATGTACAATAAGTATGCTATATGCCTCCTACTGTGACTAGTATGGTAAAGGAAAAGGTGCCTAACAATGTTTTAAAACAGACAAAAGTAACAGTAACCTAGTTAGCGCATTAAATCAGAAAAGCACTTATTAATGCAAGGATAGCTTTAAGGAGAATGAACCCACAAACTCCTGATAAATAGAGTAATAATGGCAAACATGAACAGTGATTACTAACAAGACTGATTGCAGTAAAACATTGAAAAAGCTGACTCACCCAGGAATCAAAGTTTTGATATAGTCCCTGGCTTTTTCTGCTGAAACGAATTCCTTCTAAACACAGTCGTATGTAATACGAAGCCGAGTCAGGTGAAGAAGTCCATACCGAGCACCGTCAATGCCACGAAGCTGCCACCTAACCTCGTTGAATGCAGCCCTTAACAGTGTTGTTCAGACTGAAATGGTCAAGTCCGCGACTTTAATGTGTCAAAGCTCTCTCGCACAGCGTAAAATGCCAACACAATCACATTAATAATGAAATCTGCACATAATGAGTTGTGATCATTCGACAGGCTTGGGCTTTGGTTGAAAGGTCAGGTGACACCAGTCCAAAAGCAGATCTCTTTCCAGACTGAACGCTACCTTTAGTAAGGTGGCCACAGCAGCTGTAGTGCAGGAGTCAGGGCCCTCTGGAACTCCTACTATCCTAACATTGTTGCGCCGTGACCTAGACTCTAAAGCTTAACATTTTCGAGCTTAGCTATGTTAGTGGTGAGGCACTTGATAGTAGTTTTCATCTCAGCAATATCATATCATCGGTACACCCGGAGAGTGCATACTCCATTTCCACCACAGTACCTTTCAGAGTAGCCATAACAGCATCAGCTGCAGCTTTATCGTATCAGTGGAGTCAGCATCTCCATAAAGCTTGTCTGCCGAAGGAAACATAAAATGTCCTGGTAGACGGCTGCATTAACTTTGGACTTTATAAAGCACAGTGGACCAACACCAGCAGATGACATGGCTCCCCGATTCAACATAGACTGTGGAAACTTCACACTGAACTTCAAGCATCTTGGATTGTGTGCCTCTCCATTCTTCCCCCAGACTCTGGGACCTTGGTTTCCAAATGAGATGCAAAATTTGCTCTCATCAGAAAAAAGGGCTTTAAAACACTGAGCAACAGACCAGCAGATTTTCGCCCAGGGAAGATGTCGGTGTGTGGTCATTCTTGATGCACTAACTCCAGCCTCAGTCCACTCCTTGTGAAGATCCCCCACACTTATGAATGGCCTTTTCCTGTCAATCCTCTCCGGGCTGCAGTCATCCCTGCTGCTTGTGCACATTTTTTTTCCACACTTTTCCCTTCCACTTAACTTTCTAATAATGTGCTTGGATACAGCACTTTGAGAACATCCAACTTCTTTTACAATTATCTTTTGAGGCTTTCCCTCCTTGTGGAGGGGGTCACTGATGGTTTTCTGCTCAACTGTCAGGTTGACCGTCCTCCCCATGATTGTGAATTCTACTGAACCAGACTGAGAGACCAGGCTCAGGAACCCCTTGTAGGTGTTTTGGATTAATGAGCTGATTAGAGTGCAACACTTTGAGCCTACAGTATTGAACCTTTTCACAATATTCAAATTTTCTGAGATTTTGGATTTGGGGTTTTCATAAGCTGTAAGCCATAATCTTCAAAATTTTAACAAATAAAGGTTTAAAATATTTCAGTTCACATTTAATGATTTTATATAATATATTAGTTTCACCTTTTAAGTTGAATTACTAAAATAAATGAACTTTAGTACGATATTCAAATTTTTCGAGTTTCACTTGACATTTTCACGAGACAGACATGAAGAACCAAGCTGAGTTCCTGTTTTCGTCCAGCAGAGAGCGGTGCTGCAGAGCAAATACAAAGAAAAAACGTGTGTTCAGGTTGTTTATTTATTTTTTAAATAAAAAAACATATTTAAACTACATCAATACACAATAAACAATTTGTAATGTCTTTATTAAGTTTGGTGTTTTTTTTTTTTTTGTGGTGTGGTATCTTTTCCCTATTACTGTAAGAAGTTGGTGGTTGTGTGCTTCTCTGATGTCACACTTGCTGCTATACTCATCATTTGCCAGGCCGCTTAATCCAATTAGGGTTGCAGAGAGGTTGGAGCCTACCTCACCCAACACTAGATGAAGGCAGGGTCCCCCCATGAACAGCTCACCAGATCATCGCAGGGCAACACACACACACGCGCACACACACACACACAACCTTCACACTCATACCTAGGGGGAATTTGGAACAGCCGGTTAGCCTAATGTCTGTCTTTGTACTGTAGGAGGAAACCAGAGTACCCAGAGGAAAACCCACTCCAGCATGGGGAGAGCTTCGGACTCAAAGCCAGGACCTTCTTGTTGTGAGACCGACGTTTAAATCACTTGTTGTTATAGTGTAGTGTAGTGATAAAAAAACAAAGACCAAGAGATTATTTTCTCACTCATTTTCTATCATCACTTTACTTATTTTTTTTTATTAATATACCTTTTTTCTGTTCACAGATGCTTGTAGTTAATGCATTGTTTTGCTATGCTATTTCTCTCTTGTGGGATTTTAAAGTATTACCTTATCAGCACCATGAGAAATGAGAAATGAGAAATCCATCATAAATATCGTGAGATATTGGTCCCGATGTCCCAGAATGTAGTGCACTTAAGATTTGTCTCAGCCGCATAGCGATATATGAGATCTGATGAGAGTGGAGGTGGTGGTGACGGCTTAATTCGCATGAACATTAAAGCTTTGTAAGATGAACTGTTTGCAGATGCAGGTGTGGAGATGCAATTAAAGCACTTTTGCATTGACCTTTTTTAGCTTGAAGAATGTGGAAGTGCTTTAGTATATAAACAGCAATGTAATGTATCCACAGGAAAGATCTTTTGAAGGATTTTTAAGGAAGGTTTGCACCCTCTACACATTTGAAATCATGATAATTATAAATATTTACATGCAAGCAATTCAGGATAAATGTATTTTTCTTATACTGTTATCCACTAGGGGCGGCACTATGGCGCAGTGGTTAGCACCTCCGCCTCACAGCAAGAAGGCCTGAGTTCGATTCTCAGGCTCAGGTGTTTCTGTGTGGAGTTTCCTTGTTCTCCACGTGCTTAAGTGGGTTTCCCCAGGGTACTTCGGTTTCCTCCCACAGTCCAAAAACATGCAGAGTAGGCTAATTGACTGTTCCAAATCACCCCTAGATGTGAGTGTGAGTGTAAATGGTTATGTGTGTGTTGCTCTGCGATGGCCCAGTGAGCTCTTCAGGGTGTACCACGCCCCCGCCCAGAGTCGGCTGAGATGGGTACCAGACTCCTCATGACCCTAATTAGGATTAAGCAGTTTAGAAAATGAATGCATGATTGGATTAACCACTAGCTGATGCCATTAGCATTAGCTGTTAGCATTAACTGAGCTGATGTTTAAAACCTGGGTATGGTCTAAAAAATTTATTTTATTTTATTTTTCTTCTTTCAATTGACCCTTTTATGTATTTTGGGAACTATGGGGAAATTTACAATGTTAATAGCAAACAAATTAATTAGCAATGGTAGCTAATTAGCATGGCGGTGTAGGAAAGTGTACAGACTGTGTATGTAGTCCAAGGCAACAGACCCAAAAAAAATCACTGAGGAAATTTAAATTACGTGGAATTGGTTTGCGTCACACTAGACACTTTCCTCATGCTGTAATTGATAAGCACTGAGTGGTCAGTTGATGTTGACATGGGGAGGTGAGGTCGCATTACAAACGAATCAGAAGGCCGATCCAACCTCTAGCCAGTTGAAATCAGGAATCTTTTCTCCAATCTCTTATATAGCAAAAAATTAAAAAAACATGTAAGAGTCAGACATATGCTGTGTTCAGAGATGAGTGTGAAATGCGATTATGACCCGAGCGCCTCTGCATACGATACACTGCATATTTATACTGTTCATTTGCATTAATACGGTGTCCTTATGCTGATTGAAATACTAATGTATGTATATATGCATATGTCATTGCACACGTCTGACAGCTATGAGACATCTTTCCAGCTCAAGGACCAAGATTTATTTCTCTCTTTCACACGCACACACAAACACACACACACACGCACACACTTCACCAGAAGAAATGAGACAAATTTCAGGGATCCAAAAGTGTAATTTCTTTTTGATATAATGGATTAAGCTATATATGGATTAAGTAATCGAATGCAAAAATGCTAAATAAAAATAAAATAATACATAATAACAGGTGTCACGGCGGTGCAGTGGTTAGCATGTCTGCCTCACACCAAGAAGGCCCTGGGTTCGATTCCCAGTCTCGGTCGCTTCTGTGTGGAGTTTGCATTTTCTCCTCGTAATTCAGTAGGTAATCCAGTTTCCTTCCACAGTCCAAAAACATGCACAGTGGTCTAATTGGCGGTTCCAAATCACCCCTAGGTGTGAGTGTGAGTGTGAATGGTTGTGTGAGTGTTAGCCCTGTGATGGCCTGGCGAGCTGTCCAGGGTGTACTGTACCTTCGCCCAGAGTCAGCTGAGATGGGCTGCAACCTCCCCGCAACTCTAATTAGGATTAAGTGGCTCAGGAAATGAATGAATGACTGAATTATTTTATTAAATATTACTTCATTTATTATTTATTTTAATATAGATTCTTTCCTTTTAGGAGGAATATTATGTTATTATTATTATTATTGCTATTATTGTTTTTATTATTATTGTTGTTGTTGTTGTTGTTGTTATTATTATTAGTATTATTATTGTTGTTATTATTATTTATACAGATGTTTCCTTTTCATTTTGTACCCTTTTCTTTATTTTTGGAATCACTGTAAAGTGTGTGTCTATGTGTGTGTGTGTGTGTGTGTGTGTGTGTGTGTGTGTGTGTGTGTGTGTATGCCAGCCAGAAACTTGTCTTTGGATGCCAAATTAGCCTTTTGCATAGTGATGTACACATCAGTACCATCTCTCTCTCTCTCTCTCCCTCTCCCCATCTCTCTCTCTGTCTCTCTCTCTCTCTCTGTAATGAGAGATCTGTAGTGCAGTTAAAAGCATATGCAAATGAGACAGCTGGCATCACACACACACACACACACACACACACACACACACACACACACACACACACACCATGTGACCTGTCAAGATGGGGGTGGGTTTGGAGACGCACTGCAGTGGGGAACCCTACACACACACACACACACACACACACACACACAGCATGAAGGATTCACTGAAATAATCCCTCCGTGGTTGAATAAAAGTCAGCGCAAGGTTGATTTTGGAATAAGGTGTGTGTGTGTGTGTGTGTTTTATGATGCACAGCATACATATACTCGAGGAACATAGGAACATTCTTCTGTTCTAGTGTGTTTGTGTGTATGTGAAAGCAGCAGCAGGTCTCCAGCAGGAAGTGTGCCAGAGCTAGTGGTAGGAGCTGCCAGCTCACATGAAAACACACACACACACATACACATTCCAGCAGACCAGACTGGCACGGTGAAGATTCTCTCCTGCCAAAATTCCCTCTATCTTACTTTCTCACTTTCTCTCTCTCTCTCCTTCTCTCACTCTCACACACACACACACACACACACACACACTTCCCCTCTTCAGCTGATGAGTGTGTATGAGGTTGTGAGCTCCAGATTGCCAAATTCTATTTGACATCTGCGCGTGTATATGAATATAGAGTACCTTTTATTACACTGCGACCTCGTTAACTATCTATCAACATTTGCTTTGTGGCTAAAGCCATCAAATTAACCCGCGGAATATGTTTAACGTTAAATCCCGCGACGAGCCGTCTTGAAAGATCAAATATTAGATTGCGTAATGATTCACTCACTGATAGAAACGATTACATTAAAACTGCCGACACGTCGTACCAATGCACTGCTGCGGATCAAGCCAAAAGATGTGGGAAACACGTTAGCAAAGCTAATCTACAACTTTAAGCTAATCTACTCCATGTTTCAGCACAAGAAAATAAATTCATTTGAGTTTCACAACCCGGAATTGAACTGTAGGGCAACACAGTGGTATAGTGGTTAGCACATTAGCCTTACACCAGGAAGGTTCTGGGTTCAAGTCCTGGGTGTTTCTGTGTGGAGTTTGCATGTTCTCCCCTTGTGTGTGAAGGCTTCCTCCTGGTACTCCGGTTTCTTCCCACAGTCCAAAGACATGCACAGTAAGTAGGCAAATTGGCTTTTTCAAATTGCCCCTAGGCGTGAGTGTGATTGTGAACGGTTGTGTGTGTTGGCTGAGCTATTGAAGGTCATACCCCAGCTTCGCCCAGTGTTGGCTGAGATAGGCTCCAACCTCCCTGCAACTAATAGGATTAAGCAGTTCAGCAAATTAGTGAGTGCGTGGGTGATTGAGTGAGTGAATGTAACTGTAAACAAATACACAGTGAGTATTTGATAAATAAAAAATTATAGCATTGGTATCAGCAATAAAACGCTTTAGGAATGTCTGTTATGGGACAATAATCAACCTCAAAGCAGTATCAAGTTGTATCACCATTCTTCTGTTGACTATTTTCCACTAATAATACTTCCGGAAATGTGTTATTCCTTACTTATCGATCAATTGTATTAACTGTTTCAAATTAAGCAACAGGGCAGTGGTGGCCTAGTGGTAGGGATACTAGATTACTGATCCCAAGGTCAGGGGTTCAAGCCCCACAGTCACCTGGTTGTCACTGATGCCCCTCCCAGTGCAGCTATCTGGGTTATCAAAGGCTGGCCATGTCTCTCACTGTCTGAGGCATGTAAAAGACCCTTTACTGACTTTCATAAAGAGTTTGTATGTTTCAGTTTGTATGTAAAGTATGTTTCAGCACAAGAAAATAAATTCATTTGAGTTCCACTACTTGGAATTGAACTGTAGGTGTAGTGGTTAGCGCATTAGCCTTACACCAAGTCTGTCAGTGTGTTTCTGGTCTGTGTTTTACCCTCCCAGGGTGTACTCTGCCCTTGCCCAGAGTCGGCTGAGATGGGGGCCACCCTCCCCGTGACCCTAATTAAGATTAAGCGGTTCTGAAAATGAACAATGATATAATTAAGCAACATACTAGCATTTTTGTGACACAATTATGAAAATGCTCGATTAGCTAGTGTTTAAAAAGCATTCACACCAAATACTACAATACTTAAAATAATCAATGACAAAACAATGAAATGTCCTGAATAATAGATCTATTCTCAGCTAATGTAGAAAAAATAGAAAAAACATGCTTACTCTCCTAACAAACTAGCATGAAAATAAACTGGTTAAGTGATAATCTACCATTTCAGTAAATAGACCAATTCACAAGTAAACGTGGTAGCAAGCTAGAACGCCCATACAGTACATCTTTGTAGCCATAAGTTAGCATAAAAATTAGCATTAAACACTGCTATGGCCTGGCGAGCTGTCCAGGGTGTGCTCTGCCCTCACCCGGAGTCAGCTGGGATGGGCACCAGGCTCCCCGCGACCCTAATTAGGATTAAGAGGTTCAGAAAATGAATTAGCATTAAACTAAAATAGCAAAAAATTACCGATTCTAGGCTTATATAAACAACTTTCTTAGCATACTAATAATGATTAAGCATTACAGTTTTTGTTTTCTATTTTACATTAAATTATACAAGAATTCAATCACTGTTAGAAATAATGAGGTTTAATATGGAAAAATAAGATAATGTTTAGGTTAAAATAACAAACACAGTTGCAAATTTCACAATTATAATGAGAAAAAAATACACTTCATTTAAAATTAATTATACAAAAAAAACTGTCTATTTGGAATTCTTGCTCTAGATCCATGTTTTAAAAATACACATATTCATTGTCCCATGTTTTGTTTTTGTGCCTCAGCAATAATAATTTGCTCAAATAATTTCCCCTGACTTCAACATTCTCATAGAAGACAAAACACAACAATGAAAGACAGAAAGGTTACTGCATGTTTTGAAATAACTGCTTAACGAATTGTGCGCTGAGGCTCCATAGGCCAAACTAAAGCCATCTGACGGAGTGTCCAGAGCCAAAAAAGTGGATTTGCTGCTCAGATGCCCTTAAAGTGGTTATGTTTAATGTTGCATGTATTCTCTTGTGGCTACCTTTGAACACTCTCCAACATTGCAGGAGCAGGGGTTTACAGAATGAGGGCATGTGTGGAGGGGTGGGGGGTGTCAGAGAAGGAGGAACAAATCTGGGGTTTGGGGGTAAAACAGACTAGTTGGACAGAAATCATCTTGAGCCTGATGTTCTTTTCAACCAGAGTTGTTTGGAGAAAGTTAGCCAAGAAGATTGATGGAGGGAGAGGAAACTGGTGAGCTAGTGGTTGGAAATGGAGATCTGCAGGTGTAGCTCTTGAGAATCCAGAGGAGATGAAGCTGTATCAGATCGAGCTTTGGTTATGTTGCAGGGAAAAAATATAAAATATAGAGATGTTGAAGGATTTTTTGGGGATTCAGTAGTTGGTGTTGTTCGAGAGGTAGGTCTAGTAGATGTGGCTCTGCTGGATGGAGATGGAGGTCTTATCATCAATAAATAAGATTAGATTTGTTTGATGGTGATGGGATTATACTATTTGAAGGTAGAGATCTAGCCAGTGGAGATGGGGTTTTAATGTGCAGTATTAGAGATCTAGCCAGTGGAGATGGGGTTCTGATGTTTGGTGGTAGAGATCTAGCCAGTGGAGATGGGGTGCTAATGTTTGGAGGTAGAGATCGAGCCAGTGGAGATGGGGTGCTAATGTTTGGAGGTAGAGATCGAGCCAGTGGAGATGGGGTGCTAATGTTTGGTGGTAGAGATCTAGCCAGTGGAGATGGGGTTTTAATGTTTGATGGTAGAGATCTAGCCAGTGGATGTAGTATTCTAAGAGTTGGCAATGAGGACCTACACATCTATTACATTTACCTTACATTTACATTTACATCATTTAGCAGACGCTCTTATCCAGAGCGACTTACAGAAGTGCTTTAAAGTCATTATCTG
>JAOUQZ010000032.1:10460855-10477115 GCA_028564935.1 Neosilurus hyrtlii | reverse complement strand
GGGGGGGGGGGGAGGGGGGGGGCATATATGTCTTTGCATTCTTGGCATAGCACTTCAGTGTCCTTTTTTCCCTGCTCTGCGTACTCCGGCCATGGGTCCTTTGCCAAGTCGCTCAGATTTGGCTTGGCTAGAGACTGAGCTGGCTCGCTCTTCTTTATAACATTGCTTTTTCCTTCTCTCTTTTTCTCTCTCTCTTTCTCTGTCCTTTTTCTGCTTGGATGAGTAACACAGCTTTCATATGATGCCATGGCCTCTTTACTCCAGCAGTACAGTGCTACACATAACAGTCATGTGGCAACATGTTAGTATATGATGGTATTCGATTTGAAAATAGTTACTGTTTACATTTTTGCCTGGCCACGCCCACTTTGGCCTGAACGCAGATCTAGCTTGTCAAGTCAAGCCTCATCTTGTTTTTTGAAGTGTTTACAAAAATACACTCAGCAGTTTTCAAGCCTAAAGTCCAAATGCAATTAACCTGGAGCGTCAATAGTCATTCTTAGGCCACGCCCCCACCAAACAGTGGCCAACGCAACCCTAGGGAACTTTTTAGAAAATATAAACAGCATCATAATGGAACAGTGACTCGTTCATCAGGGCAGGGGTGTTAGACACACCTTCTCGTCCTGATTGGTTGTATCTTTGCATCATGAGCATAATTTGAAGTGTTCTTAATTGTTTGACATATTTTTCCGGAACATGGGGCACCACAGAAACTCAATATTTAATTTAAGAGGCTAAATACTGGTGAAAAATTAGAAATGCAAAAGTTTATTTATTTTAGATATTCAGCTTAAAATGGTGAAACTAATATTATACAGACTCATTACATACAAAGTGAAAAATTTCAATATAAACCTTTATTTGTTATAATTTTGATAATTGTGGCTTACAGCTTATGAAAACCCCAAATCCAAAATCTCAGGAAATTAGAATAGTACATGAAAAAATTATAATAATAAAAAATAAAGGATTTTAAATACAGAAATATCAGCTGTCTGAAAAGTATAATCATGCATATGTACTCAATACTTTTTTTTTAAAGCATCTTTTGCATGAATGACTGCCTCTATGCAGCGTGGCACAGATGCTATCAGCTTGTGGCACTGCTGAGGTGTTATGGAAGACCAGGATGCTTTAATAGCGGCCTTCAGCTCTTCTGCATTGTTCGGTCTCATGACTCATATTTCTCTCGGCAATGCCCCATAGATCCTCTATGGGGTTACAGTCAGGCGAGTTTGCTGGCCAATCCAGCACAATAATCCCACAGTCAATGAACCAGGTTTTGGGTTTTTTGGCAGTGTGGGCAGGTGCCAAGTCATGCTGGAAAATGAAGTCAGCATCTCCATAAAGCTTGTCTTTATGAAGGGCTCAAAAATGTCCTGGTAGCTGGCTGCGATGACCCTGGACTTTAAGCACAGTGGACCAACACCAGCAGATGACATGGCTCCCTCCATTCTTCCCCCAGACTCTGGGACCTTGGTTTCCAAATGAGATGTGAAATTTGCTCTCATCAGAAAAGAGGACTTTGGACCACTGAGCAACAGGCCAGTTCTTTTTTCTTTAGCCCAGGGAAGACGCTTCTGACGTTGCTTGATGTTCAAGAGCGGCTTGACAAGAGGAATATGACATTTGAAGTCCATGTCCAAAAGCTCCCCCACACTTATGAATGGCCTTTTCCTGACAACCTCTCCAGGCTGCAGTCATCCCTGCTGCTTGTGCACCTTTTTCTTCCACACGTTTCCCTTCCGCTTAACTTTCTATTAACGTGCTTTGATACAGCACTTTGAGAACATCCAACTTCTTTTACAATTACCTTTTGAGGCTTTCCCTCCTTGTGGAGGGGGTCAGTGATGGTTTTCTGCACAACTGTCCGGTCAGCAGTACTCTCCATGATTGTGAATTCTACTGAACCAGACTGAGAGACCATTTAAAGGCTCTGCAAGTGTTTTGGATTAATGAGCTGATTAGAGTGCGACACAATGAGCCTACAATATTGAACTTTTGCACGAAATTCTAATTTTTCGAGTTTCACCTGTATTAATAAAAATAACAGAATCTTTTTTGAGAAAGATTTATTTATTGTGGCCATCCTTCACTTTGATTACAGCATTTAACCTTTCAGGAATAGTGTTCATATATTTTTTTCATTTCTTCACTCACTAAACCATTCCATATGGCTTGAAGTTCATTAATGCTATACAAAAGTCCAAAATTTTTTTTTTTTAATTTTTCTGAAAATTTTACCAAAAACCAAACTGTGGATTGGACTTACTATTTGCTTAAGTTTTTATATTACAATTACTTTTTGCTTAACTTACAAAGCCTTCCCTAATCTATCGCCTCATCATTTTATGATATTCTTACTCTACATTAACTAATGCTAAGAACTACAAAATGTAACTCAGGTAGACCTCTAGATCTTGCCAGGACTTGCTGTAAAAGAGTTTTTTTTTAATGCCTGGGCTTTATTACAATAGGGGAAAAAAGCAAAACAGGGCAGCCAAACCTCAACCAGCTACTTTGGCCAAATTCCAGACATTCCTGTGTGTATCTGGGGTTGCTGATGTAACACATCCATAAGCTCTTAACACACGCATGGGGAAACAACGTTTTCCACTTAACGCTTATTATCGAAGAACAGGCTGGTAATACATGGCATAAACAACAGCAACAGTGACATGGCCTTCCACTATATTTTATTAAAGGCACATTCCACAGTAACTGATGGGACATTTAGACATTATTCTCCATTAAAAAAAGATATAAATTCAGGGACATCATTTATTTAAAATTTTTATAACATAACCACCAAAAGACATCATAAATGAATTGTGAACCTCCATTTGACTAGATCATGGTCATCAGTGAAGAACTAAAATGGTAACTGAAGGGACAGGAAACTTCCCTAGGTTTTCACCTATGATTAGAAATAATGTGATTTCTCTGAAGTAAGAAATCAGTTTAACTAAACAAGGCCACATGAAATTGCAAAAATAGTCTCTAATAGTAAATCATAAGTATCAATACACTGCGTCAAATACTATCTATTTAAAACCCATCTCTGTGGTTAACTGATGGGACACAATGGGAACAGGAAAGTGAAAAAGAGCCCAGCTTCAATCAATAAGAACTTCACAACAAATGTTTAAATGACTTATTTAAACATGAAAGATCATGTGACTTGGATGGCGGCCAAGTCACATGATCATCAAAGGCCAATAACTATATGTGTTAATGTTAACTCAACCATCCCCCAAAGTAGATCATTTCATTTAAAATCAATTCTAAAAATCTTCAAGGGTACATTTTACATGGAATGGGCCTAAATTGAAGCCCGAAAAATTGGCGCCACATCTAATTTTTTTTCCCTTGGAGAACCATGCTTAAAACATCAGAAAAACACCTCAGACAATGTTAGAAATGACACAGATCACAATTCCACGCATGCCACCATTGTCCAGTTCACTCCATTTCGGTTTACTGGCTGACAACACCACCAATACCAAGAAGGAACCAGCCAGGGTCATGCATTGTTGTGCATGTTGTGTTAGAAAACTTATGAATTTTACAGTTTTTTCACCATGGTTTTTGTGGTTCTGCGAGTCAGTTAAGAGGCAAAAATATTTAAGTAATTGAATGGTTGCTGGGCGGCATGGTGGTGCAGTGGTTAGCATGTCCGCCTCACAGCAAAGAAGGCCCAGGTTCGACTCCCATGCTTGGGGCGTTTATGTGTGGAGTTTGCATGTTCTTCCCATGCTTGTGTGGGTTTCCTTGGGTACTCCGGTTTCCTCCTGCAGTCCAAAAACATGCACAGTAGGCTTACTGGATGTTCCAAATCGCCCCTAGGTGTCAGTGTCAATGGTTGTGTGTGTTGGCCATGTGATGTTCATGGTGTACCCAGCCCTGACCCGGAGTGAGCTCAGATGGGCGCCAGCTTTCCCGCAACCCTAATCAGGATTAAGCAGCTTAGAAAATTAATGAATGATGAATGGTATGGTTGCGTTGTACCTGATACAACTTAATTTCTGGACATTCAGCTGTTGTATTGGACAAAGGCCTGCCATTGCTGAACGAATATAACACTGTTGCAACACGAGTAAGTGTGTCGAAATCTGCTACAGACGTTGGTGTGGAAGTACAGCCTGATGAGGAACAGTGAATCGACTTGTCTGAGGCTGGTTCAGGAAGTGGAAGTGATGATGGTGCAGCCACAGTTGGGCCTCAGGCTAGGCAGCCAGATGCATACAAGATCTTGATAAACACTGCATTGCAGGCTACACACTTTCCTACTCAATTCACTGGAAGTAAGAAGGCAAACCTTGTTATTTATTCCAAAATCTCCTCAACATAATGCTGGAAGTCGCCTCAAGTTACTAGCTTCAGTCACTTTACCTACACTTAGCTTTAAAAACCTTTTAGGCTTCGACAGTCATCTCATTTCTTTATTAAAAAAACAAAACAAAAAACCTCGTGCCTCAATTAGGTTTTCAAAAGGATCTAATGAAACTGGGAATTTTTTATCCAGCCTAATGAAAGAATAAACACCAGGTGCACTAAATTTTGAACTGATTAAAAGCTGCAGACAGATGTTGTTAATCTGGCTGACAATGATGCCAGTCACCAGAGAACTTCCTGTCCATCATCAGGAGCTGCGTGGTGTTCGTGCTGTTTATTTTCCCTCTCCTCTGCACTCGTTATAAACCTCCACCTTTTTACAAGGATCCTTATCATTGCAAGCAAGACCTGGCTTTGAAATTGTGTGGAGAACAATTTTATGAATCGTTTTTTTACATTAGCTACTCTACCTAAAAAATTTTGGTTGCTTTTTACCAGATCTGAAAAGGTTCAGGAAAAATCTGCCATCTGTTGCTGCTGTAGTCCTGTAAATACACTGACCAATCACTGCCTGGCAGTCTGCTGGGAAATATCCAATCAAATGCTCCGGTGTCTCCCTGCGTGACCCTACCATGTGCGAACCCGCAGTCGGAGTGGAGCTTGTGTGTGTGGAGGGGGCATGACTTTGGAACAACTTCCGGGAGCTGGGAAAGGTTTAGCCAGAGCCCTGAAGAGATGCTACTTTCAAATTTTGGTAGCTTCCCAGATTATCAACTCCAGCTTTATTTGTACTAAAGAAAGAAGATATACTGGTTGTTCAAGATGACCGTTTCTATCATTCTATAACAAAAAGACGTGTTCTGAGGTAGATATTTAAGAATTTAAGCTTTTGTGGGACATAGACCTCCATGCTACTTGTTTAGGCT
Organism: Neosilurus hyrtlii; assembly: GCA_028564935.1. NCBI lineage: Eukaryota > Metazoa > Chordata > Actinopteri > Siluriformes > Plotosidae > Neosilurus > Neosilurus hyrtlii. The sequence continues at coordinate 10,471,851 of JAOUQZ010000032.1, read as the reverse complement.
ACTTTGTAGATGCTCGGCTAATCAAGGCTGGTCAAGTCTTGGCCAACTCCTTGGGAAAAACTTTGTTTCACCCTCACAAGCTTTTTTTAATATAATACATTTTTTACTTATCAGCCTTTGTCAGTAATGTCAACAACGTGTGATACTGAAGACTGATAGTCATATTATCCACAACCTATTTATTTAATAAGTGGCTCAACACAAACACACACAAATCTACAGCTGTTTCCTGCGTTTTATCCGGTTTTGGTTCTTAAACATGAGCTGCATGTCATCTACTCCCTCTGTCCCAAAACTCAAACCAATAACAAAATTCAAGACATTCCTGAGTGATATAACATTCAGCACAAGTTAACTGGAAGCAGAAGTTGCCCAAACCTCAGTGATGACACATCATCTGTCTAAAAGCACTTCTGTTTGAGGTTACACACCACGGTGTGAGATTGTTCATCTGAAAGCACTATTACTACCAGCACACATGACCCTTTATACACTGAGGCAGCTTTCCATAGACTTATTATCACCGATATAAACCTTCATAGGCTGCTGGGATATCACTGGCCTGTACTGGCATAGTTACTTATACAGACAATGTAAAGGCATTGTGGCTTTATATGAGTTTCTGAATTACTAAGAAAATACAAACAAGAATTCGTCTCTAGTCACCTAGGAGGCTGTATTGTCAGTATGGTTTGTTTGCTTGCAGCAGATTGCATAAAACCCACTGAAACCAATTTCCATGAAACTTGGTGGAAGGATGTAATGTGGGCCAAGGAAGAAGCCATTAAAATTTGGAGTGGATCCACAAATGTATTTCCCCACATCATATCAGCATTTTGTCTTGGCGGAAGTCTAAGCTCAACCATGCCATACATTCTTTAATCGGGGCAGTAAAGTGAAGGCAGTAAAGTTTAATGGTTCAAAGACAAAATCTAGCCAATGACAGACATATATTCAGACATACTGTCTTTGGTGGGGGTCGGGGCTCTCTGAGTGCCCTTCTAGATTGACATTAAAATTTTTTGGCAGACACTCTTCCAGAACAACTTACAATTAACATTTGTCTGCAACTGAGCAACTGAGAGTTAAGGGCCTTCCTCAAGGGCCCAACAGTGGTGGTGCTGGGGACCGAACCTTTGGATCAGTAACCCATTGCCTTAACCACTGAGCCACCACTGCCATATGAATGAATCCGAGGTTAAGCCCATGTACTGCACTCCTACATTACTGATTGTCTTATTTAATTCCAAAAAGATGGGTGGGACCTGGATGACTTAACGTGCTCCAGAGGAAGTATACATTAGCCTTCATACAGGAGGGTTACCGGTTACCATGCACATGGGTAGCACATTGTGTGACAGCTTCACATGACCTCATTGTGCTCTGATTTGAGCTGGATTTTGTGCTCGGATTGAGCGTTCTAAATTTCCCCACACACTTGCAGTTATTGAGTCGTTTTGCATCTGCTTTGCCTTACGTAATCTAAATTTTCCACCGGGTCCAATTCAGGGCTGCAGCTGCTGTCATGGCCTTTTCCATGCTGGAGACTGAAGGGAGGATGATTAGAGCTGACAAAACGGACAATTATGGCACTTTACCATGATTTGTTTAACCAAAAACAATAGCTGTGTGTCCAGAAAAAGCTGAGCATCATGCAGCCCCTGGGGGGTCCAGGACCTGGCTGATTTTTATTGGTCTCATAATACTGAAGTCAGGTTTCTCCTGTTCCTAACAACCATCAACCCAAAGTGTTGTTGATTACGACGGGGTAGGTTGAGACTCTGAACCCCGAGGATGGGCATGCCTGTAGTACACGCAGTCAACTATGGAAATAAGTAATACTATTTATTATGACTTACTTTTTAGTTCTCCTTTCTATTAAAGTCTATACATGCACTTTTTTGCATAACTTATATTTAATTATGTACATGCTGGCACTATTTTAATACAATATAATCATTTCTACACCTTTAGATATATGTTCAGTTCTGTATCTTTAATCATTTTAATTCTGTATTGTATTCATGTTTTCAGATGAAAATCACATGATAAAGATCACGTGCTCACAAAGACATTAACAATAAATATGCACCCACAATGGTACCACCCCAGAGACTGGTACATTTATTTCTAAGAGTGCATTAACAGGTGGTGAATCCTGGTTTATTTTCTGATTTTTAGCTCAGTTCACATACCTAAAATATGACATGTAGGTTATTACAGTCCAGAAATTTAGATCCAAACTGTAATAATATTAATTTTAATCAATGTAACTGTATCATTATGAAAGCAACCAATTTCCCTTTAAACCTTCTTAATAAGGAAGGCATTTTTATTTTTAATCAACAAATTATCAAATAACCTCCTTATCCCTGACATGCAACTCTTTGATCCGGTCTGTATTAAAGAGTATAAAATAAACATCTGCACAAACCTGAAGCGCGTGAGTTTTATATAAACGCCACCGACATCCAGAAATCCACCACAGTGTTGTTTATTCTCCTGCAACGCCTATTCAAACACAAATCCCGCCTCCTCGTCTGTCATTGGCTAGTTCGTTAGTTCATATCCACAAGCTGCCGATGATTGGACTCCTCTCCTACTTGCTCAACCGTTTACAGTGACAAGCAGTACCAATCACTTTACTGAATCGATTCTTTCGAACAACACGCGCGTTCGGTATAAATGAATCAAAGAGAATCGATTCTTTTTATTCAGCAATCAGAGTGCGGATTAGTAAGATTGTACACACAGTAGCACACATTCCAATGATTTACAAAAAGATGTTTGATTTTTTGTTACAACTTTAAAAAGAACAACTAAAAGGACAGTCTAAGAAATAGGAGATAGTCCAAGATGAATCGAATCTTTTTGTCTATCTATGATTCGACTTACAGGTTTTAAGAAACAATATTGCAACAACAGCAGTATTTAAATATTCGAATACTTTTTGTTTTTTAACATAATGTAGGTAATAATTAAGGATATATATTTTAAACATGTCCATACCAAAATACTACATGCTAGTTTATTATAGTAATGGTAATTAAATATGAATACAGATTGCAAGCCATGAAATAATGAACTCATACAATAAATTTATGCTTTAAAAACATATTAATTGAAATAAGTCGTTTAAACAGTGTGCTGGCGCCACCTGGTGGATAAATACAGCGTTCATTTTTTTTTTTTAATTATTTTATTTTATTTTATTTTTTGATATATTGTATTAATCTTAAAAATATATATAAATTATTGCCTCTGCATTTAATCCATCCAAAGTAGACACAGACATAAACAGTGAGCAAACACACACTCGGAGCAGTGGGTTGCCACATACATTGTGGTGCCCGGAGAGCAGTTGGGGATTAGGTGCCTTGCTCAAAGGCACTTCAGCCATGAAGGTGGAAAAGGGGAGGTGCAGCTTACTCCCCCACCACCACACATTTTTCCTGCTGGTTCGGGAATCAAACCAGCAACCTTTTGGTCCCAAACCTACACCTCTATCCATTAGACTACAGCTGGGTCCGTTCACATAATGAATGGATTAAACAATATAGAAAAATAAATAAATAATAAACAGTTTTATCAAAGCACACTACATGAAACAAAAATAAAGCGTATAAACTCTGGATTTGGAAATATAGAAAAGCTATAGCACTAACTGGCTGTTCCAAATCGCCCCTAGGTGTGAGAGTGAGTGTGAATGGTAGTGTGAGTGTTGGCCCTGCAATGGCCTGGTGAGCTGTCCAGGGTGTACCCCGCCCTCACCCAGAGTCGGCTGAGATGAATGAATGAATGACACCAGACAGCGCTCTTTGTGTGCACTAATGTGAGACAGACTCATTGCGCTTGGCCCCCAAGGTCACCACGGGTCACTGCGTCTCACATGAAGGCCAACTGTGCATAATCCCCAAAACCTATATTGGGTCTAATATGTTTTGTTCAAATAAATCTGTTCTACATGGTAAAGGATTGTCTTGGCTCTCACCTGGCCTGAGCCTGAGACAGTGCTTCAGCTTCTAAACAAACCATCACTCATTTTCCCATCAGAAAACTCACACAATTATACACTACACCACATATTATTACTCTGAATACAAATTATTACTCTGAATACAAAATATATATTACACTTTTATATTTACATGCTTTAACACTAAATGTACTAATAATATTATTATCTGGGGTAAATTATGCATTATTTATTATTTTTATGTTTTTTTTTTTACACATTCTGCAGTTAATCATATCTTAATAAAGTTTACATTTTAAAATTCATTTTATATAATTACATCCATAAACAGTTTGTTTCTGTTTAAATTAGATTATATTTCATTTGTTTAGTTGTTGAATTGTTTATTTCAGATCATTTCTATCTTCATTTTGATATAATTTTAAGCCATGCAGTGGGGTACATGTGGTGTAGTGGTTAGCACGTCCGCCTCACAGCAAGAAGGTCCTGGGTTCGATTCCCAGCTCGGGCGTTTTTGTGTGGAGTTTGTATGTTCTCCCTGTGCTTGCGTGGGTTTCCTCCGGGTACTCCGGTTTCCTCCCAAATCACCCCGAGGTGTGAGTGTGAATGATTGAGTGACTGTTGGCCCTGCGATGGCCTGGCGAGCTATCCAGGGTGTACTCTGCCCTCGCCCAGAGTCGGCTGAGATGGGCGCAAGCCTCCCTGCGACCCTAATTAGGATAAAGCGGTTCAGAAAATGAATGAATAACTTTCACATTTAATATTTTATATTTCATTATTGTATATTATTATTATATTTAATAACAGATCCACTGTAGTTGCATAGCCTATATAATTGTATTCTTAAAATATATGCATAAAATACGTAAAAATATGAAATAATTGAGTTTTACGCAATTAAAATATTTTTATTTGATATTTAGTATTTAATGTTTTTCCTTACATGGAGTTAAAGATTTGTGTTGAGGCTGTTATTTTCCACACGAGGGCGCTCTAACATTAAAAACTACCTTTAAACCCTGAACTGCTCCAAGGCCATAAGATGATGTTGAGATTTTTAAAAAATAATGCAGTAAAGAAACAAACTTACAGACCTGATACAAAGGGACTTATTAACAGTTTAGGAAATCCACAGAGAACAGAACAATTTCTTCGGTGCTACAATGCTAATACTGCTAGAAATTGGAATTTCTGGTTGCTGCAGATCTCGCATTCTAGCGGAGCAGATTAGTGACAAAATTGTTGACTTAATGAGACAAAGCACTAAATTTGGCATGAATGTAGCTTAGACCAATGTGTTTCAGAAAAGCCACCTGAAAATTTCAAGATGGCCGCCATTTTTCAAGATGGCCGGCCGGGGAACACTAAAACGTTTAGCTTGGCATGTTCTGGTTACACTGAAGGCCGACAGAAAAGACGCTGCAGTTCTTGAGGACGTAATTCCAGCCTTCACAAGAGCGCCAGTCCAGCCACTGTCCTGGAGAAGAGAACCTTACGACCACAAAGCAGGCATCTCAATATGCAATCCACCAAACATGATTACATATTTATCTTCTCAAAACACATCTGGCCAGTGCCATTGCGCCTATTTTGCAATTGCATAGATAGGTTGATCTGCAGTCATGACTGGAATCTGCTTTGGGTTTAGATATGAGAGAGCATCTTTTTGCTCATTGTGTGCTTTACAGTTGCCACTGAATGAGCTTCATCTCGTAACAATGGCAAAAGGGATGAAATTTCAGCCCTCTTTTTTACTCTGGGTGGTATGCTGACCAAGAGATGTTTACAGCATCATCAATGGTTTGTGTAAGTTTGTTGTAGCATGTTTTAGCCATTCAGATTCATTAGCAAGAAGAAGTTCAGGCAGTGGTTCATACATTATGTGATGGTGGCTTTGCCGGGAGTTGGATTCTTTGTTGTGTTAAAAAGATGGCCTGACAGTTGTATATATGAATCAGGACGTTCTGGGACTTTTTTAGATTTAGTGTTCTTCATCTAAAGAAGTTCACAAATTTCTCCCTGATTTTTTTCAGTTGGGTGTTGAAAAATGCATATACTGGTTCCATGGAAAGATGTACTTGCACTGGTTAAAGATGGATTGTGGTCAATGTTATTTATGGCTGCTGTGCAGAATAGTCCTTTCCTTAGTGTAGGAGGACAGACAACTCCATCTTCAGCATATCTGGCAACAACCGCACCACCCAGCTGTGCTGAAATCTCAATTAATCAATCATATGAAATACTCAGACCCTGTTCATGAAGTGTGTCAACAAGCTGTTTTTTTTTCTAGTTTGGCATACACCGACAACCCAAGATACACATGAAATGGTGATTCCCTGTCTCGTGAGTGCCTTTGTGTGGTTGTGCGTTTTTTAACTTGGAAAAACAGTTCAATTGGAGCAGTTGAGCCATTGCAGGTCTGTTGTGGTTGCAACAGCTGAGATTTTATGTCATGCTCAACCATACACACAAGCTGAAGCAATGCAAGACATACAGATTCAGTTATGAAGTCAACACCTAAAACACCATCAAAGCTACATTTGTGGTTTATCATTTGTTGCCATAATATTTTTGCAGCTTTAGCAATAACAAAAGCATTTGATAACTCAAAGCCATAGACAAAACTGGACCAATGTCTTCTATAAATGCTAGAATAAAATCCCTTGCTTTTTTGTATGCCTCTGAACCAGAAACTTCGGCTAGCGGTCTATCCTTTATTCTGGTGGCATTTATTTCAGGGATACCTGTACCAAACTGCTGTGACCTTTGCTTGTATGGAGAAACCAAATCAGCTAACCGAAATCATTACTTGTGTTCCGCGCCTCCAATACCTATGTTAGAAGCTCGGAGAACACAAGCGGATGCACTTCTTTTCCAGAAGCCACGTTATCTGTGTCCTGTTTCTCAAATGCTTTTTCTCTATTATTCAGTGATGTAAGGCAGGAACAGTGGTACTTTAATTCCTGGGTTAACACATCTCCTGCATTCAATATAGCAAGACGTTTGCCATTATTAAGTTTACAGGCACACTCATTGAGTCTCTCTTTTATCTGCATAGATGTTGCCTGTCTTATTTCTGTGATAACTGTAACTTTTCACACAGAAAACACTGCCCTGGTAACAAGGAAGTTCTTAGTATTTCTGATGGTGCATCTGTTGGATCATTCTGATGATCAGAAATTATTTTTCTTGCTCGTTCAAGCTTACTGTTGCTGTACATGAGATGGCAGTTGCGATGATATTTTGCATTGTTCTTTCGTAATGTATTTTCTATGCCACATCCATCATCTAAGCTAGAAACATTCAACCTGATTGGCATCTGATTGATGGCATGAAAAAGAGGTAGATTTGTAGCAATCATGGAATAACCATCATTTTCTGGACTATGAGAATAGTGAGATGGGGGTGATTTTAAGTCTTCAATTTTGTCAGTCTGACAAGGGCAGCATTTTTGCCAGTCAGGTTTTGTAGCACAACTCAAAGGATAAAAGTTATTAGACCTATTTGCTTATGTGACCGTTAAGGCCAAGGGGTTATCCTTTTACCACCCAACCATGCAAAATAGATCCAAGCACATTATTGTATGGGATACAACTAGACTCATGAAAAGTATTCTCTACACCTAGCCTGATCCTTCATCTAGTGTCAGTTCATTACCATCATAATCACCACCACGATCATTATCATCACCACCACCTCATTCACACCATCATCAACATTATCACCACCACCATCATCATTACTACCACCACCATCATAATCATCATTATCACCACCATCATCATCATTACCACCATCATCATCATCACCACCATCATCACCATCATCATCACCACCACCACCATCATCATCACCATCATAATTACCACCACCATCATCATCATCATCATCCCCATCACCATCATCATCATCATCACCACCACCACCACCACCATTACCACCACCATCATTACCTCCACCACCACCATCATCATCATCGCTACCACCACCATCATCATTACCACCACAACAACCATCACGACCATCATCACCATTATAATCATCATTACCCCCACCATCACCACCATGACCACCATCAACACCATCTTGACCACCATTATCACCATCATTACCACCACCACCATCATCGCAACTACCACTTTTATCATTACCACCACCTCCACCATCATTTCCACCACCACCACCACCATCATCACCATCAACATCACCACCACCATCAGTACCAACACCACCATCATCACCACCAGCATCATCACCATCATTATCACTACCATCATCATTGCTACCACCACCATCCTCATCACCAAAATTATCATCATCATCACCACCATTACCACAATCATCATCTCCTTCATCATTTCATTCAAAATTCATTCCTTTTATACTTTTAAATGTAAATTCAGTGAAACATAAGTGAATGCACAGGATGTTGAGGAACACTCCATGTCTCTGTTATAACCATCAATGACAGATGATGTATTTCTGTATGTACTGAAGTTAGAAATGAACTGTTCATGAAAACGAAATAAACATTCATTAATTTTCTGAACTGCTTAATCATAATTATCCCGGGGAGGCTGGCACCCATCTCAGCCGAATCTGGGCAAGAGCAGAGTACACCCTGGACATCTTGACAGGCCATCGCAGGGCAGAAACATGCTGCTGGCGACTCAGTGGCCTACTCTTTACAAACAACAGCAATGGATCTTTTACATGCCCCTCACCACAGACAGTGAGAGACATGGCTGGCCTTTGATAACCCAGTTAGCTGCACTGGGGACAGCAGTGACAACTTGAACCCCCGACCTTTGGATCAGTAAACCAGCACCCTACCACCAGGCCACCACTAACCCCCGCCCCGCCCCGCCCCGCCCCGCCCCGCGCCGAAATAAACATAAATGAACAATTGCTTTTGTAAGTTAGAGTCTTGCATGTTTAAAATTTATAAAGAATAAATAATTCTATTTTATTTTAATTATTATATTATGGACACACGGCATAGTAAATAGCCTTAAATCCTTACATCTGTCTCCGGCATGACCCCATAATAGCCGAATAATTAACTAATTAACTACTAAAGTATAATATGCACTTAGAGCATATACACACATTGTGCATATCACTTTTGGACCCTGATTCTCTCAGCAAATAAATGAATAAATAAATGAATAAATTAATAAATAGATAGATAAATCAAACCTGCTTCACACTGCACTCACGCAGGATGTTGGATGTTTTACGCACTGCATCTTTTTGCTCGAAAACTTGAGCCAGGATCATTAGTTTATGCAGTTAACTTCATAAGATATATTTAAATTATTCAGTGCTATCATGTTTTATGTAATTACACCCCAAACCCTTCAATCAAGCGGATCGTGTGAATAAAGTCTGAGCAGAAATGAATCGAATGGATGTTGTCCCACACACTTTTTGAAAATAATAATTTCTGTGAACACAGACTATAATTACAAGATGTACTGTTTTGTCGTTTAAAACAAAGAATTATTCTAAATGACTGGCTGTACGGTTTACTGATGAAAGGTAATTAAAGACTAATTAAGTAATCATTAGCTCTAAATTAAAACTTATTATACATGCGCGCGTTTCTTGGTCATAATATTCAACCAAAAGAAAAAGAAAAACAAGAAATTTGCAAATATTTCAATCCCACATTTATTAAATTGTTGTTGAGTATTTTAATTATTGTTGTTGTGATTTTTTTTAATATTAAGTGAATAAGGGGGTAAAATGGGCTCCAAACAAACTGTACTCGAAGACGCATTTTAAAAAGACACATTTGAAGCATTTTAATCGCTGATTTTTTTTAACAGACTAATAATGCGTTTTTAATCTCAGTCTAAAATTATATATATCGTAATTTAAAATGTACTTATAAGATTATGTGAAGTAGTCGATACAGGATATAAAACTCTTAAGAAGTTTGTTTGTGTGTATCGTTTTACACTACTTCCAAAACCCTCTAAGCCAACGCAAAGGCTTTTGCACCTTAAACACTGAATGTATATGAGTGTATGTTTTGTGCCAGAAAAAAATCCAACAATCAAACTAATGGGATTTTCTGCTTTTAGTCTACTTCACTGGTGCCTCTCTCTCTCTCTCTCTCTCTCTCTCTCTCTCTCGTGTTCCATGGCATCAGACAAGCTATCCAAAGAGCTTTCATTCTTTTAAAAAATCTTATTTTTTTACACCATCCCCCACTGAATGGTTCGTAGACAGAAACAGTGTGGTGTATTTTTTTAAACATACACAAAAACACACTCTGCTCAGTGTTTGGGAGATTAGACCAGCAGCAGACGCGCAGAAACGCGCTTTGGAGGCGCGCGGCGCGCCGAGCACAATAAACCCCCGTTGTTTAACCCCGGTGTGAAGATATGGCTGGAGAAAAACAAACAGCCGATTGTTGTATGAAATGTATTCAAGTATAAAATAATGCCCTTTGTCGGACATGAACTTGGGCAATACGGGGACACGGAGACACAAAAAGTGGTTCTTTTGTGCGCTTTTGCGCGTTGTCGCCAAAGACCCCCTTCTGGACGCGACTGTTGTTTTTTTTCTCTTTCCCTCTCTTCTCTCTTTTTTCTTTCTAATGACATTTACCGGATCAAAACATGGTGTTAATTCGATCAGAAAGCTTCACCCTTGGCAAACAATGCCCTTCCCAAGTTGGTTAAGTTGAGCGAAATTAGGGCAAATGAATGGGGGCGCGCAGGTGATGGAGGATCAGGGGGCCAGCTGCGTTCCGTCATTCTTTTTTTTTCCTCGCTCCCTTCTTTTTATTAAAATTTACACCCAGTGCCACCATTCATTCCGCTCAATAGACATTTTCTTATAGGATAATAGGATACAAATTGAGCCGTCCAGAGGTGGTGCATGGGTGAAAAAAAACATCACCATCACTGCTATGGCGCAAAAAAGACGGCGTGCCCAGTGTGTGTGTGTGTGTGTGTGTGTGTGTGTGTGTGTGTGTGTGTGTGTGTGTGTGTGTGTGTGTGTGTGTGT
>JAOUQZ010000032.1:10440968-10452611 GCA_028564935.1 Neosilurus hyrtlii | reverse complement strand
GTGTGTGTGTGTGTATGTGTGTATGTGTGTGTGTGTGTGTGTGTGTGTGTGTGTGTGTGTGTGTGTGTGTGTGTGTGAGAGTGTATTTCAGTGTGTGTTAGGTTATGCAGTAGAACTTAAACACAGTTTGTTACTCCTGAGTGATACTTTCCTTAGTGTGAATGAGGGGATATATATGTATAATATGTGTGAGAGGGAGAGAGAGAAAGTGTGTGTGTGTGTGTGTGTGTGTGTGTGAGAGAGAGAGAGAGAGAGGTATAGAACATGAGGGACAACAAGGGGAAAAGAGAGCAGTAAAGGTAAAAATGAGTAAACCAAGAAAAGAGAGATGGTAAGAAAGAAAGACAGAAAGGAAAGAAATTGAGCAAGAACAGCAAACAAGAAAGAAAGAAAGAAAAAAGACAGAAAGAAATGAAAGAAAGAAGAATAAAAGACATAGAAAAAAGAGAGAAAGGAAGGAAGAAAGAGACAAAGAAAGCAACAAAAACACAAAGAAAGATAGAAAAAAGAATGAAAAAGTATGACAAAAAGGAAAAAAGACAGACAGAAAGAAAAGAAAGCTAGAAAGGGAAGAATGAAAGGATTTAAAAATAACGAAGGAATGGAGTAAAAAGAAAGAAAGAAAGAGTAAAAGGGAAAAAAGACAGACAAAAAGGAAAGAAGGATGGAAAGTTAAGAAAGAAAGGACAAAAAGAAAGGAAGCAAGGAAGAAAGAGTAAAAACAAAAAATGAAAGGAAGAAAGAAACATTGAATGCAAGAAGGGTGTAAGAGAAAGAAAGAGCAATACAGATGTGACGAAGAAAAACAAATAATACCAACAAAAACTAGATGTATAAGAGAAAGAGAGACTAAAAGAAGTATGGAAGACAAACAAAGAGGAGGACGATAAGATCATGTGATAAAGATCCTCTGATGATGCGAATAAAGAAAATACCTATGGATGGAACAACATTACGGCTGCTGACATCATGACTCCGAGTGATCTGGAAATCAGCTCCTGCAGAAAACACAAACATCCTTCACACTGAGTTTGTGGTAAGAACGATGATTTGATTGACGTTTTGCTGGTGCCTCTCATATTCTGTGAGTTTCCCTTCATCCTATTGGTGGATTTTAGTCGAGTGTCGCAGCAGCATGTAGAGATTTTAATCAAAAACTTCTTCCACTGACACTGAACTCCAAATGTAATGGTAGTAAATCGGCTGTCAGTAATCTTAACTCGCAGCCAAAGAATTCTTTTATGATGTGTGATTTTTGAAAGTCGTACAGTGTAAAGCCGGCTTAAGACGCGGTGGATGGGGGGTTGTCCGGTCGTCTCACACAGGCGCTGGGGGACTTGAGACTCCTTTAGATTCATCCTTGAGTGGCTCTGAAGGAAAATAATCAAGCGTATGAAATCAAAACTACTGAGGAGAGAACAAGTGAGCTGAAACTAAAAGCCAACTAAAATGTACACACACACACACACACACACACACACACACACACACACACACACACACACACACTTCCTTGGACTCAATATGCACAATATGGTTGCCTTCAAAATCCCTACCCCCTGCATTCCATGCTGAGATCAAGCCCATACCAACCTGCACTTGGACATCTCACAATTCTGTTCACCAATAAAAGCATGAGAAACATGGTGGACATAACTCCCACTCCACCGACCTGTTCTGGATGACACACAGGTGTCCATTTTGACTGAGGTGTGGAGAGGAATTTAAGAAAAGAGAGACTGTGTAATAAAGAGGGTATGTTCTTGGAGAACCTCCTAATGCCATGAAAGACGTGAATTGTGAAAGAGCGCTGACAAACCAATATTGGTTTAAATCCCAGTTCTATAGCTCTATGAATAATAACAACTAATGGCACCCTGCCAGGGAGTCAGCGCATTGTCATGGAAAATGGTCAACTGCTACAAAGAGCTGCTGGGAAAATGGTGGAGAAAATGATGGGGAACATGGTGGGGAATATGGTGGATAACATGGGGGAAAACACTGTGGGGAATGTGAGAACATAGTGGAAAACATGGAGGAGAACAGGCAGGGAAAGTGGCAGAGGAATTGGCGTGAAAAACGTGGAGAAAATATGTGACAGAAAGTGGTGGAGAACATTTTGAAAAAAGTGGTGAAGAATATAGTGGAGAACATTGTGTAATGCATTCCAGCTGATTCCGTTCTGTTATCTATTCTTATTTTCATTGATCTGAGTGCGGTCTTTGACACCATTTCTCACTCCATCCTTCTGGCTAGACTCTCCTCTATCGGCATCACCCACATTCCCCTGGACTGGTTCAAATCATATCTTTCTGGCCGCACTCAGTTCATACAATTGAAAACATTTAGCTCCCAGTCACCCCCAGTCACTACAGGTGTGCCCCAGGGCTGTGTACTGGGGCCCCTGTTGTTCATCATCTATCTTCTCCCCCTTGGTTAGATTTTTAAAAAACACCACATACTTTTTCATTGCTATGTGGATGACACCCAGCTCTACCTCTCCACCAAGCCAAACGCCACCCTACCACCATCTTCCCTCACAGATTGTCTTCAAGAGATTAAGTCCTGGTTCACCTCAAACTTTCTTAAATTAAACAGTAGCAAAATGAAATGTTAATAGGCGACAAATCCACCCTCTCCAAATCTGACAGTTTTTGCATTCCCACTGATAACTCTTCCATTTCCCCCTCCCCTCAGGTAAAGAGTCTGGGTGTCATCCTTGACAGCACTCTGTCGTTTACATCACACATTAACAATATAACCCGGTCAGTATATTTTCACCTTTGCAATATCAGCCGCCTTCATCCCTCCCTTACTCCTCACACTGCTGCCATACTTGTCCACAGCCTTGTCACTTTCTGTCTTAATTACTGCAACTCCCTGAAGAAAGTGATGTAGAAAATGTTGGAGAAAATAGTTCACAAAATGCTGGAAACATGATGGAGAACATGGTAGAGGATGGTGCAGAATGTGGAGCAGATTGTGGTGGAGCAAGAGGTGGAGAACATGAAGGAGAAAATAGTGCAGAGCCTGGTAGAGAGGGATGGCATGGTGGCATAAATGTTAGCACTTTCACCTTACGGATAGAAGGCCCTGGGTCCGAGCCCAATCACAGGCAAGAGTGTTTCTATGTGGAGTTTGCATGTTCTCCCCAACCCTTGCATGGGTTCCCTTGGGTACTCCAGTTTCCTCCAACAGTCCAAAGACATGCACATTAGGCTAACTGGATAGTCTCAGTTGCCCCAGGTATGAGTGTGAATGATGGTGTGTGTGTTGGCCCTGTGACATGTTGGGGGTTTATATGACATTAAAAATCACATTATTGAATAAATAAATCAATAAAGTGGTGGAGTGACTCTGCTTTATCGTATCATCCCATTTTTGATTATTTTCCCATGACAGTGTACCACGGAGTGTTTTATTCCTTACGGTTTGTGATGTCAGTGTGATGCTGCACGCTGTTACAGTCATGCTGATAAATCTGCTTTGAACCACAAAAAAGTGTTGTGTGTAGTGTATTGTATGTGTGTGTAAAAGATACGTGCGTGTGTGAATTCTTCTAACACCCTTCCCACCCACTTCTCCCTCTTATCCCCTCTTCCCAAAGCAGCAAAGCCAAGACTTGGCAACCAAATGCAGTGGAGCAACAGTTTCTCATCACACACACAGGGGCAGTAATCTTAAGACCTTGGCACCAGGCGCGGCTGAAGAAAGGACGGCACTGTGAGAGAACTCATCCTTCTGTCTCACACACACACACACACACACACACACACACACACACACACACACACACACACACACACACCATGATTAAACAAAGAAAAGCAGTGACATAGAAACATCACATTCACAAACGTGACCAAATCAAAACGAGAGAGAGAGAAAGAGAAAAGAAAGAGAGGAAGAGAAGGACAGAGAGACAGAGACAGACAAAGAAAAGAGAGAGTGAAAGAGAAAGTGAGAGAGAGAAAGAGAGAGAGAGTGAAAGAGAGATAGGAAGAGATAGAGAAAGAGAAAGAGAGAAAGTGAGAGAGAGAGAGAGCAAGAGAGAGAGCGAAAGAAAAAAGAAAGAGGAAGAGAGGGACAGAGAGACAGAGACAGACAACAAAAGATAGACTGAAAGAGAGAGAGAGTGAGAGAGAGAGAGAGAGACAGAGAGTGAAAGAGAGAGAAAGAGAAAGAGAGAGAAAGTGAGAGAGAGAGAGAGAAAGAGAGAGAGAAAGAGAGAGAGTGGAAGAGAGAGAAAGAAAGAGAGAGAAAGTGTGAGAGAGAGAGAGAGAGAGAGTGGAAGAGAGAGAAAGAGAGAGAAAGTGAGAGAGAGAGGGAGAGAGAAAGTGAGAGAGAGAGAGAGAGAAAGTGAGAGAGAGAGAGAGAGAGAGAGAGAGAGAGAGAGAGAGAGAGAGAGAGAGAGAGAGAGAGAGAGAGAGAGAGAGAGATCGCTACCTTCACCAAGTAGGTGATGTTTTATGTTTTATATTTATGTGTTTGTTTGTTAGCAGGATTACGCCAGAGGTGGTGTGTGGATTTTCATGGAAGTTCCACAGAGGCGGGGTTTTGGACAACGAAGAATGCATTCAATTTTGGAGACGATCTGGATAAAATTCTGGATAGTTCTTTTTGAAGGATTCTTTAACATTGTGTTATAGAATGAATTTTTTCAACCGAAGTACTACAGTAGGCCCAGTAGGGGATACTGTGTAAATTAATTTTTTGGCTTGGTAGAGGTTTGAGCTCTCTGAGTGCTCTTGTTTATTTCTCTCTGTGTTTTTTTTATATCTAGGGTGGCGTAGAGGATCAGTAATGATCACTGTTGCTTCATAGCAAGAAGGTTCATGGTTCGAATCTTGGCCATGTGTGGATTTGCATGTTCTCCCCTTGCTTGTGTGGGTTTTCTCCAGGTACTCCAGTTTCTACGGTTTCCTCTAGCAGTCCAAGGACAAGCACTTTAAATCACCCATAGGTGTGAATGTGAATGCGAACAGCAAGCTCTTGAGAGAAATCATAAAGATCCAGGCTCTGTGTAACATCCAGCCCCAGACCTTTCCTCGCCACACCACCAGAGGACGCCCTCACCCGAATGTGTGATTTCATTTTCATTTTCCATCACACCCATTATTTTACATGGTCTATGATCATGCCATAAGGTTATGTATTAGGTTATCACTTTTGTGAAGTCCTCCCATTTGCCTAGAAATTCTAGCAGGTTCGGAACCACGTGTTTTTTCAGCTACACCATGTTTCTTTTTCTCCTTTTGCCATGCCCTCTTTTTACTCCTTTATAGCTTGAGTCTCGTTTGATTACAAAAGTTAAATATTTATTTTTAGACATAAGAAAACATTTAAAGCTTGGAATATATAATAATGAATTTGGTTTATTTTTGATATTTTAATAAAAAAAAACCTCCATGGGTACCCCCTGAACACCTCGCCAGATAATTGCAGGGCTAACACATACACCCCAGTGCAGTTAACTGGGTTATCAAATGCTGGCCATGTCTCTCACTGTCTATGGCGGGAGGCATGTAAAAGAACCATTGCTGATTTTTGTCAAGAGTATCTGCATAGCCGTCAGCGTGTTTCTGCCCTGTGATGGCCTGGCGAGCTGTCCAGGGTGTACTCTGCCCTCGCCCAGAGTTGGCTGATATAGGCACCAGCCTCCCCGTGACCATAATTAGGATTAAGCGGTTTAGAAAATGAATGAATGAATGACACACACACTTGCACATGCACAATTATTCACATCCACACTTATACCTAGGGGCAATTTGGAACAGCCAGTTAGCCAAATGTGCAAGTCTTTGGACTGTAAGAGAAAACCAGTGTACCCGGAAAAAACCCAAGTTATAATTAATTAATGTCTGCTTATTTGTGTTTGTGTGTATGTATGTGTATATAATTTATGGCACATTTCAGTGGCACTATTTTTACTTTTCTTTTAAATTTCATGTTAAAATTGTAGCTGTGAAATGTAATTTTATTTTAGCCTTAGGTTTGGCGCTTATTAACAATAGCAACTTTGATTCTTTGACTTAAGGGCATTAAACGTGCTGTGTGTGTGTGTGTGTGTGTGTGTGTGTGTGTGTGTGTGTGTGTGTGTGTGTGTGTGTGTGTGTGTGCTGTGGGAATCATTTAAAGAAGCAACAGTTTCCCTCTCACACACTCCCACTGCGGGAATCAGAGGTGTTGGCACGGACACATGAGCCAGACCTTCTGTGAACTTGGCTGCTCTAAAGCCTATTAAGAGTCACTAATCTGAGAGCTGGCGACGATGGGCTACTTCAGCCGGGTTGGCACTCTTTCTCTCTCTGTCTCTCCCTATTTCTCTCTCACTCACTCTCTCTCTCTCTGCCAGGGCCACGCCACAGATTATGTAAATCCATCTGCACCCCCACACCCTCACAGCTCCCCATTCCTTTTAGGCCTCATCCTAGCTCAGAGAAAAAAATGAATGAAGAGATAAAAGAGGGTGATAAAGAGGGTGATAAAGTAGAAAAAAACAACAACACAGAGAGCAGGGTGAGAGAAAAGTGAACGACAAAAGGGGCGAAAGAAAATCCGAGGTCAGAGAGAGATACAGAGAGAGAGAGAGACAGAGAGAGAGAGAGAGATCCAGACAGAGAGATTCAGAGAGAGAGAGAGAGATACAGAGAGAGAGAGAGAGATCCAGACAGAGAGATTCAGAGAGAGAGAGAGAGAGAGAGAGAGAGAGATTCAGAGAGAGAGAAAGAGTGAGAGAAACAAATAAATAAATAATTGGGCTGTGGGCATTAACAGCGGAAAAGGTTCTTGTGTACAGAAAAGAAGGAGAGGTTATATACATATAAATATGAAGATGTGGATAGAATGATGGATAAAACATACACAGTGAGACTGACAGAGAGATAGACAGAATGGCTGGCAGAAAATAAAAATAAAGACAAAGATACACATAAATCTGGACAGACAGACAGGGAGATTAGGAAAGTGGACAGAAAGTCAGACAAATCAACAGAAAAATAGATGAACAGGTAGATTTACAATGAAAAAGGGGAGAGAGAAACAGAATGAATACACGAACACAGCAGAAAGATGAAGAAAAAAAATAGACAGACTGGCAGACAGAAACAGAAAGACAGATAGATAGACAAAGATGGACAGATAGACAAAAATATCTGAATTTTGTTATTCCTTCTACATGTTTCATTCATTCATTCATTTTCTAAGTCGCTTTTTCCTAATTAGGATCGCAGGGAGGCTGGCGCCCATCTCAGCCAACTCTGGATGAGGGTGGGGTACACCCTGAACAGCTCACCAGACCATCACAGTGCCAACACCCACACACAGACTACAGTGAAGTTTCTGCTACATGGATTGTATTTTATCTGGATAATTAATAAGCCTGTTTATGTGAGTTCTGTGTGCGTTTCAGATAGAGAGAGAAGCTGGAGACGGAGTGAACTGTCTGTCTGAATTAGTCTTTAAGCCAAAGCAGAGAACCACAGACCAAAGAGTGGTGATAATGCACTAGTACAATCTGCAATCGGCGATAAAAAACAAACAAACAAAAACAACAGACAGAGACAGACAGGGAGTCAGAGAATCAGACAGGGAGACAGAAAGCCAGATAGGTAGATAGTCAGACAGAGAAACAGATGCACAGAGAAAAAGAGAGACAGACAGAGATAGAGAAAGAGACATACAGAGAGACAGATAGAAGCATGGGAATGTGTAAGAGGAAGGCAGTGGAGTGTAAAAAGCCTCATTAGCTCATCACTTTGTTATTCATGGTGCTGAAGGAGAGAAGCGGGTTCCCTCATCATCATTTACAGAAAGAAAGACGGCTTCTGAGCACACCGAACAAAAGAGTTTCAAATCTCCCTGATCCCACTGCTGTGTGTGTGTGTGTGTGTGTGTGTGTGTGTGTGTGAGAGAGAGAGAGAGAGAGAGAGAGAGAGAGAGAGATGCTGGTGGAATTGTCCAGGTTCCATGATTCTTTCAAAAATAACCCAAAAATCATCCTCTGGCTTTGTGTTGCCAGACTCCCTGAGTTTTGAGGACCGCCTTTGCGCTCGAATGACGCTACAGGAGCTGACAGTGCAGGATAATGTCCTTAGGGGTCAAGTGGCCCTGATAGCTTTGGGGTCATTGAGAAATCCAGAATGCACCTGATGCATCTGGAGTCTAAAATAGAAGGCGTGTGGAAGCACATTAGAAAAAGAACGAGGCACAAAACCTGATCAGGGCTAATATGCTCCCTGCATGCTTGGATGGCTTGATAGAGGACAAAGTGGGTGACTGCTGGGACTGATGTTCCTTTTGTCCAGCAGAGGGGACAGCGTCCAGGGCTGAAGTGGGCGGATCACGGGCTGGACAGGTCACGAAGGGAATCTGGGAGAACCATGGTTGGGAGAACGAAAGGCGGAGTAGATTTAACGCTCCTGATTGACTACTATAGCTTTTTATTAGCAATATCAGTGGAACGGGAGCTCCAGAAGTCCTTCTCATGCTCGGTCTTCTTCCTGATGGCAGGTGTGTTCACTGAGCATGGAAATGAGAACTGGAGGCATTGTAACATTACGTGTCTTTTTAACACCAGACAAGAAACTAGTGGTTAATTATATTTCTTATTATTATTATTAATTAAGTCTAAAAATCCAGAAAACAGAAGAACTTTTTTTATTTGACAAGACAAAGTACCAAAAAAAAATAAATAAATAAAAAGTAAAGAGTTGTCTCAGGGGTCGACACAGATCTGACCTGCAACATCACCGCAGCAGGAAACTGCTGTCCGACAACAGAACAACAAAACCTGGCACAGCAGGGTCCTGTACAACCACTGAGCCATCCCCAGTCCACCTCTGAACACGGCTAATGTGATATACGGTAGTTAGAATATATAATATGAATATTAGATGTAATCTCTACAGTGTCGCACATTAGTGTTGGGGGGGAAATTCAGGGTTAAGGGAAAGTCAAAGTTGTTTTAAAAATGCAGCAAAGCTTTAAGTACAATAAATGATCCTTGACAGAAAAAAAGAGGGTTTTTTTTCTTTAAAAGGTTTAGTTTTTTTATATTTAAATTTTTGTTTCATAAAATATTTACATTTGAAACCGAATTTGTAAAATAATATTTCTAGTTATGAGATACTAAAATATAGTACACTGAAAATAACATTGTAAATCTTTACATTTTCCAAACTTTGTATTTTTATGAAGATAAAATTCTAACCTTGAAATTGTTTTTCCCCCTTAAATTTAAATTTATTTGTAAATTAGACTTATTTTTACAAAGATAAAAGCTTGAAATTTAAACTTTAACCTTATTTTATTTTTTTAAGCTGCCAAAAAAGTTGAATCATCTTTAAATTAATTTTATTATAATTTCACAATGAGAATTATTGAATATAATAATGAAATATTTTTATGTTCTAATATATTTTTTGTTTTGCATATTTTTGTTGTCTACTGTATATTTTTGAATATTTTACCTTTTATTTAATATATTTATTTTTTATTTTTATTTTCTTCTCTTAGTCCGACCTCCATTCAAATGGGGTCCAACTGAAATTTGATGCGGGGTAAAACTTTTTTTTTTATTTAATGATATAGATCTCTGTCAGTGCTTGTTAGCTTAAGGAGTTCCCCAGAGGGAATACACCTCCTTCTTTAGTGTTTCTGAAAAGCTTTGTTCCCAGATTTTGCAATTTTTTTTCTCTCCAAACCTTTTAAATCTGCTCATTGATAACAAACAACAGCAAAAAGTCTAATGGATAAAGTTTTGACCCTGCACCCAACTTTGTTACTCTGTATGGTCTGAATTTCCCCCATTTTACTGATCTGTGATCAGCATCTCTCCTCCGAATGTAAATCTTAGGAACAGCAAAACTAATCTGAGGTCAGTCTGGCAGGGATATTGGTGATAAATCTTGTGAGAGGAAGTTAAACTCTGCTCAGGTTTGTCTCTCCCCATCATGTCATTCATCACGTGAGAGAAATGAAATCCATCCTTGAGTCTCCTCCAACACCACACAAGCTTCTAATCCAATCCACTATAGCAGTAATTACATGAAAGAAAGCAGCGTCTGTCCACAGGAACATGTGGGAGAGGGACGCACAGGCCGAAATGCCACAGATGCAATGACATGAAGGCAAACTCGCTGCGACACACAAACACTGCCACTGCCACAATCTTTTTATTTCACACTGCCATCCGAAGCTTTTCAACAAAACATTCATTCATACGGTTAAAGTGAGATTTCAAACTGTGTCCCAGTCTCAGTCATTTCGAAAGAAATCACGTCTCCTGTGCTAAAAACAGATAAATAGAAATTACTTTTAAAAAGTTCAATTAAAAGAGTGCTGACAAAATCAATGACAGGAAGATAAATCATCATGCTGAATCAAACATCATTTGTTCTCGGACTTATCTGTTTTCAAAGTCATTTATTTTAAACAGCAGAACTATTTGAAATAAGCGCTTAAAAATTACAATCAAATTAAATGTTCCAAAACCATGACTTTTTCCTTTTTAGGGTTTTTTTTTACTAATTTACTTAAAAAAACATTTACCATTTATAATTTAAATGGAATAATTTGTATTTCACAGCAAAAATATTTCTAAAAAAAATAAGGATGTGAGTTTTTTTATTGTATTTATCACATTAAATTGTAATTAATTGTAGACAAAATATTTTGTTAGAAAATGTTACTTTTCTTATTTACAAAGGAATAATAAATACATTTTGAAATTTCTTATTAAATAAAAACAAATTTTAAATATTTTAAAGGAAAACTCTGGCTCAAGGTAAAGACTGTTTATACGCAAACAAACAAAATAATAATCTTGAAAATGTAAAAAACATTTGATAATAAATTGTAATATATTAATGAATTAATTCTTATTTTGACTGACTGCTAATGAAGGGTGTATGTTATAGTTTATTTAATAAAGACCTGAAAATGAAGAGTATGAGATGAATAATTGAATGAAATCTAAAACACTTTAAAATGAACACTCATTAATGTTTATGATTAAGAAGCTCAAGTCGGTCACCAGAGCCCCACTCACACTCACGAGGCAACTATCTACTGGCATTTATGTGAAAGAGGGATCGGTTTCCCTGCTCACGTTCCCACTGCTCTCCACAGGCTGAGAAAGAGGGATTTGTGAACAAGAAAGAGAGACGGGAGAGACGGAGGCCGAGAAAAGAATGATCCTCATCACTCGCGGAGACAAGACACCCCGAGAGATAACGGCTGGATGAATGAGTGGCTTATTCCTCTCTTTCTTTCGTCCTGTCTGAGGAGAGAGTGAGAGATGGACGGATGGAGAGAGTGAGAGAATACTGCATGGGGAGGAGGGGGATAACTAGATGCCCGTTTATCTGCTGCCTGCTTAATCTGGGCCACCATCTGAGAGTGTGTGTGCATTGCTAATGCTTTCTGAAAACCAAATGTCCCCATAAGTATTAAAATACATATTAGTGATTATGTGTGTGTATTGCTAGTTCTTTCAAATGTCCCTACAAGTGTCACAATACATGACAGTGTGTGTGTGTGTGAGTGAGTGTGTGAGTGTGTGTGTGTGTGAGTGAGTGAGTGAGTGTGTGTGTGTGTGTGTGTGTGTGTGTGTGTGTGTGTGTGTGTGTGTGTGTGTGTGTG